>OZ038489.1:55204558-55671993 GCA_964036315.1 Acanthosepion esculentum | reverse complement strand
AGAGATCACACGCTGAAATAGCTTCGTGCATCAAGGCAGAGCCTCTATTCAATGTGTATCCTTTTTTTCTTTTGTGATAACAAAAAAAAAACAACTTCTGAATTGGCTTCGTGTATGAAGGTATAACTGAATGGGAAAGTTGAATTTATGAAACCAAATAAACTTTGAACAAAGAGCTATAATATTCAACATTACATTTTATTTACATTTTGCAACAAAGATGTTGGTGTGCGTGTGGGTTGATTTCAGTGGACATTTTGAAGAATAACACTTTCCTACTTGAAATTTATGGTTTCTAACATATTTTACAGTTCATTGAAACGAGAATTCGTCAGAAAAGGTGATTAAAAAATTCAAACAAAAATATAGATATTCTAACTCGCAGTGCAGACCTGGACACTATCATGCTTCGTTCTTCTTTTATGTACTAATTAATTTGAGAACGTGGGTGATCATGGCTCTCCACTATTTCCTGTCATTTGCTGTTCTAAGCATTCCCTGCTCTTTATTAGCACTCTTTGTCCCTTTCTTGCTATCCTTTCACGTCAACTCGTTAAAGAGATTATTTTCTGTTTCCCTCTGTTTCTCTTACCACATGAGTATTATTTTGATGTATCGCAGAAATATCACCCATCTCTATCTGACTGGAATATAAGTTTCTCTGTTATTCCTATTTCCCTGAAGACTTCCTCATTGCTCACATGTTCTGTTCCTGATAGTCTTAATATTTGTCGATACAATCAGTGGGCTTTACTCACGCATATCCCATATCCTCAGATAACAACTGACCAATAGCAGGAGACATCGTAAATAATTAGCAATTAATCAAAGATCTTTTAAAAAACAAACATTAGTGATTCATTTTTAGAAGAGAGAGAAAATCAGTTTCGCGTGAGGCAGATTAATTAACCAATCAAATGTCCCTATTTACTTTTTCAAAACTACTAAGCCTGAGAGACAACAGTTAATCCAAAAACAAGTAAAAGCGAGGCGGTAAATGGAAAAAGTCAGTCGCAAAAGATTCCATCGTGTCAAAGGACTAACTTGGTATCGCGACGATTTCAAAGAAACACGTCTCGCCATTACTTACGCAAGTGCCAAACAGAAACATAGAGCCATGAGCCACCAACTGACGGTCTTCCATCCTCTCCTTTTAAACATATGTACATAAACCAAACTCCACTTTCTTATCAGCAATTATTGTCATTTTTACACACATGGATACTGTGCTGTTCCTTATTTTATTTTTCCATACACACAATAAAAATTAATTCACACCACGGGTATCAAAAAAATACAACTGCGCGGGAATTCACTCCTCACCATACCCTGTGGGGTCAAAAACAAGAACGGCGCACCCAAAAGTTCGGACGTAGTGGAAAGCACACCACGTGGTAAAAAAATATGATTTATTGACCAATCAGGGCTCGACATAAGAAACCCATTTCTTAATCTCCCCGGAGCCTCATCATTCAGATATAAGGAAGGTAGAAACTCTCACCAGAGGGAGAACAGGCGACATCAAAGCGACACGGACAGCTTCGAACACACACAGAGAATTCAGCAGTTCACACAGCAGGCAGTATCGCGTATCAGTGAACGAACATTCCTTCACCCTCTCTTTCTTTCATCTCGCTCGCTACACATCGTCCTACCTTTTCCCTCTCACATTCCCAGTGCCTTTCTTTCTCCTTTTCTTCCACTGCTTTACGGACAATTTCATTTTTGTACAAAAAAAATAATTCTTATATTTTTTTTTACGAAAATAAACAAAAGTTTATTTTGCTTTATTTGTAGTGTATTTTCCTTTTATTATTTGTCTGAGGGACTTCTTTGCACCCTCAACAATACTTACAGAATCCTTGTAATTGGTGTAACAACTTAAAACTATGAACTCCAAACATTTCTTCAGCACCTTTTCAGACATTTGTTAAATGCCCATTGTTGATATATAAAACTATTATTATTTACTATATATGCAACTTGGTATCCTCATTTATTTTTAGTGTTGTTGCAAACTAAAACTTTGTTCCAAATTTTCTAAGCAGATTCATGGTTAATAACATGTTGGCCGCTTTGCAGATTCAAGGTTAATAACATGTTGGCCGCCATCTTAAATATTAGTAGTGGATCCCCTATAATTGTTGATCACCAACCAAGAATACAACAATAATTTTTTCATGAAAATTACTGCACTCTATCATTAATAGAAGACACAGACCGGGACAAATTTGCAAATATTGCTGGTAATATTCAAGAAAATTATACTGAACAACAAATCCTCCAATCACAAGGACGATATAAAGTGATTACAGGATACAAATCAATGAACTAACTGAACAAACGAAAGTTCTTTAACAAGAACAACGTCCATGCCACAAATCATAACAGAGAAAAGGTTATGTTGGACGATATGCAGGCACAGTTTCATTCAATAACAGTATGGATTTGGTTGGCGCCACAGAAAACGTGAAAACCCGAAAACATTTAATAATTAGGAATCATGAAATGACAATTGAGGAAGAAAAAATGTTCTTGGAATGCTTTAAACGATATCGTCACTGTGACACCACTGACTGGATATTTTGTTGTCGATACAGGAGCTGACATAAGATTAATACCACCACCTCCTGGACACAGATTATTGCCTGAACCATACAAACTCAATGCGACATGGAGAAAAATCACCGACTCTTTACATTGATTTTAGACGTAATTTCTTTCGAGTTTCCCGTTGGCCCAAATGAAGACACTAATATTCTGAGCGGGTTTATTTTTAGCTCTTTCAACCTATCCGTTAATGCGTAGACGAGAATGCTCATATGTGCCAAGTCTGAGCTCACAATTACTGTCTTTCACCAGGGTTATTGCCACAATTCCACGCAAATACACATATATACAAAGTTGTTGAAACAATTTCGTTACATTACACAGCTATTCCAACACATAGATGAGGTCAGCGCCATGCCTAGTACTATATAAAAAACAACAACAGGTGACTGAATCTGCAAAAACTTAAAAGGGTAGAAGACACGCACTTCAACTTGTAATAATTTGTTTATCAAAGTGTGCCTGGTCATCAACCACTTCATATTGTCCCGAACCAAAACATCTCAAATTGATAGTTTTCGACAATTGAACCACGCCAAACAGATGTCGCAGTTAGCTCCTCCTCAGGCCCTTAATCCTTCAACAGGGGTCTCTCACCCCTGGCTATAAATACTGGCTGACCCTTCGTCTCTCTCTCTTTTCCGACACAGGCCTTGGGCCGCCACCTCGCGTGCAGACGAGGTAAAATCTCTGTTTTTCCACTTAGGCCAATATGTGACCTCTCACAGATACAGCGTTTCCCAAATTCTGGCAACACGCTAAGAACAATACACGTACGTACGAACACTCACAACACACACACATAATTTCTCTACACAAACACTATGTAACTGTCCATGTCTTTGTAACTTGTTATTAATATATATATTTGTTTACACATATATATCGGTCTTGTTTGTTTTCTTTGTCTTCTTTGGACTTAATTAAAGTCCAACATTCTCATGTAGCTGGACCGGCTAGCAGGAAATTTTAACCTTTTGATATCTCTCCACATCTTCACCCCACGGTCCGCTACACAGACATCCTGTACTTCATATTCATAGTCTTACTACACATTTACAACGCAAAAGCGTATTTGAGAAACTGGATCACTGTAGCCGAAGGAGACATCCACAAAACAGCAGTCACAATACTCTCTGCATTGTACGAGTTTATCAGGATACATTTCGGACGAAGAAATACGGTAAAAACTTTCAGTGGTTAGTTGATGAGGTATTTAAAATTTTGCCAGTGCTTACCAGGCCCGTTACTAGAGTGTTTTGAGTGTTTTAAGTCAGTGGATAATGACGGACCTGATACCGATATAAACCACGTTCTAATTGCCAACAAGAACGAACAGGAACAGGGCTGGCATCTACAACAGGTTTTTCAAAGATTGTCTCATTTTGGATTAAAAATAAATGTGGACAAGTGTGCCTTTGAAACTTTCAGGATATGAAACAGACCAGAACGAGATAAGTCGAAGTGATGAAAGAATTCCTTCAACCAACACCCTTAATGTAATGCTTTGTAAGGTATTAAGTATTATCGTGGTTTTATACTTTTGGCGGTAAAACACATTCTGGAACCTATTTCAACTTCTCAAAGTAAATAAAAGAACAATTTTCAGTCCAATTCACCAGTCAGTAATTCGCCTTCAGAGAAATTCCACACAGATCCACGCGTGTCTACATTTTGACTAAAGGACTTTGCGCGCGTCAACACCTGACTCAACTTTCAACCTCTTTCTGTCTCTCTGAATTCATTGCACATTTCTAAAAAAAAAGTGTTATCTACACTACTAAACAGAAACTGCAATTCAAGCATTAAGATAAAAAAAATACAGTCCAGGGTGAATAACTCTGTCAAAACAAGAACAAACAAAAATCTCGCATTACATTACTTTAAAATTTATCCCTCGATAAATTTTCCTTAATATTACATGTGAACATTTTCTAAACAAAGGAACATTCCTGAACTGTAATTCATTAAGATACTTAATTCACATTTCGTCAAACATCCATATAACCAAAACACAAGCTTTTCCAAATTGTATTAATTGTATATAAATGTTCAGTGTTTTTCTAATTGAATTCACGACTACCGTTGTTTCTTTGTTAAATTTTGCCTTGAGATTTATTCAACTTGTATGTCTATGCTTAATATTGTTGTGATTAATATGAAGAACATGCTTTTCACGCTTATCATCTCAAATAGAAAAACCTTCTGATTTCACACTCATTGCAATCCCAACAATAGCAAACAGCATTTTGATCCTTTTACCATTAACAGAACTTTTTAAAATTAAATAAAACACACCACCTGGAATAAATATGCTATGAAAGCATTTGAACCAGGGAAACACTTACAAATAGAATATAGTAACTTCTCTTGAGAATTTTACAATTAAACATTTGGCACTTAATAGCAGTAAGAGATTCTATTGTGTACACGGACTAAATACCCTCATCATACGCACACATTTGTAAATATATTCCAACCTGTCAGCTGAAGATCATAATTCTCATTCACCTCAGAAATTAGGTATATATCCGGAAAGAGAACAGAGTAGAAGATATTCTGTCACATACCAACTTCACTTCAGCAACCTCCTCAATCTTGAATTACGATACAATTGCACACGTACAGAAATCAGATGAATATAAATCAAGAATAATAACGCATCCCTACAGTTTAATGAATTACTAGCTCAGAAAGCGTTCAGTAGTGAAATTAAAAACTGAACACTTTGCCTGGCCACGCATGACAATATATATATATATATCAGATTAGACGCAACAATACACGCTATGCTAAAAACCTGAAATCAACAAGTACACAAAGTGCTCACTTGGTACTTTCATCTTTGCTAATCAAACGGACACATCGTCGGAACTTTACTTCATTAACATTGTTATAACGAAATTTTAACCATAGTTGATTAGTTCAACTGTTGGCCAACTGCTATTCTTATAAAGGATGTCTGTTCTTCAAGATAGCTAGAACCATATTGATTAACTGGATCCTTATATTTGCGTAGTTTCGGTAATAAACATGGGAAGAGATGGCCAATACCAACTTACTCTCTTTCAGGAATTTAATCACTTGAAGACAGACACAGTAAAAATACTCCTTACCACCCATGAGCAAACGCGTTGGTGGATCGATTTTACAGACAACTGAAAGTATCACTGACTATACAAATAAATAAACACAACGGAACCAACAACCCTACCACTTCTTGTTCTATATTCTCATGAAGGCCGTTGGTTCCCAGTGGAATCTCTCTCTCGTGTAAATCAAGCGTTTCTAACATTTAGATTAGTTCTGTCGTATGCTAAATGCTTTTTTGTCATTTATAAAAATGGGTTTAGGATTCATTTGTATTGCTCGCTCTGTTAGTGTTCTTATCATAAAGATCGCATTTCTTGTTTCAGTGTACAAACGTCACACGTTGTTCCTTTCCTCTTCCCGCTGTAATTATGATAAGAACTCCATTCATAAGAATACAGATTATAAGTTTAATTATGTGGCTCATTAATCTGATTGCGTAGTGGAGTTCGCACTCATTTTCACCTGGCTTCTTTGGCTTCTATGAAGATAAACCTGTGGTGTATTTGGGTTATTTTGTCTAGTAACGATTCACTAGTTTATAAATAAAACCACTCCTGTGCTGTAATCCCTTTTGGTCTATCTCGTGGATGGAATATGTTACATTATTATTAGCTTCGTTCTTCGTTGTTTCTTCGTCTACTTCCCGTGTTAAGTTAAGGAGACGTGTATTTGCTGTCCAAGTTTTCTGGAGAGATCAAATCCACATCACCTCGGGGAAGAGTGGCGGTAAAAGCAGACAACTGAGTTCCTGAATTTATGGTAAAGCTGGACTATGACATTATATTATAGACGTGCAGTGATTAGTCTATGTTATGTCTCTCTTCTCTTTTTTTTTTTGACTGCGAAAGCTTTCACACGATTTTTGCCAGTTTTATTTTTTGTTATCTCCCTTCCACTAAAGTTTACGTTTTTTTAATCAATTAATTGAATTTATTTGGGTTATGCCAACGATCTACTGAGGTATTCTTAAATTTATCTGCTGTTATATATTTTATTTATCCTTTCAGTATCAATCCTGAAAATGTCTACTGTAGGTTTTGTTGCTAAATCGTCGTGGAATAGATCTCCTATGTATTTGTTCCTTCATTGTAGTATATGTTCTTTATTCATTATTGTTGGGGCGCACGCACCTTCACAACCACAATATACTTATCCTATTATTATAAATAGAACAATAGTTCTTGAGACTGTGAGGAGTGTAGTGCAGAGTGAGACTTCTGTAGTGATCAGTTACACTTCCGTTTCTCGACCGGAAGATACCGTTGGACTTTATTACTATTACTTATTGTTACTATTAACCTACGTTCGTTCTACTACTAATCTCTCTGATGTAAATACCTCTCTGAATATACCAGTATTTTCCCTACGACTGTGTTTGTTCGTTATTACCATATACTCACGTGGAAACACTCAACATCTCAACAGTGGCGACGAAGAATGTTTTATTGATCTCAACAGTGACAATGAAGGATGTCTTATTGATCCCCAACAGTGACTTACGTTGAAAAATAAATATCGCAATAGCGAAGAGAAACGATTTCAACACGGGAAAATTCAAAGAGTTTAAGCGTTTTTTCAAAGCAAAGGATTGAAAAAAAAGAAAAAAGAAACTGTAAGTTAGATATTAACTTATTTATCTATTGGAACATATAAAAATAAAAAAATTGTCGTGCCAGAGAATTTGTTAAATTATTTTTTGGCCCCCCTCAGAAGAAAAAAAAACACATAATTTCGTTTTCTTTTTCTTCTCTACACATAAATAATCATGGAGCAATTTCAATCAACTATGTTGGAACTCATTAAGTGTCAGATTCAGAGACAACAGGAGAGTGAAGAACGTTTTCAGAAGGAACAACTTAAAATTCAGAAGGAACTACTTAATTTACAGGAAAAATAAAATCCAAGAAGAAAATGAAATAGTTAGCAATGACTGAACTTATACACAAAGCTATACTGTCTAAGCAGAAAAACTCGGATGAAAATATTTTTCTCAAGACACAATATGGTCGACGATCGAAAGTTTTACCTATAACCCAGAAGAAGAAAAGACTTTCGAAAGATATCACAGATATCAGGACTTTTATGAAGTCGATTGCCAAACATGGTCAGATGAAAAAAAAAATAAGATTATTATTACGAAAACTGGGAACGGCAGAGCATAATAAGTTTACAGATTTTATCTTACCTAAAAAAACAAGAGATTTAAAATTCAACGAAGCGATTGAATTATTAAAGGAGCTCTTCAACCCCAGATTATCATTATTTCACAAAAGGTGGAAATGCCTTAATATTCAAAAAAGCGAGCAGGAAGACTACACAACTTTTGCGTCAATCGTAAATAAGACGTGTGACGATTTTCGCTTGTCCGAATTATCGGTCTAATATACGTGCTAGGCTTAGTGTCTAAGAAAGACAGTGAAATGCGAAGACGCATTTTAGCAAAGCTCGAAAACGAGCAAAGCACGACGTTACAAAAGCTAGCAGAGTACTGTCAACAATGCGTAAGCATTAAGCAAGATTCAGAGAAAATTGAAGAAACTGCTATCGTAAATGTGAAGAAAGTAAATAGAAAGACGCGTTTCCGTTCCCCATTGCCTGAACGGAAGTGGTATCCTACTACAAGAAGGAACAAGAATATAAGAAAAAAACCCTCCGAGTGCATGTTATGGATGCGGCCAGTGGCACTGGTATAATGACTGTCCATATAAAAATAAAGCTTGCAGAAATTGCAAGAAAGTAGGACATAAAATGTCCAAGTGTAGAAAATTAAACAGTAGTCGAGTAAAAGTTACTAAGTCAGATGAAGACCAAGACCGAAATATTCGGAAATATTTACATGTAAAAATGTACAAGAAGGTTAAAATGCAACTGGATTCAGGATCTGACATTTCTATTATTAACACACAAACATGGAAAAATCTAGGAAAACCAACACTATTAAAGTCCAAAATTAATATTCACCCATATTTCACCTACAAAATTAATCCTTTTTCCCGTTACCATCCTGGCTAAAATAGCCAGGACGGTAACGGGAAAAAGGATTAATTTTGTAGTTGAAATATGGATGAATATTAATTTTAACAACAAAACAATAAAAATGAAAATTTTCGAACAACCTGTTTGGGACTGACGCAATCACTAAGTTCAATCTATGGGACGTGTTCATTAGTTCTTTTTGTAACAACATTACTGAAAGCAAAAATAATATAAAAGATTTGCAAACAGAATTGAAAATAGAATTCCCCGAAGTTTTCGCTGAAGGACTTGGACGTTGTACGAAAGCATCAGCAAAAATACAGCTGAAGAAAAATGTTCAACCAATTTTTAAGAAAAAGCGGAGTATTCCTTTTGCAGCATTAGAAAAAATTGACCAAGAACTCGAAAGACTAACGAGAATTGGGGTGATTTCGAAAACTGAATACAGCGACTGGGCAGCTCCAGCTGTCTACGTAAAGAAGAAGTCGGGCGAAATTCGCGTCTGCGCCGATTTTTCAACCGGTTTAAACGATGCAATAGAAGAGTATCACTACCCACTACCAAGTCCCGAAGAAGTATTCGCAAAATTAAATGGCGGAAAAATATTTTCTAAAATAGACCTTAGCGAGGCATACTTGCAAGTAGCCATGGATAAGGAAAGCGCAAAGTTGTTATGCATTAACACGCATAAAGGCTTGTTCAGATACGAACGTTTACCGTTTGGAGTGAAGACAGCACTCGCAATATTCCAACAAATCATGGACACTATGTTATCCGATTTAGACTACACGATAGCATATCTCGACGATATACTCGTGAAAAGTGAATCAGTGAATGAACACAAACACCATTTACGCAAAGTTTTTGAAAGATTAAGAAGCTATGGTTTTAAAGTAAAAGAAAACATGCGATTTTCTCCTGGAAGAAATCAAGTATCTGGGACATATTGTGAATAAAGATGGGAAAAAGCCAGACAAAAATCGAGCATCAGCAATAAAGGATATGCCTGAGCCAATGGATATTAAATCTCTACAAAGTTTCTTTGGCTTGGTATCATATTACCAGGATTTTATCCCAGACCTCCACATTCTACGGGCCCCCCTTAACGATCTACTAAAAAAAGAAAAAAGAATGCGAGCAAGCATTCAAGAAAATAAAAGAAAAACTAACACCAGATCTATTTCTAGTACATTTTAATCCAAAACTAGATATCATCGTGGCAAGCGATGCCAGTACTCATGGTGTAGGAGCGTGCATATTGCACAAGTGGAAGGATGGTAAAGTTCGACCGATCGCTCATGCAAGTAGATCGTTACTACCTGCTGAACGAAATTATTCACAAATTGAAAAAGAGACATTGGCAATTATTTTCGCCGTAACAAAGTTCCATCGGTACATACATGGACGATATTTTACGCTGCAGACAGACCACAAGCCTCTGGTAACGATATTCGGTTCTAAGAAGGGCCTGCCAACATACACCGCAAATAGATTGCTTAGGTGGGCGAAACTATAATTTTAATATAGAATATTTGTCCACGCACAAAATTGGTCACGCAGATGGTCTATCAAGACTCATTCCGAAAGCAACAGAACCTTTAGAGGATACGGTAATTGCATCCCTCAGAGCAGAGGACGAAGTTGAAGAAAATTTGGCAAACACAATTCGAGAGTTACCAGTATCGCTTAAGGACATCAAAAAAGAGGCAGTAAATGACAAATACATCATTGAAATAAAAGACAAACTAGCAAAAAAAGACGTAAAAATTCAAGAAACATTCTCTCTGTGATAATGTTCTAATATACAGTGAAAGGGTAGTAATCCCTAGTACACCCCAAAAAAGGATACTGAAAGACTTTCATGCAGGTCACCCGGGCATAAATAGAATGAAGAGCCTCATGAGAGCATACGTCTACTGGCCAGGTATGAACAACGACATCGCGTCTATGGTCAGCAGATGTAAAGGCTGCATTTCGGCTTCAAAATCACCACAAATTCTATAGAAGCCATGGCCAAAAAACCGACAGACCATGGTCAAGGATTCATATTGATTTTGCGGGTCCAATTGACGGATGGCATTATTTGGTCGTAGTTGACAGCTACAGTAAATGGCCCGAAGTTTTTCAAATGAAGAGGCCAATATCACAAAATACAATAAATAAATTACATGAATTATTTGCAAGGTTTGGAGTGGTAGATACTATAGTTAGTGACAATGGTATCCAATTCACAAGCAATGAATTCACAGAATTTCCAAGTGGATCACGTGAGGATTCCTCAGTATCATCCACGCAGCAACGGACTAGCCGAAAGGTTTGTCGATACCCTAAAAAGGGCTCTTAGGAAAGCAACGGGTACACCGACTAGAAAGGCATTACAGTTATTCTTGCAAGTTTACCGCATTACCCCAAATAAATCTGCCCCATCAAGTTTATCACCTGCGGAGCTAATGTTTGCAAGGAAAATCAGATCTGCATTCGATAAATTGATACCAAAAAATAAAATAAACACACCAGTCGCAATGGTTCCTCAGAGAAAATTTCGTATAAATGAAAAAGTTTTTTTTAAGAACTATAAAAATAATTCAACATCGTGGGAACCAGGAGTCATTCAAAAGCGGATTGGGAATATGATATATATGGTAAAAGGTAAGAAATTTACCCATAAAAGGCACATTAACCAACTAAAAAAAAGGAGTACCGAAGAATCGGAAGAAACTCCACAAGTAGAATTATTCGAACTATATGATACGTTTGACCTACAAGTGCCACAGACAGAACAAAAACAGCGCAGATCTGGGAGAAAGCGAAAAGCGACTAAACAATTCATTATGGATCCGAAAAGAAAAAAAAAAATTTTTTTGACATCGAAAAAACAATTTTAGTGGGGGGTGTTGGGGCGCACCCACCTTCACAACCACAATAGACTGATCCTATTATTATAAATAGAACAGTAGTTCTAGAGACTGTGAGGAGTGTAGCAGTGTAGTGCAGTGCAGAGTGAGACTTCTGTAGTGATCAGTTACACTTCCGTTTCTCGACCGGAAGATACCGTTGGACTTTATTACTATTACTTATTGTTACTACTTACCTACGTTCGTTCTGCTACTAATCTCTCTGATGTAAATACCTCTCTGAATATACCAGTATTTTTCCCTACGACTGTGTTTGTTCGTTATTACCATATACTCACGTGGAAACACTCAACATCTCAACAATTATGATCGCTCCTTTTTTAAAATTTTATGCATTTGTGGACTAGCTCGCTATTTCCACTTACAATTTGACGCACGCGCGAGTTTTCACCCCTTCCTTTCACTTTCGGCTAGTAATAGCAGTAAACCGTTGTTCTTGGCCGAAAGTGGGGAAGCAGCAGCTGTGATGTTTTCGCGCCCTTTTGCTCTGACGTCATGGACAAACTCACTTTTTGAAATCAGTCGCTGCCGGTTCATTGAACCGGGCAGTAGGCTCACCTATCTCTCGTCTGTCAACTATATATATAGACAGGGATTATCTCACCAGCAAACATTGCTTTGTCCCTCGTGGCTCGTCGCTGTACCTTTAACACGTACGACACTGTCGTCACATTACCTTTTACGATGACGAATTTTTCGTCCTGAAGCGAACATCCTTTTCGAGCCGCCTACGTCCATGACAAGGGAACTTTGACACCGTCAACGACACCAGAGCGAGAACGTCTCATAATATCTCTAACTATTACGAACCAGTTACCTTAAAAAAAATCACATTACACTCACAATCACAAATCTCGCATTGAGTATTTTTCTTTGCTGTGTATGTTTATTATTCATTGTAAACTGACTGTTCTGAACTTTCTTCCCGGAGAAACTTTTCCCGCCTTAGCCATTTTGGATTTCATTTTGGCGCGGAACCGGATCTACCTTTTCGTGACTACTTGTTACTGCCTTTTCATCAACTACAATAATACCAATAACTTTACTGAAGGTCTCCACTGAAGACAATCTACTTGTCACTGCCTCTTTTTCAACTACAACATTTCCAGTAACTTTACTGATGGTCTTCACTGAAGACAATTTACTTGTTAAACACAAATACAATTTTATGTTTGTTCCTTTATCTTTCGTCGTTTTGCCTGTCTACTTACTTTTACTTTGTACGTTTGTACAGTAAAAAAGAACACGTTATATATATTTCTTTTTTTACATTGTGGATTCGGTAGTCGTGTGCAGTGTCTGGCACAAGGCCTTATTTTCGTAGGCCAGCACTGCAACGCTATCGGGTCCGCAACACATTCTGCTGAAGAAGATGCTTTCATTCCTGCTATTTCTTGTACCTTGTTATGCATACCTGTTATCTATTTTCCATGGTGTTTCTATCGCTACATACTACGTTAAGCTATTCATCGTTTACCTGCTTCTATTTTTTCTAATGTCATTACTTAACATCCTATTTTCTGTGCGATTGCTTGGAATTTGGAAGTATTTTGTCCGTTATCCACATTTTATCTTGCCTCCTTTTTCTGAAGGTGACCTCTTTTGTCGGTGTCACTAGAGCGTCTTTTAAAGTGTTCCACTTTCAGTTACCGATCTCTTCTAATCTTTTATAGTTGTCCTTAACAACATAAGTATATATTTATCTGCAAATTAAGTCATCATGGAGTCTTATTGTAGCTTAGACATTACTTCAAATTTCTTTAATTTTCGGAATCTTTTCTTTAGTTTCCATATGATCAGGACGTGATTACGCCCACAGTCAGCGCTTTATGTCTTATCCTGGGTTTTCCATGTTAAAACAAAACTAGACACATTTTTCTGCAATCAAGTTCATATTTGTCGGCTATTTCTTGACACTTTCAGTTTCCCAGCATGACGATAATTTCCTGCCATCATAAATTATTATGATGGCTATATTGAATGGCTTTTCTTTAAATTTCTCTAGAACTCTGTTACACAGCCGCCAATATTCATGAACACATTTCTTATTGTCGTTATCTAAGATCCACATATTTTTAATTTTTCTATCTGCCTGCATATATAATTCTGTCTTTGCCGTCTGTGAAGTTTTTATTGTTCATAACTCCCAAAATATTTATATTTACCATTTCCATTTCCTGTTGATATTTCCATAGCGCCAAAAAACTCCATGTACCTAGCGGATAGTTTGATGTTTCATTACCGTAAAGGGGTAAAGAAATAGTCGCTTCGCGTATTCAAATTCACATTTTTGAGTTTGAATGGTTTGGTCTTCTTGGGTTGGCAATTCAGATTTTACTCCAGATCGACTAGCTTACGACTGAAAATCTTTTTTAAGAAAAAAAGAAACGGTACAGAACTGTTGCGTGATATCTGTCCTACTGTATGACAGTGAATGCGGGATATTTTCCTAAAAGATGAAGAGACTTGAAGCAACAGAAATATAGTTCTACAGAAGGTTGCTGAGAATAATATGGATCGATTATGTGAGCAACAACGAAGTTTTACAGAAGAAGGAAACCAAAAGGAAACTTATATTTAACACCAGGAAGAAACAGTTGAAGTTTCTGGGGCACATAATGAGGAAAGACGACTTGGAAAATCTGTTACTCACAGGACGGATTGAGGTCAATACAGATAGAGGAAAACAACGCATAACATACTTGACGAGCTTCAGAAAAGTGATGGTGGAACAGGGTTCAGAAATAAAGAAAAAATAATTTAGTGCTGCGATGGACAGAAAATTGTGGAGAGCCATGATCACCTATGCCCTGAGGGAACACGACAAATAAAGAGTAAGAAGCATGATAGTACATTATTTTTTTCTTCAAGCACACTCTGTTTAAAAAAAAAAATAATTTTCGTATCAAAGAAATAATCTGTTAAGTGAAGGCAGCGAATGGGTAGTATGATTGCCTGTTTTTTCTTTTGGAATAAAACAAAATAAAATCAAAGTAATATATTATGAAATGGCAGTAAAAATGGCTGTTCAATTCGGTGGAGCGCTTCCTATTCAGCACTAACCTGACAATGTGTTGTTCTCTGTCTCCGGTGGTTCTCGAGTTTTATTTGTCGTAACATGACATTCGATCCCACCAAAAACCCTCTTGATGATGCACTCGGTAATATTTACGGTGAAAATATCTTTTTTTTCCATCAATGTCTATCAAAACAGGTTGGCAGTTTGAATTTGAATCATTGACTTGCTGGTGATGTTACTGTACAAATATATATCTCGACTGTAGTGCTGTGTTGATATTAATCTCGCAATAACGAGAGACTTGAGAAAAAGATAGTTATAAACCAAGATGACGGATCTATATTACTGTGCTTTTGAATATTATTTATCACATAAAAAAATATCTGGAGTATCTTTGTCTTACTTTCTACTTAGAACCGAGTCTTCGTTAAGCGATTTACATTTAAGTACTTCTTTGGTTTTTGCTATCATATCTAAACTGAATCTCCACAAAGTATGCGGACCTGGTGGTATCCCTGCAATAGACTTGAGGAAATGTGCTCTGAAATGGGTCCTATTATCTGTAAATTTTACAATAAATACCTGGTTGCTTCCTCCTTTGCTGATTGTTAGAAATCGTCTTCTTTAGTTTCAGAACTCGAATGAATTGTCTGATCCTTCAAACTATCGACCTATTATCCTTCTGCCCCATTTTGGAAAATATTAGCGGCCCTAATCAACTCTGAATTTGTTAATTACCTCACATTGCAGGGCCTTGTTTCAGGTATATGTACGTTGGCGTTTGAATTGGGAAACACGTGACTCCTGGAATGTTTATCCCATAACAAAAATGGCGGACTTGTATGTAAGTCTGGGTAATAAAACAAAGAAACAACGAGAACCAATATATACAAAAAATAAAACAAAATAAAAAACGATAGCGTATTATTAACAAGACAAAAAGTTACATTGTTGCGTACGACAAAGACAATGAGATTTATGTATGTGACAAAACAATGAACATACATAAAAAATCCATGGAAACATTTAAAGACTAGTGCATGTAAAATGTGCGGAGAGGTCCTAGAGAAAATTAATAAAATATGTTGCATACGTACGTGTGTGTGTGTGTGTGTGTGTGTGTGTGTGTGTGTGCGTTTCCCAATGAAAACGCGTGTTCACGATAGACTTACATCCTAGCATGTCTAAGGAAAATAGGAAAAAAAGAATGATAGAAAATATTACAGTGTATTTATACGTTCAGAAAGTATGTTCCCTAGTGGCGTTTTTTTTAGTTAAGACAGTAAGCGAGGTTAATTCCACAGCCTTTTTTTTAGATAAGTAATATGACTTACGCTTCTCTAGGTTAATTGCTGATGTATTATCTATTATTGCTGAAAGAGTCTATCAAGCTCTAGGTAAAGATCAAGCTGTTACTTTGAACATCTCGAAGGCATTTAACAGGGTTTGGTATATTGATCTTCTTCCCGAGTTGAAAGGTTATGATATTTTGGGACACATTTTTGAATTGATTCAATCTTTCTGTTCAAATCGTGGAATGAAAGTTGTCCTAAACGGCTATTCTTCTAGCTCTTTTTCATTCATGCAGGTGTCCCCCAGGATTCTATCATTGAACCTTCGTTGTTCCTAATTTTCACCAATGATCTTCCTGGTGGCTTTAGCTGTGAACTCGATATCTATGCTGATGACACAACTATTTACTCCTGTCTTATTAGTAAGTGTGCTCGGTTCGATGATGTCAAATTGGCAGTTGATCTTAAAAGTAACCTAAAATTGGGACAGGAAGTGGCTTGTTATTATTAACGCCTCTAAAACAAAATTGCTCTCTTTTAATTATCTGAGAGACCTCTTTATGCTTTTCCATCAGCATAGCTGATGCAAATCTTCAGGAGAGTGATTTGTTGTGCCTTCTCGGGCTGACATGAAGTGGAAAGATTATATGGAATCAGTTGTTATGGCTGCCGTTAAAAAGTTGGTTAGATAATTGCTAGATAATTTTTCTCTTCAGGATATATCTTAAATTAATTTTACCATTATTCCATGAGTTGAATTGCTGGTGCTCCTGCTATCTAGAAGTTTCTTCATAAACAATTTACAATGTTATTGGTCCTGACCTGGCATCCCGGCTTTGGTCACATTCCGACCGCCTTAATGTCGCTTCCCTGTGCCTGTTCTCTAAATATTTTTATGGTAATTGTTCTGATGAACTTTGCTCTGTAGTACCTAGAGTTTATGAAGTTAAGCGCAGTACTAAATTGCCAATAAGGTCTCATCATTTTATGGTTAAATTGGCTAGATGTAACCGTAAGTTCTTTGCTAACAGTTTATTTTCTCGCAAATCTCGGCTGTGGACCTCTCTTCCGGCTCCTTCCTTTCCAATGAACTTTGATATTCAAAACTTTAAATGCAATGTCAATCGTTATCGACTGTTTTCATGATTCCTCTACTTTTACTGTTCTCACTCTTTTGTAACATTTTGGTTGCTGGTAATTAATAATAAGAGCTTTTGAATATCAAAGAAAAACGATATACTGATAAATAAACTACCATGAAAAGGATTAATGGATATCAAGAACGATAGACTGATAAACAATTCGTTTCCAGAGAATCGAAAATTCTAAAACGAATCAAATGGCCGGCTAAGAACAATACTTCATTGTACGTCGGGTGAGGTGTTGACAATTAGTTGATAACGCCCGCAGCGTGTCTGAAGAATCAAGATGAAGAGAATTGGATAAAATTTTAAATGCCATCTAAGAAGGTTACTAAAGGAATGTTTCTAACGCAAACCGAAGGACATGAGAGCCAGGTGTCCAATGTCTGATTTCGGACGGGAAGGAAATATAAAACTGACTTGGCGAATCTTTCTACAGAGGTATCAGGATTGAAAACAATAACTACCTGACTTAATTTTTAAAAATAAAAACGCACGGTGATATCTTGACATTCAGCTAAATGACTGTCACCATAATATAAGTTGTAAGATTTTCCCTGAGAAAGCATCTCTCGGTCGAGGGGGAGAACGCCAATTGTTTATTCAACTGTCAGACCAGAAAAAGTTAACACTGGTATCAATTCACTTATGAGGTGAGAGCATTTGGAACAATATTTTTTTAAAAATTAGTCTTCGCTGAATAGTTGAGGTGACAGGCGCAGAAGAGAGATGAAGGAAAGAGGAGGAGGTGCGCGCAACCACTGAGGGGTAGCACGAACAGACGTAAGGAGTGTCAGTGGAAGACGCTAAGAGGAGGAGGAGGAGGAGGAGGAGGAGGAAGAAGCTGTGGGCGGAATAATGCCTACAACCATCACCCGAGAAATGCATGGAGGGAGGGACACTTCCATATTGGGAAATAATTCATTTTTCAGGACCAAAGAACAATGAAGATGACAGGTGGCAGAAATACCAATTCCCCAACTGCATCAACCCCCCCGCCCCTACACACACAGTTTTTTGGGCAGACATCAATAAATACGAATACGCGAGGCGAATTCGAGAGACGGGAGAGAGATCGCCTCGAGACTTTGTTCCAGCCGCTGAGCGCGTGATAACGCACGTGACTATCTGCTGACGTGAACCCCCGACAACAGCCTTGAGCCAAACTTACCAAATCAGCTAAACAAACTTTGCTAAGTCCGCAAGCCAAACCTTACCAGTTTAACCGAGTGTCGCGTCCGATTTAGGAACGGGTTGGGTCGACAAACACCTGCATGCTAACACCTATACCCTAACAACTATTAACCAACCATTGTACACAGTACTTGATATAAAAATAGTATATATATATATATATATTTTATATTATTTCGAGTGTTATTTTTCTCCTGTTTTACTGTACGTCTTCGCTCTGCTTAGACCAGCCCAATACGATAATACCTCCGACGAGTCGGTCTTGGCCTCCTTACGATCACCCAATCACAACGTGGGGTAAGGCAGGTCAGGATCGAAGAGATCACTCCATCGATCAGCCGCGGTATTGGACGATCAGAGAGTGTATAGAGTTACAATTGATTCCCGTGAACCATAAGCCTGATTTCTGAAGGCGTTATACCTTAATAATGTTTTCATTTTTCTTATTCTTTCCCACTCAGAATTGTGTCTTGAAATGATTAACAAAAATCGTTGTTTTTGCAGCTAGCGACGAGGATGATGTAATGATATTCCCTATCGGTTAGTATGGCGATATAGAAAGAAATTACACCGTTGTTCCAGACAAATTTAAATTATCAATGAAACAGGACAATAAGAGTAACGAGAACGATGAACAAGATGTGTAAAACGATAAGATTTAGAGCTAATTTCATAATTGCTAAAAATAGATGACAATTCGAAATCGCTCGATCCAGGAAGTCATATTTCCACAAGCCAATCAGAAACAAGATGTGTTTTTTTAAAAGGATAAAACGTTATAGTCCGACGAGACAATCAGAAGCCAACTGGCAACCTCCAAACAGATTTTCTTGTTCGGTAACATACCTATATAAAAAGATCGTTAGTCTGTCTTCAGGCAGAGTGGATGAATTATTTTTTATCAGTTCTCAATGCCGGCTGTCATCGTTATCCTTTACCACTCTGCGTTATTAATATTACTTCCCTTTCCATTGCATTCTTTTTCAATGCCTCTCAATTGCAGAAACCCTATTATTAATTTCACTCTAACTTGTTTTCTGTTACCATAGCAGAATATGGTAACACAACTATTAAATTCAAACAGATTCAAATTCGGGGATCAGAGTCACCTTCAGTGGCAGGTTAAACTTTTTGTACAGCAAATGAAGTCATATACAGAGTGATAAAGGTTCAAACACACAGGGCCAAAATACTCACCACAGGCACACACACACACACACACACACTAGCATAGACATGCACATACATCATGTCATTCAAGGTAACTTACTTTTGTGTGTACATAACTTTCATCTTTGAATACTGAGAATCCTGGATTAATCACTCCCGCTTCTGTAAATATATTAAGCTATACAGAAATCATTTTGCTCACATGAACTCTACCTTTTGACTTTCTTCCATTCTTTTGACAGGGCCTCTTTGCTATATGTTGAGATACGCCGTTACCGAAAGCTAACCCGCAATATCATCATATAACTACATGTTAGATGCTGTAGGAGAAAAGGGGGCTTCGAAAGAATTTCTGCATATCCAAAGCATTACATCAGAATTCAAACATGTTCACTCGAAATCTGATGCCATTAATCAGATAACTTTCTGTTTATCGTTCTTGTAGTTTTCCAAAACATTTAATTTTCGTAAGCATATATAGCACAGGTAAAAGAATAAATAAATATCAGGTTTCATTCCAGAAGTAGACTGCTAAGGCGATGGCCGTATGCATGGAAATCTGCTAACCATTTAAATTCTAAACAAATGTAAAGAAAATGCCCGGTGTTGTTGTTTGTCACCGCCAGTGCATTTACATACCATTGAAGAATGAGAAACCAGAGATAGGAAAATTGGAAAGTCGAGATGCAACTATTCATTATATCGCTATGTATCACAAATGCAGAAAAGAAGATGGCTATGTTATTATTGAAGAAAGGAAAAACGCTTACATGTAATATGGAAATATTTCAGAGAATGCCAGACAGCTGAACAAAAGCTTAATGTTGAAAGATTTGAAAAGGACGCTTATCAAATAGCCACAAAACTTTTCAATAATACCTTTGCTCTGTGAGAAAACTTAATTCCAGCCCTTACAACAATATTCTGGGAGACGGATACAAATCGTAGAGAAACAATAAAATTTTATAACACGTTTCAAAGTACTGATCAATACATGTAATTTTGCATTATAAACCCGAAGTTGAAGGCGAGATTATTTTGAGAAGATAATCTAAATCATTTGAACGTATCATCGCAATGAAGTAGTTACTCTTGGCTCTACAACTATGGCATGTGTTGATCCAATGAAACCATTGTTCGTGGACGTCAGCTTGTGTCCTCTATTGAGAAACTATTCAAGAAATAACCGAAGAAAATATTTTTCAAAAATTCACCTCAACTTTGCATGTTGCAAAATTCTTGATTCTTTCTAAGAGAAATCCCTACCTTCGCCTCACCAGGAGGACTCCACAGATTTTGGACCCTGCTTTTGAAACTCGGCCATAAGAAGTTGTTTAAAATCAAAGAAATCCAGTTATATTTTAAACCGATGTTTATTCAAAAACAGGAAAATATCTCTGAGAGTTCGCAGAAAATAGATTCAGAGGTTTTGCTTCAAATTTAATGTTAAATCATAGTTTTTGAAGACACCTATTCGTTAAGAAATTATACGGTTTTATGATTTCATCTCGGCATAGAACAGAGGGGCTACACTTGTAGCTAGTTGTGAAAATGTAGGAGTCTTCGAGTGTTGTAAAGATCCCTTTTTAAGTGATATGCGGTCATCTGCCTAGACTAGACATTATTTCCATTTAAAAAAGTGTTTTGTGTTAGTTTTATTGAAATTCTGTTTTATAAAATTTTTATTTCCTACCAAATCTATGTCCTTGTGTCAAACACAAAAACCACGGTAGTAGGAATAGCAAGTCATAATAGGCGCAAAATAACAATATGACTCAACCACTCAAGGAAAAACACTTATTACACAAATACGAAAAAAGTACAAAAGTTTTCACAAAAATTTCCTTTTGTGTGTCTGTTAAGGCAGGATAACAATTTCTGATAAAAAGGATTACCTTCGAAAAACTGAAAAAAATACGATTTCAGTTTAAAAAAGACAAGTATTTTGAAAATGGCGAAATACAAAGTAATTCAAGAAGGCTGAAAAACAAAAGTGCAAACACCTTTCAGAAAAAATGAAAACACCTATTTTTATTTGCCCCACGAGCGTCTTTGGGAAATTAGTAATTTTAGAAAAGTTCCCTTTAAATTCACACTTCGTACTTGGGAAAAAATTCTTTGAATTTTTTTCGTTCTTTTTGTCCAGCCGCAGGAGAATTTTCGCTTGTGAACTTCAAGGCTCTCTGCAGCTGGCTGGTAACTGGTGTGTTTTTGATGCGCTCTTTTTTATGTTAAATGCCTTCTGCTTCTTGATGTTGATTTGCCTTGTCTCCTTGCTGTCAAAATGTCTTCTCCCTTGTCCACTGATCTGAGTTCTATTTATTCCATAAAATAGGCTGACAAGGCCCCTATTCGGGTTCTTACTAGGACTTGAGACCACGTCTCTCTTTGGTCAGTAGATACGAAGAAAGAAATTTTCCATAACTTGAAATGGATTCTTCACAATTTTGGCGGATTTTAACCGCCGAGCCGCAAAAGATATACAATATAACAACCTTTTAGACAAACCATTTGGCCTTCATAATAAATACACATTTCTCTCAAAATAACTACTTAATAACAATGGTACTTACGAAGCTGACATTTTCCAGATATGCATAAGTTCTAAAAACTGTACAGTTGTTATTACTAAATGTAGGTAGTTCGAAAGCAGAGAGATATCTAAGGTTTAATCATAATGCATGTTTAGTTTACAAATGAAAAGTCTTTCTTGAAGCTTTTATTTTAGTTTTAATTTAGTTATCACAACTGATTCGCTGACAAATTAGCGTACATCGACAAAAAGATGCCCCAAATTTAGTAAAACAAAGTTTTATCGTCAAAATCTTTATGTTATTAAGAGGAAAAGCCAAAAAATTTTTTCATTGCTAAATTATATTTTTGATTCTTTATAGAACGTTCGAACTTTTAGTTAAATCTTGTTTTTTTTTGTCAGCGCGATCAACCTGTTAACTAACACCTAAAATAAACAGCCACCTCTGTATTAAAAATGCATTTCTGCGATATTTTAAACTTGAAATAAGTCATATTTGCGTCAAATCAGATTAATTAAACTTTAAATCGGTTAATATTGCTCAAATAAAATTTCAGAAAAAATGAAAAAAAAAAATGAAAACAATTCTTATAAAAATTAATTATTCATCGAAATGTTTTAAGACAATAGTGTTCACAATATTTTTTATTCATAAAAGTAATTAAAAGCTTTTCTAATTAAATAATGTTTTAGCTTTATTTCGTTTTCTTATTTTACGATTCAGAACTGATTTTCTCTAACTGGAAGTCCTGTTTGATAAAAGAAATTGTTGATTTAAATTCTCCAAGGACAACATTAAGTTGTACAAAAATGAATTCCTCGAAATTTCATAAAATTAAATAAATAGGGGTGGGGGTAACAGACGTAATTTTTTTTTCTAAAAACGAACCGTTTCTGAGAAAATAATGTCATTTATGAATAAGTCCTAAAATTTTCATTAAAATCCAACAATTATTTGATTTTTGCAAGAATTTCCAAATCAATGGGTTTTTCACCACAAAAAAACCCGCTAAAATTTCCCATACTAATTTATAGTCATCCGCTGGACCAGAAGAAAAAAAATTGAATCAAAATTTTTGAAGGTTCTAAAAAGGATTAATACATATGATTCAATATTAAAAATCCTTTGGTCTTTCCTCTTCATAATAACGTAAAGATTTTGACGATTTATCATGTATGCTCATTTTTTTAGCAAATCTTTGGAGGTATTTATCTAAAAGGAACATTTTGTTTTATTTTTACCTAATTTTTATTTCTAAAATGTACAGCAGATTTTGTAATTTTAGCATGCTTATATATCACAATTCCCGATATTACCATGTAAAGTTCACTATATATTCAGATAGCCTGGATTTCATATTACTGACAACTTTTCAAAAAACAGCTATATATCGCATGTGCTTTGCCTACTTTCAAATTAATACACTTGTTGCTTTCTCCACTTGAGGATAAAATTTACCTGGTTCTCAAATTAGCATCCAAGACCATTACCGTTCGTTGTATTTCCCCCATGTGCTTTACTAAGCGTACAATTTCGCTTTTGCAGTCCAAGTCACAGTTGAATACATCAAAGAAACATCTTTCATTTATTAGTACAAATTAAATTAAAATATTATTTTGTAAAAAAAAAAAAAAAGAAAAGAAAAAGAAGAGAAAACTTTTCCTACGACTTTTCTGTTATAACTCATGACTCTCTGGCTACGTTTGGGAGGGAATGTACCTACTTTATAACATTAATATTATAACTTTGTCGTGTGACCTTCTGTAGGGTCACCGTTCCTTTAAGTAAAAAAATCATTCAACTCGATTTTAGAAAGAAAGGTCATAAAATAGTATATACTTTTTTTTAGATGAGTGGCGAAATTTACATAATTCTAGATATAATTTGAGGCAAATCTAAATTTTAAAATATGTTGGTCTATTATGCTTATATATATAAGTTGGTCTATAATACTTATATAAGTAGGTCTTTTATACTTCAACAGTTGCGTCGTCGTTACCAGTTAATGCGTGCGTTATGGAAGAAAGGTTTATTCTCATATTTTATATATATATCATAACACCTTATTTTACAGATGGAACGGAATAGCTAGAAGAAAATGAATTAAAAACATGCTGTATTCTTAGACCTACAAAAAAAATTATATATGCATATTTAAACGTGCCCCACACAGAGAAAATATAACGCATATATGCAACAACAACTAGTGTGAAAAGACCGAAAATACAGGGTCTTACTCATAATAATTCCCAATGGAAATAGAGCTGCCGGGCATTCTTCTGTGTTTCTAGTGACATAGCAGATGAATCAGATCCGCTTAAATCTGGAATTCTAAATATAGATATTTAGAATTCCAGATTTAAGCGGATCTGATTCATCTGAATCAGATCCGCTTAAATCTGGAATTCTAAATATGGATATTTAGAATTCCAGATTTAAGCGGATCTGATTCATCTGCTATGTTACTAGCGAGGACATATTCCTCTCAAACGAGAAACGGCAAGTCATGGGGTTTTCCCAAATTGCGAGCAGATATATTTTCTACATCTGGTCTTCACCAAATGTAGGAAATATATTCCCAAGGGGAAACGGCGCCATGAGCTTGTGAGCTGGCTGGGGTAGGCAGATTTAGCCTCCGTCCCGGCGAGGCAAGATCATCGCCTGTGCTAAAAAGCAACTGTTCGATTTGACTCCTGGATGTGGACTGACGTACTGACTACAGTCGTCAGTCTATGAAGTGACGTCCATAAGCAGCTGTTGCGTGACCCACATGACTTTATCTCGACCAAAGAGTGATAATCGCCTTTTGTGTCCCTACAGAATAAAATGAATGGTTTTAAGTTGAAAAATAAACATATTAATGTTCTTTACTAAGTAATGCCGTCAAAAAATTGTGGCAATAAGCAATTTTGCAATTTATATTTTTACAATTTATTAAAACATTATGATACGCAACATTTTCTTGTTTATGTTAAGTATCTCCTGAATATTAAACATATCTGGAGATAAATTTAAGTAAATCTACAATTTATCAAGTTTAACATAATATACAATTCTGTTTCTATTTAGTTGTTTTACTAGCCATCACTGTTAGCGTGATGATAGACGACATTGTTATGGAATTTAATTTGCGTGTTGCATTTTAGGTTCTTTGGAGGGTCGGCAAAAAACGTCCGAACGCTATGCGTTGGGAAGTAGAAGGTCCTTTATGGTCCATATGTAAGTCAGGGTATGTCATTATAAGAATGGTTATATTGGTATAGCTCAAGTCAGCCTTGCACTGAGATGGAACAACCAAAGTATAGGTTGTTTGTGAGTTCGTAGACAAGGACTTAAGCAGTGGCTGCTGGCTGTCATCTTTTCATTATATGCGTATGTGTGGGCGTATATGTGTGTGATACGCACGTGTAGATCAAAGTGGCCTCCGAAATTGTTTTGAACCTTGAGAAGAAGTAACCTTTTATTTTTATATCCATAAGGAGGATTCGAAATCTAATTTCACATAGAGGTGTGAACTTTTTGAATACAAGGCCTTCATTAGTTAGAAAATTATTTCACACTGGCTCGCGAAAATCTTTTTCTCGAATTTGCGGGAGTGATGAAGAAAGTTATTATTGTTATCTTCTAAATGGTTCAACTACGTATTTCGCAAGTATTTGTCCTAGTAATTATTGTTTATCCAACAAACCTTCTAATGAGATTTTATAGGTTGAAATATATATATAGGATTTAATTCCTATACCATATACAAACACTTACACATGTCACATTTCCATAGCATGTGTTCTGACATGTTACATTTCTTAGTTCTACCAGCCTTGATCTTTGTAACTAGGACCTGCCATGTTACGTATTCCATTAGTAAGAAGTTTCATTCTGAAAATTTCTCCTAAAAAAATACTGCTTTGTGGAACAGACTCCTGGCAGGATGTTTTCCCAATTACTACAATCTCGACCTCTTCAAGTCTAGGCTTAAACGTTATCTTCATGAATTTCAATTCTTGCCTTTTCTTACGCTCATACAGCCGCACACAGTAACGCTCTACCTTGAGTGGTTCTTGGGAACATTAGTTTTAAAAAATATGACCAGTGATCAGCCGTTCAGTTTTTGCTGTCTTCTTCATTTTTTTTTTTTACATTGTCCTTCCCCATTATTCCCTGTCATTCTTAAGGTGTCAATAACATAGCACAACACGTGGGTTATTCCACTTGACTTTACTAAAACACCGTCAATAGAGGACGCTCCTTAAGCCTTTAAAAAGCGTACATTTTTCTACTTATTCTCTTTCCTTTTTACAGCTTCTGGTTATAAGATGTAGTCACACGCGGAAAAAGTGTCCTCCACTGAAGCACGTTCATTTTTATGGTTTTCTATTATGACTTTCGTACTCTTGTACTCCCGCTTCTCTCCCTCTCTCTCTCTCTCTCTCTCTCTCACACACACACACACACACACACACACAAATAAAGCACATTCCTATATAGCTACTTCCATGTTTTTCCTTTCGTCACATGTAATTCCTTATGTAAATACATACATTGTCGATTTTTTGTTTTTTTGTGTTACTCATTTTTTACCTGGACTTGCATTTAGTCCAGCAATGTTGTTTGTTGTTTGTAGGATAAATTTTCTAGGAGCCCATAAATATTTTTCTCTCCAAGGTGTTGATTCCCGCAAAATGGTAACTAAATATTTCACCCAAACATACCAGCGATCCTGCCAGTGGCGTAGCTAGTGATTTGGCTGCACGAGGCGGCCCTCAAGTTTGCCGCCCTTCCCCAGAAGGAATACTATATTACAATGCACATTAACCCCTTAAAGTTTATATATATATACATATATATATATGTGTGTGTGTGCATGTATAATAAATTAACTGATTTAAAAATATGGTTCCATTGGTACACAGGAATTACCATGTTTCAAAATTCAATTATATAATTATAAATTAAAGGCCCTAGTTCTGTTTCATTTTCAAGAGAATTTTGGAATAACTTATTTTGAAATTTACTGAGTTTTATAAGCACATACATTCATAATATGGGAAAATCCAGTCATTTTGACAAGGGGCGGTAGCGTGTTCATTTTTACTGACGGCTATTGTATAAAATATGAGTTACTTTCGAAAAGAGGTTATGTCAGTTTAGGATAGGGATGTCTTTTTCAACGAATTATGACATCCGTTCAACTATGAAAAGCAAAAAAGAATTATTTCAACATGGTGGATAACATTAACATTAGCAGTAAAAAAAATCATAGATAAACTGAAGATTAGTGATAGAGTAGGTAAACTTTCTGAAAAGGACTGCTATATAACCTTAAAGGACCACAAACCAGACTACAAGGATAATAAACCCAACAAGGATAATAAATCCAACAAGACATGAGATCGGTAAAATTAGTAAAAAAAAAAAATCCTAGAAAGGGTTAATCAACAAATTAAAGAAAAAATAGGGTCGAAACTTTGGATTAATACCAAAGAAGTAACAAACTGGTTTACTGATATTAAAGATAAAACAAACTATACACTAATGCAGTTTAATATTGAAAATTATTATCAATAAATATCAAAAGAACTGTTCATGAATGTGTTGGACTTTGCTACCCAGTAAACGGACGTAACAGAAGAAGAAAGGAGCATTATTATAAATGTGAAAAAATCGGTACTGATACATAAAGGCGAGCAATGGATAAAAAAATGCTTATGACCACTTTGACATCACAATGGGATCACTATATTCAGCTGTCTTCTGGCCTTATAGGTCTGTTTTATATTATACAATCTCACAGCGTATTGTGAAATTAATATAACTGATATTGGATTATACAGAGACGATGGACTTATGTTTATAAAGAACTCTACTAACTTTAAAATCAATAAAATTAGAAAGATATTATATAAAGAATTTAAATGCCTGAACTTAAAAATTACGGTAAGCACTAAATTGAAAAAGTGAACTTCCTTGATATAACATTAGATTTAATAAAAAAGGTATACATACCATATAAAAAAACAATACTAATCCTTTGTATATACACCCTAAACCTAATCATCCTCCATCTATAATTAAGTATATACCTTTATCTATTGAAAAAAGAATAAGTACAAATTCAGCAAATGAGAAGATTTTCTATGAACATATTAATTTCTATAATAGAGCTCTAAAAGATTGTGGCTACAAACGTCCAAACTAACTTACATAAAAAATGAAACTGGAAAGCATAGAAAAAACAAAAGCAGAAGAATAATTTGGTATACACCCATATGCAACCAAATGGTTAAGAATAAATTAGGACAAAAAACAGGAAATTATGAATTTATATGTGCGTTTAAAATTCAGTAAATTTAAAAATAAGTTATTCCAAAATTCGCTTGAAGATGAAACAGAACTAATGCTTTTAATTTAATTATATAATTAAATTTGAAGTTTTTAGCTTCCATTTTTGAAACATGGTTATTACTGTATAGCAAAGAAACCATATTTTAAAACAGTTAATTTATAATATATATATATATATATATATATATATATATATATATATATATATATATATAGTAAACGACAGAATTATTCGTACACCTGTTGCAGACTGGCGAATGTATTTTGAGTGATCAGAAGGATTTTTAATGATGGTGTTCTAAAACATTCGTCCAAATGTAAAAAATGCATAATGTCTTTAAGTTTATTTATGTTGTTTTACGTAGTTGAAATTATTATTAGCATAGTAGACTAACCATTAAAAGTCTGATAAAATTAATTTCACTTTTAAAATCTGAAATAAATGTTATCATACTTTTAATTCTTCGTCTATTTTGCTTAATAAAACTTCATCTAAACATTGCATTGTTTTACTACCGTAAATTGAAAAATTGGAAAAAAATGCCCATATTTGGACTTTAAATAAAGTTTTTGCACTTAAAATAATATATCAATTTTCAATTTTCTTTTAAATTTCCGTTCAATATTTCTGGAAAAAAATGATTCATATGATATCCTTAAAGCAATGGAATTATTTCAATTTATTTATCTATTAATTTGTGAAAAGTAACGATTTTATAACCGTTTAAAGCTAGGCTTATGATAAGATAAGAAAAAAAACAATTGGTTCACTTATTTATTTAATTTTTTTTATTAACCGTTCACAGACATGAAAAATGAAAATCAAAGAACTGACGCCAAAGTCTGGACTTCTCACATAGGTGTGAAAAAACAGTGGATTCACTAAATTCAATTAATCTTTAGCAACCCTCATTTCAATTTCAAACATTTTCTTGAATTTCATTGGTTGTTAAATAAAAATAAGCTTCGAGAAACTTCCATAACAAAACAGTCAATATTTGTGCAAAAATAGGGTCAATTGACATAAAAAAAATCTTTCTCAAATTCATCCCTAATTTAAATGTTTCAAGAAATCCTATTGGCTAAAAAATAAAAAATACACACACATTTCTCTGAAAAATTGGCAACAGCTACCAAGTCTTGTTGGAGTTGACTTCGTTGTTAAGAAAACTATAAATAGAAATAGCAAAGGAATTTTCGTCGCATTTGAGATTCAAACACGCGAAAGAAACACATGGAATTATGTGCTGCTAAAGAAGCAAACTTGTTTTTTGAGAGATTAGAAAAATTTACACAACAAACTTTTTCACTCAATATCTAAGTTAAATTCAACTTTTTTAATCAAAGGCAGACAACTTTTTAGACATTGAACATTTCCAAAACAGCGAAGAACTTTTTCTATAAAATATACCTTTGCACACATCATTACAAACAAAGAAATTGTAAATTGTGTATATAAAATTTAATCTGTTGTTTCAAACATGTATTTTTTGTTGTGATTGAATATCGTTACCATTTGGCCATTTCTTATAATTTATGTTTGTGGATATTGCATATTTATTTACAGCACAATCTTGAATATTCACGCAACCTTCTTAGATCCACTACAAATCCAACCCCACATCAAGCCCTTTAAAAATGTTCAATTTTTTTCACACCTTTTGCTCACGTCTTGTAAGTGGCTTTTATCCCCACCAGCTGAGAGTGAGTTTTAGAGACAATTTTTTTGTTTACTGCTGACTGGCTGCCTTTGAGCCAGCCATATCAAAGACAAATTAGCTTCATTTTGAACTCTATCTTCTTCTTTATCGCTGCTTTTTTTTTTCCAAAATTATTGAAATTATGTTATTGTTTTTTACTTTTCTGAAAACACATCGCGGACCAAAAGTGCCGCCTGGGGCAGACCGCCCCCACTCCCCACTAGCTACGCCACTGAATCCTGTAACAAAAAAGTAAAACAAACAACATACATAGTCAATACACATTGCAATAAACGTATCAGAACACTAATACTTCCCCCCCTTCGAATAGAATGAACATCTTTTAAGCTCAGGTGAACAAACTTTGTAAAGAAAAAAGTTCATATAAAAGAAGAAATATGGTTGTCACTAAAGTTTGTACGATGAGAGTTTTTTGAGTGTGTAGAAGGGTGTTTGTTTCTTCTATTAGCATTACGAATTTGTCTAGCAGCGTATACAGCAGCAAGGATTCATAGCTCTCATTTAGAACCAACTACAACAAACAAGTTAATTTTAATCATTAGAAACTTAACAAAGAATAGCCAATAAATGTCTCTCTCTATTTGTATAGACACTGGAAACTAAAAGGTTGAGGAACGTCGTTCTCATGCATATTACCATCCCATTTCCATCACTGATTAATGTGTTCTTTTAAAAGACAAAATTAAATAAGAGGTCATTTAGGTTCATTGGAATTTGCATATAATGAAATTGAGGCGAGGGAATGTTTCTAAGAGTTAAAAGTAAACCTGTATAGACTGAAAGGAATACTGAGAAATGATAGAAATATATATTTTAAATTCAGCCAAAAGGAAATTATTATATAAATAAGTTTATTTCAGCTGGAATTATATTATTGTTCCTTTATAAGTTGAAATATATACCTATCTAGTGCTAGTTCTGGGTATGATGATAAAGTACATCTGGCAGCAAAGCTTCTGATTGGGAGACTGGAGGTTTTGAGGAGCATGGAACCACCTCTTAATTGCTGTTGTTTCCAGGTCCACTCTGACCCTGAGTAGTAGCACCTGTTAGGGGTCCTATCTATGGGCAAATAGTGAATCCTCAGGCAAAACACTATAAAACTCTAAAAATACTTTTTTATAGTAAAAATAGCCACAATACATTTTATATAAAAAATGAGCAACAATACATTTTTAAGCAAAATGACCAACAATACATTTTATCTGTGGTTGAAGGCATACAACTGTGTTAGTTGAAGCCATAAAATCGTGTTCAAATTATTTAGATTTCAGCTTTAAATAAACCATAGATTTGATATGTCACTAAACAAAATCAACTAACAACCTATCTAGTGAGTATTCTATGTTTTAAAAATTCATGATTAAATTTTGTGGAGAGTCTGCTATGAAATCAGAACTTTCAATTTGTTAAAGAACTTCTCTAATGATTTTTGCAAATGTTTATTGTGTAATGACAGAGATAATACTGTGTCATCTAGCGAAGAGTATTTCAATAAGAACATTTAACTAGAGTATTCACCAAAGAGGAATAAACAATGATGTTGGTATTGAAATTGAAAGTTAAAGAAAAATGAACATGTATGCATCTTTAAAATAGATTTTAGTGCTACAAAAAGGTAAGAAATGCATTAGGTAACAGTTGGTTGATAGGTGAAGAAAGGTAAGCCCCCCTCCCCTTCCCTGAGTTGGGATCAATTTCTTCAGAGCAGTGTCACATTTATGCATACTTCCATTTCATTTTCCCTGATATGGCCAAATCAAAATCTCTGACACAAGACACTGCCAAGTCAACTACCATATAAGACCCTAATTCACTTCTCTTTTTCATATTTGCTAATGTGTATCTGTTTCACTGCCTCAACAAATTATTGTTGCATTCATGTTCTGTAAATATGTAAATAAGATGTTTCCTCTCAAGCATTTATACATGTCCTTGTCTTTTTTCACTGATGAACAAAGTGATACCATATCACAGGTATAGTAATGCAATATTGGGATGGTAAGGTACATTTATCTCTACCAGCCATTCTAATAAATGAATTAAGAACCATATAAGTGAGAAAGAATTTGAAAATCAATGCATATTTTCAGCTGCCCCAGTAATCAGGATTCAGTTGATAATCTTTTTCATAGAAGAACCCTATATTTTTTGTGTGAAAAGGTACAAATTCTTGGTACATACAAGAAGAATTAGGGTTAGGTTGGAAAATATAAACCATCTCCAAAGATATTTTGTATTTCTGATCAGTTTGTCTATGAGGGAGACATTTAAGGATTTTTAGATAATTGACTTTAGCCGTTGGGTTTGAAACTGTTCAGAAGTTAGCTGTAGTCTGTTAAGCATGTATTGAGCTATTGTAAGATTTTGTTTTACATTATTCATTAAGACAGTTTCTCTGATTTTACTTACGCATCTCCTCTCCAACTACACACAATGATATGTTTGACACAAGGCCATAATTGATGTGAATCCCCACATATGTACATGCAGGTTGTGTCCCAAATTGTCCAATTTCCTCAGTACTTCCATCAGGGTCTGATTCTGGCTCTCCTCCTTACAATAGGAATGTACCATTTGGAGGGATAACCCCCTGAAACTGGATTTTCATTAATTTCCACCTTAGGCTCCATAAAGGGGATTTTTCAGATGATAATTTGGTTGCCATGATAACACAATTTTCTTTTTGTCTTTTTTTTGTTGTTTAGCCAATTGGTGGTGAATATCTGTGGCAAAGGCAGACAATACTTATCTTGATGGTATCTCTGCAATAGAGATTAACAAGTATACTCCTGAACTGGATCCTCTTTCTCTAAATTCTACAATAAGTTCATTGCTGCTTTTTGCTTTCCTGTGTGTTGGAAATCCTCTTCTATGGTTCCAGTCTCAGGCAAACTATCTGATCCTTATAAATATTGACCTACTGGCCTTCTACCTCTTATTGGAGATGTACTAGAGGATCTAATCAATACTGAATTGGTTAAGCATCTAACCTCACATGGTCTTCTTTCAGATAAGCAATTAGGCTTTTGCTTCTCTATGTCAACTGCTGATGTATTAACAATTATTGCTGAAAGAGTCTATCAAGCTCTAGATAAGAATGCTGATGCTTGAAGGCAGTTGACAGTGTTTGGTATATTGGCATTCTTCACAGGTTGAAAGGTTATAGTATTTCTGGATGAATTTTTGAACTGATTCAGTCTTTTTTATCAAGTCATGAAATTAAAGTTGTCTTAAATGGTCATTCTTCTAGATCTGTTGGCAATGCAGGTGTTCTCCAGAGCTCTAACCTTGGGCCTATGGTGTTCCTAATGTTTGGTATCTATGCTGATAACACAATTATTTACTCCTATTTTAATAGTAAGTTTGATATCTAATCTAAAAAAATCTGTTGTTAACTGGGGCAAGGAATGGCAATTTAATGCCTCCAAAATGAATCTGCTCTTTTTTAATCATCTGAGAGAACTCTCTTTAACTTCCATCAACTCCAGAAGAGTGACTTTTTTTCATATTCTCTAACATTTGCATTTTAGCGGCTTTATTGCCTTTCTTGGGGGTGAAATGATTAAAAAAAAATACAAATAAAAAAAATTCATACATTTGAAGTTTGTTTTGTAGTAGAAGCAAAAAACATTGTACTATTTGGAACAAATTTAACATCAATTTAAGTCATTGCAGTTATTTTTTATATAATATTTATTTTATATTTTTCAAGTCCTCCAAATCCAGCAACATAATTAAGGCTTTTTTTTTTTCAATTTTTATGTTCTTATTTCTGGTTTTATTTTGGAATGTTGTTTTTCTAACTTTTCATTTGTTTAATATATGTTCTGCTTAAATTTATTTTGAAAATGTGTTTTTTTGACACTCATTTTGGTTTCATTTGAGCCTCTTGTGCAGTATTGTCAAAAGTATTGTATCTATTTTGTGGGTGAAGATAAATACAATATTTTATGGGTGGGGATAAACATGATATTCTCCTATGAGTTTGAATACTATTAGCAAAGTCCAGGGTTATTGGAGTCTACATTTTCTGAACTCTGATTGTGCAAGTTTTAGAAAACCAATTTCCACCAAAACAAGAAGGTCGTTGTCTGTGGCATTTATTGTGACTCATTCTGTTCAGGGAAATCTTTTTTATATGAACACAAATAAGCTTGTCAGGTGAATATTATCCATTACTAAGAAGATTATTTTCTTCTTTGTTGTGATTTCTAGTTAATAAACTGCCATTAATTAAAAGACATCATATCTACACATACACTGATGGGCCAAAAGTTATAGGACAGGTTTCGAATATCATGTATGACCCCCTCCCCCACTGACCTGGTGAAGTGCAGTAACTTGGCAAGGCATCCATTTCACAAGTGGTTGGAAAATCTCTAGAGAGATATTGAACCATGTTGTTTGGATAAGTGTCGACAGCTCACTGATATTTGTAGATGAAGGATCTTGTGCAGCAATTAGACATGCTCACCATATCCCATAAATGCTCAACTGGGTTCATTTATTGTTGGTTTCTAGAAGACTCCTTAAATCAATTCTGGGTAACTTGGACTCAGTCCAATGGTGCATCACTCTACTGGAATAACTCATTGATGTTGGGGTATATGGAATCCATGAATAGGTGCAAGTGGTTGAAAAGCAGTGCCACATAATAGTCACCAGTCAATAACATTTAAGCAGACCCCATCATGCCACATGAACACTCTTCATATGATTATGGGACCACCAGCATGGTGTCTTGTTGACAACTGGATTAATGTCACACCCAACACCAAAAACAACTTGAATTATGATTTATGTAATATTTTGTTAGTCCTCCAACTAATAATGTTATGAACCCAGGTGAGGCACTGTGTCCAATACCATGTGTTAACAGGGGTGTGTTTGTGGGCCTTCTGCTCTCATATCATATGAAACCTAAAGAACACTGAACTAATCTGTTGGATATACATCTGGCCTCTATTGCATTGAATGTGGACATAATTTGAACTAATATTGTTTGTCTATTACCTCAGAGGATTCTAGATCATTAAGGACCTGAGGTTGGCCCCCTGGCACCTACTATTAGGCCTTCTGAGAATTCATGTCACTTTGGAATGAGCAGCCAAACCAGTGTCCACACTGACTCACCAGGGGTCAGAACTCAACTGATTTAGGTCTATGCATTTTTATGGCATCAACATATGGTGATACTACCTACCATATACTTACTATTTGATGACTTTTTGTACATTGGGGGGCAGGGGTTAGAAAATACGTTCACACTGATGTATTGGTTTAAATATCAGAAGCAAAAAATCATTAGAATTTTTATATTTTTGACATAATAATTGTGCTTCAATGAATATTACCGTGCAACTGATTTATTGTAAATATGTTAAATGTAGGCAACAAATTCATAGATGTACAGACAAAAGATGAATTGATAACTTTTAGAATTCCAATTAAAAACAGAAATAAAAGATTAGCAAATGAATTTCTGTATAAGGTTATGAAAGTATTTCAAAACCAACTTCTGGGTATAATTTGAATAAAACCTATTTGGAATTGAAACAGTGTCAACTCATCAATTTGACAATCATCAGCTGTGATTCTGATTGATTCCTTTTGTATTGAATTAATTTCACAAATGCTGACTGTGTTCTTTGACTGCTTATAATGGTCTTTGTGGTAATATTATTAATTTTCTCTGATGTTGTTGCATTGTTCTCTTGTCTATCGTTTGAGTCTACTTAGAGATGACTAACATTTCTTTGATTCTCTTTGCATTAATTTGATTTCTTTTATATGCAACAATATATGCATCAAATGCATATACATTTTTCACAAAGTATTCATGTCTTTTAGCCTAATTTATATGCAACAGCTTATTAAGATATAAAAGTATAAAATTAATTATCCAAATGAATATTCTTTTGTTTTAATATATCAATTTTACAAACAAAAGCTGACAAATTAATGAGAAATAAAACCTGAAATTGTATTGAATCATTGCATTCTTTGCATCTTTTATAATTCATAAGAATATCTTGAATTCTTGAGTGCATCACTAGAATTACATGTTTATTACCATATTTTATTCTTGTTTGGAAGTGATCAAGCGTGGAAGATTAATTTTCTTTGTATTATTTTCTGACACCTTACAACCAAAATTACTTATGAATAATAAAAATATTTCTATACAATTGAGTGAAAATAGATAAAATAACTAATCAAGTCTGTATCAGAATATAAATTTATTTTTCAAGTTTTATTTAATAAAGAACATGGCAAATCACATAGAAATCTATGTAGCTTTTCCATAAGAAACAAAGTCCTCTGACTTTGCATTAAAAAGCCATAAAATATATATGTAGTTCTATCAGCCATAACATAGCTGAATAACTGGGAGTGTCATCCCAATAAAGAGTGCATGACAAACAATAAAGAAAATAACCAAACTCATCCCTGTTAAATAAAATTAAAAAGAATGCAAAAAACCTAATTTATTATCTGCCAAAAAATTGGAAAAATCATAATTTCAGATGGTTAAGTGGTTTGTATATGTTCTCAGATTGGCATAATAGAGCTTGATTGTCACGACAATGAGGATTCTTCATGCAAGCAATCAATGACTCACCTACAGAAAGCAAAACAGTTAGTTTTAAACTGTGCTGTGCTTTGCTTGAAATCTTCATCATGACTGATATTATTATTGGATGTAATCAGGTTGTCAGGAATTAGCACTAGACCCTAAACTTCAGACTGGCTATTTCATAAATAACCTGTAGAGGATAAATCTCGCAATAACATTGTCTCCTTGCTATTACAAAGATAAACATGGAAATAAAAAGTATTTGTTTTGAGGAATTCTGCTTTATCAATAATTGAGTTGTACTTTTATGGTCTGAAATGACACCATAAAAATACAACTTCAGGTGAAGACAGTCCAACTAGAACAAATTAGTTGGTGTTGGAAATTAAATAATCATTCATGTGGAATAATAGTGTTAGTAGCGGTTAACAGCATAACAGCAGAATCAATGGTGAACAAATTCCTAATGAGTCATAAGCAAGAATTGTGATTTGAATGTAAAAATTATTATCATTTTTTACAATGATTTTCATTCTATACAAGGCTCAAGAATCATTTGAAAACCACAGAGGATTACAGACACCTACCTAAGCAAGGAGATAATCCCACTAATTCGCAGGAGTCCACCCGAATTGAAAGAGAAGGAAAAGGCTTTAAAAAGAAGTGGAAACCCAATCCTAAACAGGAAACAAGGGATAAACCTCTAATCCTGTTCAAAAGACCAGGGAGGCATGCAAACCTATCAACTTTGTCAGTGTGAATAGTATGATGGAGTGATACAATTCACACAAGCGATTACCTTGAGAATTACAAAGGATGCTCTAGTTAATGGAAATCCCACAGCTATGCAAAGAAGTTTCTCATGAATGAAGTAGTTTTGTCTGAATGTATAAATGTGGACATGACAGAAATAGCAAATAATTGGCTGAAGCATTACATCACTGAGATATTGTATCTGGTCAAATGAAACAAACGTGAGAGAGAACTTTTCTGTTTATAGTAAGTATCGGTTAGTTGAAGTTGATGACAAAAGAAGTTGATGACAAACACTGAATCTCTCAAATGGTACAATTGCCTTGATTAAATGAGATACATCAGGTCAATGAAAATGTGGTTTGCACCCAACAGAATTGGAGGCACAAGGTGAAAATTCTTTTCACATTCTCAACAGGGAATGGTAGGTTTCTTGTTCTGACAATGCGAAGTATTTGTGTAATGCCTGAATAGTAATTTAACATATATGATCCAACATTAAAACACTGTGTGCTTTGTACAAAATATCTGTAGTAATGCTATCTCCCCCAGGGCAAAACTGTAACAAGTAAACTGAATCCTTAATTTTACTCGTGAAAAGATATTTCAAGAAAAATGATGACATTTCTTCTTTGTGTATACATTTATAATTATTTGACTAAATAGGAAATGATTATGATGTTGTTAATAATTATTTTCATAAAACCTTTTTCTAAAGTTACTAAAGACCAAAATCTGTTTTATTCCATATAAAACAGCTGTGCTGATAATTTTTGGAGAGCATGCATAGTAATCATTAAAATGTAAAGTTTTCATGAATGCATGAAAATAAATGTTAACATTTAAGTTCAGGTTTTGTACACTTAAACCAGGGTTGGTGCAAGGGCCTTGTTGGCCCCCACTGAATCTATGATATGCTTCCACCTCACACCCATTATAGTGATTTTCCATGCATAGCTTAGATGTGGCAGAAGGCCAAAAGTGTGGAGCACCCAGTGAAGATTGAACTCACTACTCAGTCATAATTGTTCTAGCGAGACAAGCTTGCTAAACATTTTACTGCCCTGAGGAACCCTAGCTGAAACCCATTATATGGAAGTCCCCCACTCTACTACATCTCAATTTTCATAAGGTAGTATTCATATAAAATATAAAATTCACTGTAACCTAATTATGCACAATAATTGATCATATGCAATATGGATGAACAATTCAAGTAGAAAAATTGAAAATAAATACAATGTATGTAATACAAATTAGAGACATGTCAAAATGGATCACTCCATCTGAAATAAATCAGCAATGTTTTTTGTGGCAATTTTTAACATCAACTTGAAATTTTCCTTCTTAAAAAGTTGAATAATTTTAACACATTCAACATTATGGATAAAAAAAATAGTGAATTTTCTATGGTGTTTCTTTGAGACGTAGCACGAGCAAAACAACTTCATAGATTTAGACAAAAAAAAATGTAAAAATTTTTCATCCTTTAATAGTCAGTTGTGCTTAGTTTAATTTGTAACGTATATAAATTTAAGTAGAAAAAAGCAAATGTTGATAAGTGCCTGGAGCCCACAATCAGGGTTCTCCTGTTGGTAGTACGTACATCCTGTTCTAAATCATCATGAAATTTTATTTTAAAAAGAATAAAAAGAAATATTTTTATATTTTTCATCTTTTCAGTAAGTAATACATTTGATTACTGTCAGAAAATCAAAAAGTTCTTTTTACAAGAAATGATATTTTAAGTAATGTCCAATTTTCAGAAATTCTCAGTTTTTTTTCTTTTATTCAAAAACAAGAGAATGACAAATCCAGAGTCTTTAATTAGTCACATAACATGACTTGCCATTTTTGTTTGCTTTTACCAATTTTACAAAGTCATAATAGTTTAATTTAAATGTCTTTATATAAATATTTCTCTTTGGAATCACTTTTTATGAAGAAAGATTCTACTTTTTATTTTAGTTTTTATTGCTTCTGGTTCTTGTCTCATCAGTTAAAATAACCAAAAATCATTGCTACAAGTAATAATGAAGCATCATAATGAAGCATCTTCCTTCAAAAGAAAAGAGTTCATTGCAAGAGGCTGTTAAAAACTGAAAAGTTTAAACTGGTATCTACAGAGAACCATCAAGAAACATTGATATAAAAGAACACAATAAAGAGCAGTTGCCATCCTTTTATAGTTAAAGAGTTACCCTAAAAGACAATCTGATAACACAATAGCACAATTTAAAATCAACTTTCCAGAGTTAACAAGAAGCTATTTGTAACTGAACTGGCTATGGATTGGTTGAAGATGCATCAGCCATATTTTTGCTCTCTGATAATACAATGGCCATAAAAAGTAACTGAAATGTCTTTGCATGTTAATGGTTATAAATATTGATATGGTTTTACAGTACATTATAAAAATGAACTCTTAGTCTTTGTATATCTAAGGTCTTTCAAATTTATAAAATAGTTGCTGCAAGGATTGCATATTTGAGAATGGTTGATATTCCATAGTAATGATCTAGTCGCCTACAAGGTGCAGCTATTCAATCTCATAGAACACCTCTGCATGCATCAAACTCTTCGTGTTAAACGTAGAACATTCAAAGAACGATAATTCTACAAATAGAACTGATCACTTCCCTCCAATATGCGTGTTAAGATAATTGCCTCTTTTGTGGCTATTAAGCTACCTGGATGTAGAATAGCAAAAACATGTTGATTGTATAAATAAAAGATTACCAAATTTCACAATCAACAATAAAGTATTGACATTGCTATCATTCTGGGGAGATAGGAAATCCAGCAGGCAGTGATGAAAAGTGAGACGAAGTAAAGGGTGGTTAGAAAAAAGTGGGTTGTAGGAAGGTGGCAGTGTGGTATTAACGCCAAGTAATATTTTTCCTTTAAGACAAATTTGAGGAATTTTTCCTGAATACATGTGTGTTTGTGTTCAGCAGTGAGAGTGGATGAACAGAATCCAAGGTTTCAAATAACTGTTCAGCACATTTCATTCTGGTTGAAAGAAAATGCAAAATAGTAGTATTTTGCAAGAAAAAATGGGGTTTCCCAATCAACAAAGTTCTTTGTTTTAGAGAATATTTCCTATGGTAGGAACAAGAACTCTGAGTGTGAAACTGCTAGGACTGGTACAAGTAGTGTGCAGCAAGGATTGTGTGTAGTTTTCCTTTGATAGGTATCTTCCAGGGGGATTTCTCCATGAGTTCCCACAGGAGGAATGAGAAATCTGAGTCAAGCTGCCAGGACAGGCCTTATCATCTGCAGCAAGGGTTGTGTGTAGCCCTTTGAGCTGGCTTGAAGGTAGATGTTGCTGAAAATGAAAAGTGAAAAAGAGACCAAATAGGACTTGGTCAAGGGTAAGGAAGCCCACACATGCCACAATAGGCAACAAATGAGATCTACTGAAGGAACACATATGTTTACAGAGAATAAAATTAACATAAGAGTTATACATGAATGTGTGTTGGTATTTTATTTTGTTGTCTAAATTTAAAAGTCTGGACATTTGTTTTTGTCTTGCTGACATTATCTGAAAAGGATGCTACGCACCCCAGCTAGATCAACCGACATCTGCAAGGGCCATTGCTCTATGTTTCTAGGTGTAGCATTTGAGCTGTGAGTGTTCAACTTGGGACATCTTATCTAATGGCATCTAAGAAAAACTATCAGTCTTAAGTCAGCATGGACCAGAGTTGTGATAAATTATTTTTTAATTAACTATCACAAAACAAAAATCATTTAATATCTTATGTAACACTGCAAAAAAATAAAAAGCTAAAAACAATGATGCTTAATTTTAAAATACATCTTAAAAAAATGAAAAATCATTGATGTTTTAATTTTAGTTTTAATTCCAAGATAATGGATTAAATTTAATTCCAAGATAATGGATTCAAATTAATAAACCCAAAGAGAAAACTGCTTGAACTGAATTTAGTCTAATTTCATTTTTTCCTCTTATTGATAAAATCTAATTATTCGTCTATATAGATACGTTAACCCCAAAATTAACCTATCTTTATAAAAATCTTTCAAAAACAAAATATCATTTTCTTAAACGTTATTTGAAGAATATTACTTAATCTAAAATTTCATTAAGTGAATATTAAGTATTATTTATGTTTTCCTTAAAATGTAGTAAAATCCTTTTTAAAAAAATATGGGTGAGTTGATTTTACCTGAATAGTGCCACTGTGAACTCTGGCCTTGATTAAAAATTTGTGACTGATATTTTGTTTTACCCACAACATTTATACTCCCCCCACACACACACACTACTGTTGCTGATGACAGACAAGGGTTTATAGAGTGGACAAGCATAACAATTTTTTTTATTGTATATAAAGGAGTGACTCCAGTCTAAGATTTGTCATATGACATTGCCTTCCAAATTTCAAAAATAAAAGTTTTTACACTTAAAACTAATTCAAACTTTTTAATTTTTCAATTGTTTTAAAATTCTCTGAAGATTTATCCGCATCTGAAAAACATTTTTGAAAATCTCATAAAATTAAATAGAGGATGTGCTAAACTTTTCATAAAACAATAGAAAATATGTTTGTTAACATTTCCCAACAGTTCAGTGATCATTGTGTGCATCAGGCAATATTTCCAATTGTTGGGTTTGGTAAGCATAATACAATTCAAAAAGAGATTTTATTCTACTTGCATTAAGACAGATAAGCATGTAATTTTATAAAAGGCATCTGAACAAATTATGCTGGTTTGAAATTGAGACAAGCATAAAAATAATTGTTCTAACCTAATTTTTGGGTGTTGGTTTCCACATATGAAATCTATTTTACCTCATCACCTTCAGCTTTTGAGATATACATGTATACATGTACATAAATATGTACATATACATCAATTCAAGGTTGCCAGATGTTTCCTATTTAGGGAATTTAAAATTTCAGGGAATGTGTTCTTTTAAAACAAAGAAACTTATGTAATGGCCATCTTTGGCAGCCTACTGTGGGCTAACTTGTATTGCGGCAAAATAAAATCCTCTTCAAATTCGAATTCTTGATATGTTTGGATGTAACCATATATATAATAAATGTTTGTTTTGCTTGCCAGATTTTTGTGTGCTAATACATATCTCTACAGTGGCTTCAAGCACTTCAAAACACCAAGAATGCATCAACAAGGCAAATTCATTCTGTTGCATGTGTGGGGCATTCACAACAGTTGCAGAGAGCCAATCAATTACTCCCCTCCTGAGAACAGCTGACTTTTAATGTTTTGACTGTAAAATTGGAGATCAGGACAAATTGTGGGAGCCACCCATCTGTTGTAAATCATGTTACAATGGACTGACAACATAGTTTCATAGCAAGAAAGCAGCCTTCAACTTTGCTGTCCTGAAGAAGATTGTTATTTTTGTCTAATAAATATAACTGGTTTCAATGTTGTTTCTAAAAAAACAAAATCATATATCCCAACCTTTCATCAGCTATGAGGTCTATTTCCCACTCAGATGATCTCCCTATCCTTACACCCCCAACACATAATAATCTTATTCTTTCATCATATGAAGATTTGCTTCAGTCTCTTCGAAGACAATGTTTATTCAAGAGTGGAAGTGAGCCCTCTGGATTACCCAGGAAGAACTGAATGACCTTGCCCATGATTTGTACCTATCTAAACAGTAGTCAGATCTTCTCGCATCCTCATTTAAGCAGTGGAACCTGATCATGGCAGATGTAAGGCTCACCAGTTTCAGAACACGTTCGATTCTTTGACATGGAAAACAGGTTGTAAGAATGTTTCTGGCTTGTTCACTTTCCTTGGCTTCCCATACAATCCGACAGTTTGGTGTCTTTTCATAAACTCTTCCATGCAAAGTCAGAAGTTTGTGCTCCTGTGTAATGGGAATAAATACCCCAGCGCGCTCCCATTGCCCACTCAGCCTATTTGAAGGAGCTGTATGGCAATATGGAGCTCCTTTTGAAATCTGTCAAGTACAAGCAAATCTACCAGTGGAGTTTCTTTTGGGAACCTCAAGTTCACTGGGCACATTATGTATATGCAAGCAGGTTTCACAAAGTACTGTTGCTTTCTCTGTTTCCAGGACAGTTGGGCTGTGTCCAAGCACTACAAGCAGTGAGCAGTGAGTGATAAGCGTGGAAAAAGGTTTCGCCAAGATATTACGATGGGGGACTTCTACTGGATGCTCTTGCATGACATACATGATGCAAAGTACACAAGATCAAAGTTCAAATGTCTTCTGAATATCTGCTGTACTATATCTCATCTGTATGATATTATCCAAGCAATTTAGTTCTGTCAATGCTCTGTATCTATGCTGTTTTTTGTGATATGTCTTTGTAATAGATAAAATAAACACATTATATTTTGAATTTATATGCACTATAATAAAATGTGATATGTGAAAGCAAAGAAATAGAAGTGATAGACCAAAACTGTTCAGAAATTTGAACTCACCACAGGAAAATTAGTAAAAGATACCTATTCACATACTTGCCTCAGACAAAATGATTTTTTGTAAACCAGTGTTATTAAAGCTCCCTCTGTTTAAAGAGGAGACAATGGAATGGCTGAAAACTTCGAAGACACATTGTGCAACATGTTTAGGATAATTGAATTTAGCTTACAATTAGATGCATCCACTCTACTAGGCAATGAATCTTTGATTTTTGCTTATATTCATTTCATTGATGATGAAAGTTTGGTTCAAGAGGTGTTAATTGCAAGATAATCATATACAAGAGTTAGTATTTTGTGTTATTGAGAATGAAAAAAGAAGGCATCCCATTTACCAACATTTTTGCTTGTGCAAGTGAATCAAGTTCCATTAATGATAGGTTGTCATTGTGGCTTTATCAGTTTCTTGAAAATAAAACTCTATGTGGTGCATTTACAGTGCACTGTGTAATCCACAGGCAACATCTGGTTGAAAAACCTAAGTCCCTCACTGAGCAGTAAATTACAGCAGTAAATAAAATCAAGGCATTTGCTCTCACTTCTTGACTTTGCCAACACCTCCATACTGAGAATGAGGAACATTTTGCAAATTCGATGTTGCACACAGAATTTAGGGAACTGCATTTAGTAGAGCGGATCTTCAGTCCATTTCTTTAATCAATTCGTCTACAGCAAAGGTGATGATGCTACTAAGATGCAGGCGGCAACTGTGAGTGAAAGAGATTGAGAAGACTTTAGAAGGAATTGGAAACCCAATCCCAAACAGGGAACAATGGATAGACCTCTACTCTTGTTCAAAAGACCAGAAATGAGTGTGAACTAGATGATAGGTTACCCAGGTACTTTCCAAACAAAGAAACAGACTGAATATTACTGAACACAGGAATTTAAGATTTTTCTCCCATTCTGATATTAAAAAGCTATATCCCTGCACCAAGTATATTCATCCAATTAAAATCATAAATATTCCTTTTCATATTTTACTAAACTAGAGCTAAATTACAGCTAAATGAATTGATTTACTTGGTCAGCTTGTTTTTTAGTGAAATGTCTATGTGTGTGTACAGTGTTAGCTTAGTTGTTGTTTTGACTTTGCAATATTCCTAAAATCAAAAAGAAGTGTCTTCATATCGGGGATGGGAGGATGCTAAGAATGTGGCTCGAGAGCTAGGGGGGGGGCAGCGAGAAACATTTTATGAGCCACTGCTCTAATGCTTATAAATAGCAAATTATTAACAGATTTATAAAGAAAAGAAGAAACACAAATTATATATATATTTTATGCATTTTCACCTCTATACATATATTTTTAGATTTAAAGTCTATGTAATTATATGAACTAATTTAATATGAGTTTATAAAATTTTCTAACAATATATTATAGATTTTATACTACTTACATTATTCAGACTGTTGTCCTCATCTTTATTATCATATTCACAACATTTTGGCCATTGTATGCTCTGGCCATAGGTGATATACATTAGAATTTTGAACCAAACTCTTTAATCATTCACTGAGGTAGATTGTTCTAGTTCAATGTGCCATGCATTTTATGGACATCACTGAAAAATACAGAAACTTAAAGAATCAGTGCATATGTTAGGGCACAAAAATCTTGGCCAAGCACAGACATGAATATAATATGGGAGCCAGTAATACAGAGTGCTAGAGAAAAACACCAATAACAAGAATTTGTAATATGAGTCCTGGTAAAAAAATGTATACTGAGACATTAGGTTCATAAATCCAAAAAATTCATTCACATGGCCCACTAGATAAAAGCAATGGTTGAAGTAATCTAGTGACTTGACCCAAAGAGTTGTGATTTCAATACCTATTCTCAGCAGAGGTGAAAAAAACTTGAAGAGCTGAGTTACTAAAGGGAAATAACTGAGACTGAGATATCCAGAAAAAGTATGGCACATGGAACTAGAACAATCTACTCTGGTGGATGAAATAAAGGGTTCAGTTCAAAATTCCAACATATATCAGCTAAAGAAGACCAGAGCATACAACGTTCAAAATGTTGTGAATATGACAATAAAGATGAGGACAATAGCCTGAACAATGTAAATAGTGTAAATAGTTACAATACCTCATCTCAGAAATATAGACAGAAGATCATAGATTTTAATTGCTACTCACATAGAAAGAATAATTACTGTAAGTATTAAAATGTCCAGCGAAACATCTCAAAATATCTTTACTTAGCTTGCCATGCCAACTTAAAGTGAATGAAATATTTTTTCTTGCTTATTTGCATCTTATAATTTATTTGTGCTGTGGTCTCAGGTGCAGTCAAAATTTCAAAGTACTCTCGTTCAAACCATGTCCCTTCCTTTGTGAAGAATAACAAGTTCACTTCATGCTGCATGCTATCACATCTGTATTGATTTTTGTGCCATCAAGCATAAGTAAACGTCATTGTTAATGCTTGCAGTAAAATTAGGAGTAAAAGGTCTGTTGTGGATTACTTTAGGCAATAAAGAACATATAAATCTTTAACACCAGGGCTTAATGTAAATCACAGGAAATAGCTATCATCATGGTAGACCTGAATGCCAAGGTCAGAAAAGAACGAGAAGGTGAAATAGTTGGTAAGTTCATATTAGGAACCAAAAATGAGCACATCGAAAGATGTGTCTAGCAGCACAGAACAAACAATCAAATTATTATCAACACATGGTTTCAGGAGCATCCAAGGTACCTAAGGGCATGGAGATGCTCGGTAGAGGACAGAAAAAACTGATGGATTATGTAACTATCAACAAAAGGAACAGAAACGTAGTTCTAAACTGTAAAACTGATGTAATGGAATAACCTGTCACTCCCATGAGTGACTACACTACAGGTAGTAACTACCGATAAGTATCTGTAAGTCAACGGACTACAGGGTCTAGTTGGGATCTGTTGAGTACAACTCAGACTTACATGAGAACTACCAACCTTCCAATAGTAGCACTCACTACTGGATTGACTTGCAACGACCTTGTGCATAACTGTTATTCTTATTGTATTGGTTTTTACAATAAAACTTTTCTTATTTTATCCACCGTGTTTTTCAAGTATATATTCCTATTAGCATGGAATATAACAAAAGCATACCCAGGTGCCAACTGTGGGAGTGACCATCTTCCATCTTCAGAAGTAAAAATATAGAAACTAAAGAAAACCAAAGCAATACCTAAACTGCAATACAACGGATTCCTGAAGGACCAAAATTGCAAGATGTACAAAGGAAGAGATCTGAACAAATATAACCTATAACATTTGCATGGCTGGTAGGCCTGTTCTATGAAATGGGGCAGTGGTGACAACTATAGAGGGAATGCCTGTAGTGAGTTGGGTATGCTGAGGTGATGACAGAGGGTCGCTGAGGTGACAGGGTTGGTGTAGCTAGTTGGCCAGTGTTCTACAAGTGAACTGCATTCTTGCAGGGTCGAAGTCAATGCTTGTGAAGTTGAAGTCACTTGCTTGTCAAGTCAGTCACTGTAGTAAGTCAATTTGCTGAAGTGATGACGTTTGCCAATGAGACAGGCTTGTAACTGGGTGGTGTCAATGTTGAGATGATATTCTGGATTCTGTGTGAGGAGAGTCAGATGTTAGTCAAGCTTGGGAGTGGTAATGGTCAGTGACATGTGTGGTCATGTCAGTGCCAGTAGCAGCACCATCACTCTGCATGTCGACAGGTGGCCTGCTGGCCTACAAGTGCACATGATCATTATGGGCATCCTGATTTTAAGCAGATTTAGCAGTCTCCATGGGTATCTCCTTACCTGTGCGAACATTTGTAATTGTCCAGTGTCACTTTTATTGTGAGGGCTTGCTTCATGGACTGGATATGATATTTGGAGCTTATATGTAGTAAATATTTTTATTTTGTTCTCTGCTTTCATGGTGTTTATATCTGGCCAGCATGCAGAATGAATCAGAAAGAGATCTAATTGCAAAGGAAAGCATGAATGATGGGGAAAATTCTAGAGATGATGAAAGAAACAAAGTACAATGCCAAAGAATGGAAAGGAGTACCAAATACTAAACATAGAATTTAGAAACAAATGTAAGTAGGCAAAAGGGGGATGGCTTAATGAAAATTGGTGGAGTCAGGGTGGGAGAGATGTGACAGAAGGAGAAACACTGCTAAGGATCACAAGGCATAGGATGTCTTCTTTTTGATATTTTTGAGAGTCTTATTTCTTTTTATGTTGCAATATATATTTTTTATTTTTCGTGTTAAAATTTAATTTCATTAGCCACTATTAATTATAAAGAGAGTTAAGAGTGTATTTTGTATAAATGTCTTTGAGAAAAGTACAAATTCTAAATTTTCTTCTTTCAAGGTTTTATTTATTAACATTGTATATAAGAATAAAGGAAGAAGGCAATTCGGAGTAAGTCTCTTAATCTTCTGGGATGAGCAGAAAGAACACAGTACACAAAGAAAGTTCGAATACAGAGAGATAAATAAACAGACACTTATTTTATTCAAAGTTGATATTTGGTAATAATAGCATGATGATCATTTGGCTTAATATAAAGACACTAAAGAAATATCTGTACAATAATTTCACAGTGATATTTGCCATAATGTTTACCAATTACAACTTCTGGTGTGTAAATTGTCTGCAATTTACCTCCAGGAATCTGCTCATTTGGTATGGAAAGTTTTCTTTACACCATGATTATTTTATGCCAAGAGTCAATTGTGAAGTCTTCTGCTAAGAAAGTTGGTTCACAGTGTCATGCAAGACTATTTTTCTCATCAAAATCTATTTTACATCCTTATAAGTCTACCATTCATCCATGCTTTGAATATTGCTGCACCATAGGGTCTGGTACTCATGCAATATATAGATTCTTGATAATATCCAAAGAAGAATCTGCAATGTTATTGGTCCTGACCTGGTATTTTGGTTCCAGTCACTTTCCTGTCACTACAATATAGCTTCCCTGTACCTTTTCTATAAATATTTTAACGATGACTGTCTGAAGAATTTTCCCTTTTGGTGCCTTGACTTCATGAATTTAAGCACAGTGCTAGATTGGCAGTGAGGTCCTTTTTTTATTTTACTGTTGAAATTACTAAATATAACCCTACCTTCTATTCTAATAGTTTCTTCTCTTGCACTTCATACCTGTTGAACTTTCTTCAGTTTCTTGATTTCTTGTTAACTACAATCTTCAAAAATTTAAATATAATATTAATAGCCTTTTTCTGTCTTTTTGAATCGTTTTCTTTTATTGTCCTTTCTACTTAATAATGATTTTTCTCCGTTTCTTTTCCTCTCAGCAACCCTTTGTATTTTAATGGCTTCATTTCATTGTTTATTGCAGTGATTAGAAAAAAAATTCCTTGCTTAAAAAATTCCTACCAGCATAGCTATTTCAGACAGCACTTGTATTTGGTACAAAAGATTTGTCTAGGCACATAGAAAGTATCAAATATTAAAAGAATATGTTTGGCTCAATTTGAAGGTGGAATTCACTTGCATCAAATAGCATCAAAATTTGGAATTTCACTTTCAAATGAAATGATCACTAGTGGAAAAAAGAAACAACTGCATCTTCTTCAGGTTGAATTGAGCTATCATTATAATGTCATTGAAACAGGAAATTGAATGAAGAAATCTTGCAAGTTAACAGATGTTGTGTGTCTAAATCAAGCAAAGAATGATAATAGTGAAATTAGCCGTTTCATTAAAGCAAACATTCATCATTCATTGTCTAAACATTGTTACTGACAGTTGAAATTTGTAAAAATGTTCTTCTTGAAACCTTTCTTCAGGAAAATAGATTTCTCAAGTCCATTAACTGTTATAGCTCTTTTCGGTATGGATGGGAGTCTCCTTTAAAACTTTTGATTTTTGGTAGTGATCATATTATTATTTTCTATTTTAGGTTAGTTGTTGCTGTTGAAAATCACTGTCTGCTATTTTTACCATATGGTTTATAATAGCAGAGCAGCCAGAAGAAAGTCATTTAACACCATTTGAAAGCAACTGAAATTAAAATTGTGGCTAGATCATTGCAATTTTAACAGTTATTTTTTCATATCAGTTCTAATTTACAGACAGCAAACACATCTGTGTTTTCAATGTGCCTGGTTAAGAATCTTTTACTTGAACTATTTGAAGTTCTTTATTAAACCTAAAGTTTTGATTACAACAGGAATCACAATTTGGACCACTGAACAAGCTGTTCATGTTGGTCTGCCTTTTTTGCTAACAACCGGACATTCATTTTTTTTGCAGCTGATATTTAGTCCTTTATTCCTGCTTCTTTCATTACCTTCTATAAGAGAACTTGTAGTTGCCATTCCGTGTCTGTTATTTGCTTAGTGCTTTTAAAGCAGCCTGGCTAAACACTCCAAAAACGAAGACAGCAGATCTTATAAATTTGATGCCTGATAGAATGAACACTTTAAAATCTGCAAACAGTAAACAGGCTAAATTTTAATTTGCACAGTAAAATATTTTTAAACAGTTTACATCATTTAATGAATGACTCTTGTTTTTAAAACGAAGTGATTATTTACTTTTGTCACCCCCCCCCCAGTATACTTATCATATATCACTCTCATCTTTGCATAATTAGTATTTTAGCAAACATTGTAGTTTCATACATATATCAGTATTTGATGTTAAGACCATTATTAACAAATGCATAAGTTTATGTGTTAATTAAAAGTGGAAAAAGTGAAAATATTTTTCTCTATAAATTCTGTCTTAATTATTATTTTTACTATTAATTTCTACATTTATATAATTATCTCACAATGGTGCCAGGTTAATTAAAGATTGAGATTAAAAAACATTTGACAGTTCAGGAGCATTTTCAATTATTTTTTGAACAGTTATCTTTATTAAACTGCTCTTTTTTCTTTCATCCTCTTATGTTCATACAGCAACCATATTCAGTAACCCCTCTACCTTGAGTGGCTCTTGAACCTTGTATTGGAAGAAAAATTTGTAATAAAATATATATACAGGACTTTCCCATGTTTTTTGACATATGAGGGTCAAGCAGCTCAGTACTTAGAACCACTACCTGCACGTATCATTTGTTTAGGGTGGTGAAGGCTTGTGCAGACCAAAACACATTTTGGAAGACCTGAATACAGAGAACTGATGCACAGTATGCCACAAAGTCAAAAAACAACCCTCTAATATATATGTATTAGGTCATCCGATAAGTTCTGCCCGAATTTTAACTTTTTGTTAAAATGAACGAAATTTAAAGAGTATTTTATGTCTAATGGAGCTGAACATTACTTTTATGTTTAGATGCATTTAAACTGATCAAATTTTATTTCAGAGGACAATAAAATTAAATTTTGTTTGATTAAAACCCTAATAACATGGAAGTACACAAGAATCATTTGAGGCACATAATGCTTTATGAATTCAAGAAAGGAAACTCAGCAGCCAAACCGGCTAGAAACATTCACTCAGTTTATGGAGAGGAATGTGTGAATGAAAGAACTTGCAGAAGATGGTTTGCAAAATTCAGAGGTGGAGATTTCATCCTTGAAGATGAAGATCGAACCAGACATCCAGTTGAGTTTGATGAAAAGCTTCTTGAAGCAGCTCTTGAAGAAAATCCTGCTTTATCAGTTGCGGAATTGGCAGTGGTTTTCAGTTCCCACCATTCAACTGTTCACCATCATCTTCAACAACTTGGAAAAGTTCCTAAACTTGGAAAATGGGTGCCCCATGAATTGTCTGAAAACAACCTCAAATCCCGAGTTGACATCTGCTCTTCTCTCCATTCTAGCCAACTTGTTTCACCTTTTTTGGATAGACTTGTGACTGGCGACGAAAAATGGATCTTTTATCAAAATGTTAAGTGTCGTAGACAGTGGCTTGGTAAAGGGGAAGGGCTCCAGCGACAGCCGAGAAGGGAACTTCATGGGCAAAAGGTTCTTCTTTCAAACTGATGGGATTGCCAAGGAACAATCCACTTTGAATTCTTACCACCTAATGCAACAATTAATGCTCAAATATACTGTCAGCAATTAGAGCGTTTGAACCAAGCTTTGAGGAAAAAAGACTTGCTCTAGTGAATCGAAAACGGGTGATGTTTCATCAGGACAATGCGCGACCACATACAGCAAGAATCACGTCACAAAAGATCGAAGAACTTGGTTGGGAGAAAATTCCTCATCCACCTTATTCTCCCGACCTTGCTCCCTCAGACTACCATTTGTTTCGTAGCTTACAGAATCATTTGGAAGAAACAGATTTTGTAACACAAGAAGAGGTTAAAACTGACATTTGTGAGTTCTTCGAATCAAAGCCAAAAGAATTTTTACAGTAATGGAATTAGTAAGTTTGTTAATAGATGGAAGGAAGTCATGGATAATCAGGGAAAATACATTCTTGATTGAATCTGTAATTAAATGTAACATTTGGTCACTTGTTTTCTTTATTCAAAATTCGGACAGAACTTATGGGATGACCTGATATATATATATATATATATATATATATATATATATATATATATATATATATATATATATATATATATATATTGAAGTTGTAATATCACTAGAAATGCGTTAAAAGCACATAAAATCAGGTTACTGTACAATAAATAAGAATAAAAGTATATAAAATCATATTAAATATTTACAGTAAATCATCATAAATCCTAGAGAACGAAATATGAAAACATCTGTGACTCTGTGTTGTTGTCTTATTTAGCAGTCTTTAAAAGCTGAATATTGGCATTTTCCACAGTAGTTCCAATATCTACCGTCTGGCATCATTGTCTGCCATTCGTGATTCGCGCGAAATTGAAATCCAGTTTGGTTTAGGCATACGCACGGTATTATCGCCTACTCTCTCATTTTTATTCATTCGTGACTTTAAGAAAATTCCTAGTGCAAGTGCTAAGCATCATGGATGCTGGATGATAAACTTATGATGATAAAACGCCATGAAAAAGGTAAAAATATTATATGGGTTGCTCTTTCTTTTGGAATGAGTCAGACCACTGTATCGACGATTGCTCACAATAAGGATAAGGTTTTCAAATCTGATGCCCCAGGGATGAAGAATACTGTAATCAATAAGAAAAGAGGAAAAATCTTTGAAGAGATGGAACAACTTCTTTCTCTTTGGATTGATAGGTTGAATCATCAGCGTGCTGCTATTAGTCAAGAAATCATTTAAGCGAAAACGTTGTATTTGTTGGAGGACCTGAACAAAAAATACCCAGATGACAAAGATGTAGAGTGTAAAGCGAGTCAAGGTTGGTTTATGAGATTTAAAGAACGAAGTTATCACTCTATTAAGAAGCAAGGTGAAAGTGCATCAGCTGACGAGCAAGCAGCAGCCGATTTTCCTAAAGTATTGACTAAGATCATCGAAGAAAACGGGTTTCTTCTTGAGTAGATTTTTAATGTCGACGAAACTGGATTATATTGGAAAAAATTGCCAGCGTTCTTTCATTTTCAAAGAAGAAAAATCAATTCCAAGCTACAAGGTCTCAAAAGAACGTGTGACCATTATGTTAGGTAATTGTGCTGGAGATTGTAATTAAAACCATTGCTGGTGTATCATGCACAGAAACTCCGTGTCCTGAAGAACGTAATCAAGGCATCACTTCCTGTTATATGGATGGCTAATCCAACCCAAAAGCATGGGTGACTGTTGTTATTTTTGAAGATTGGTTCTTTAATCATTTTTATCCCGACAGCAGAAAACTATTGCAAGGATTCCTTTTAAGATATTATTAACAACTGATAATGCTCCTGGCCACCCACAAAACATTGTTGATTTTCACCCCAACGTTACCGTCGTGTACCTCCCTTCGAAAACCATGTCTCTTACACAACCAATGGATCAGGGGGTCATTGCAATCTTCAAGCGTTACTATATGAAGCGTATGTTGCGGCAATTAATAGCTGCAACTGATCTTGATGAGTGATGCACACTTCGTGACTTTTTGGAAGAAGTATAACATATATATAAGGCTGTACAGAGCATAGCAGCAGCATGGAATGATGTTCAGAACACGGCTATGAATGGTATGTGGAAAAAAAACTATGCTTGAAATTCGTGAATGATTTCAAGGGGTTTGATAATGTTGAAATCAACAAAATGTTGGTGACCATGGATTTGGAAGAAGAGGATTTCATAGATTTATTTGAAAAAGACAAGCAGACTTTAACGAACGAGAATTTGATAGAGCTGAACGAGCAGCAAAAATAGAAGTCGAACCTCAGCCACGTCACTTTTCCCTAAAGAAAATGCTGAAAGCATTTGCTTTTATTGAAAAAGGACTACAAATCTTTAAGGATATGGACCCTAATGGTCAACGCTTTTCAAAAGGTATACACGTTTGTCATAAAGCTGTTGCTCCTTATCATGTAATTCTTGAAGAAAAGAACACAGTTCAAGGAACTCTCGACCAGTATCGAACAACAACAGTTCTTGATGCTGACGATCCACGTCTGCGATGTAAATAAACAAATTGAGTGTAAATATTGGTAAATTTAACATAAATAGTTTATTTTCTACTATCGCAAAATAATTTTAATAACTGTATTTGTTATTTAACCATACACAATTATTTTATTTTATAATGTCTCAGAGCAAAGCACATTATTCACAAATAAAGAGTCCGCGATATGCTGTAAAGATAGCCAAATTGTAAACATCTACAACATTTATCTACGTACATGTTGTTATGAAATAAAATAAGACATATCTCGGCTGATTTGCAGGCAAATAAACTAACATACTCAAGAGCAAGAGTCGGATGTGAACGGGACGAGGCCCCGTCACAAAATGACCATTATCGTCGTTTACGCATAGGCCCGACGCACGAGTTCCGGTCTAAAAATAAAATAATATTTCAAAGTGCTTCTATTTTTCGACCAATAAAAATGCTTCCCTCTTAATTATACTCGCGTCGTTTTTCGAGCCCGTTAAGCCCTAAAAAACGCCATAAAATGGGTCACACGGAGAAGTCAACGGGAGGTCGGGGAAGAGATCTGTTACGGTCAGTCTGGGCAGCCAGCAGCAGTCAGCAGGAGGAACGCCACGCCAACCAGTGGGAACTACTATGAGAGATCAACCCGGATCGGCAACCGGCTTATGAACTATACCACAAGGTAGCTATCCCAAAACCACACGTTCCTATTGAAATAAATCACATAAATCTATTTCTGCTGTTGTCGTATTTCTGTCTTGCAACCATACGCTTGTCTATAACAATGTATTAGTAAATTTAGATTACTTTTTTTTCTGTGCTATATTAAAAACTAAAAATGTATGTGTTTGTAAGATTTACCATATATTATTAAAAATGCATTTATTAATAAAATACAGAACTGGGAATGGTTATTTGTGGTTTATCCTAGTGACATGTAAATTCATTTTTCGACTTAAGTTGCCTCTCCTGTAACAAATTACCGACGTAAGGTGAGGTATACCTGTATTATATATATATATATATATATATATATATATATATATAGATAGATAGATAGATAGATAGATAGAGAGAGAGAGAGAGAGAGAGAGAGAGAGAGATTTCTTATTTCTGAAATCTTCTTTGAGTGAATGATATCTCTAAATGAACTTATTTTTTTAATAAATAATCCTTTCTGATTCTCTGAGTTATGTCCCCTTGTTGTAGCACATTTTCTACAGAGTTGATTTCTTTACTTGAATGCTACTTTCTTTATTACCCTTATCTCTGCTTGTGGGTTTCTTGATGCTATCATATGAACCAATGCCTTCAGTGCTTGTATTTTTACTGTTTCCAGGTCATTTGTTGTAACTTTATTTAGGATAGAGGTGGTCTTCTTTGAGGATAGTGAATAGAGATAGGATAGAGTAATGTCCTCTGTTTTTTTCGCTAGTAAATCATGTTTCTGAAATCTTTTATAATTCTTGAATGGATAAACTTGTGAAACTTCAATATTTCCTTGGTCTTGAGTAATGCATTGGTCAGAAATAAAATTTGATTGACAAAGAACTTAGCATCTTGAGAAAAAGATTCTGGTAGGTACACATGAACTTTTATATAATTCATATAAGGGGGCTGTCTCAAGGTTGACAAAGGGTGCAACAGCTTTTTGCTTTTACTGTCTAGATAGGTAAAGGGGTTAAAGGAGAGTAGTTTGACCTAGTATATTCTGTTTATCTGCCAATTATCCTTTTGTATTTGTATCTGATTTGTTCATATATTGTTTCATATTCAGGAGATTTCAGATCATGAATAATAAAATTTTCTTTCAAGGGTGGATATCATGTTTCATTGATCAAAGGAAATAAATAAAGGTAGATGTTATAGGTCGAATACAGTTAATAAAATTCTGTTTTTTTTTTCATAGAAAATATAGAAACTGTAAAAGCCTTATCTATTTTTGGCAAAATATTGTTCATTGTGATATTCTCTTAGCAATTTAAAGAAATGTTTTAGTGTTAAAAATCATGATTTTTTTATAAACTTAAAATACATTGAAGGATAAAATTGTAACAATCTGCAGGAGGATGCAGTTTTGTCCAGAGTTTACATGATTGAAGGTAGGTATATATTGTGATTGAATTTTCAAAGTCTTCAACCATCTTCTGATGTCTTTTTTTTCTTTTTATGTGCCGTGTCCTTTCAGGACGTAGGCGATCATGGCCCTCCACTTCCCCCTATCCCTTGTAGCTCTCAATAAGTTTTGTCCTTCTGCCACCTCCCCAGACCACGCTCTGTCATCCACTTGCTTAAGCCCGCCAGGTATATCATGCGTTGCTTTCCCTTGTCTCTCTTTCCCTCTATTCGACCTGTGAGTATCAGATTCTCCAGGCCCTCCTTTCTCATCATGTGTCCCAGAAACCTCAGCTGCCTCTTCCTGATGTTAAGTATAAGCCTTTTCCTTGTTTGCATCCTGTTCAAAACCTCATCGTTGCTCACACACTCGGTCCATGATATCTTCAGCATCCTTCTCTAGAACCATATCTCCGGCGCCTTGAGTCTCTTCTTCATCTTTGAGCTGCCGTAAAGGAGGACGGATGTCACGAAGCAACTCAGCACTCTTTTCTTTGTTACCAAAGAGATTCTCTTGTCTCGCAATACTCTGCACAGCTTTTGGAATGCGTCCTTGGCCATCATCCCAGTGTCGCACTTACCGTCCTCTGTCAAAACATATCCCAGATATTTAAACTTCCGCACCTGCTTGATTTTAGTGTCCCCGACCTGCAAATTGTATTTCGGAATCATCCTTTTACTGATAACAATGCATTCTGTCTTCTTTTAGTTTATGCTTAGTCTCTTCTTCTCGCTCTCCTTCACTACCTTCTGTAGGAGGTTTTGTAATTTCTTATCCGTGTCTGCTATCAGTACTGTGTCGTCTGCGTTGTCTTATGGTGTTAAGATTGTGGCCGCCACTGATGAATCCCGGTAGGATTTCCAATTCTCTCAGAATTGCCTCGCTGTATATTTTGAATAGGCCCAGTGAGAAGACACATCCTTGCCTTACGCCCCTTTCTATTTTTGTATATTCGCTGAACTCGTTCTCTATGCGCATGCATGCTGTTTGCTGCAAGTATATATTCTTAGTTATTCTAATATATTTCCCAAATATATCAAGGTTGCTGAGCATTTCCATCAGATCCTTGTGGCGTACTTTGTCAAAGGCCTTTGTGTAGTCTATGAAACATAGATATACATCCTTCTGCATCTGTATTGCTCTTTCTGATAACATTCTGAGCATGAATATTGTGTTCCTTGTTCCGGTATTTTTAATGAACCCGCACTCTTCTTATCCTATCTCTGGTCTGATTCTGCTGCATGCTCTATTCATCAGAATTCGGATGATGAGTTTTGTTACATGGTTCAGTAGGCTGATTGTTCAGGGAAGTTCACATGCGCCTGGTTACTTAGGCAATGCTATGAAGATAGATCTACTGAGATCTTCCGGTATGTCCCTACTGTTGTAGATTTCATTTATTATTTCTGTGATCTTGTCTATGCCAAAGTCATCTAATGATGTCAGCATTTCCGTTACAATTCCGTTTGGCCCTGCCACTTTGTTTATGTTCAATTTGGCCAGTGCTGCTTCTACTTCGGTTTTCAGAATTTCTGGTCCGTCGGTAGTTTTGTGTATTGCTGGTTGTTCTCTTACGTTTTGGAACAGTTCGCCAATCCACTCGCTCCAGCGTTAAAGAATTTTTCCTTCTCTAATATAAGTCTTCCATCCGTTGATCCTAAATAGTTTATTGTCGAGCATGTCTTCTGTTCTGTTAATTGCCTTATTTGTTTGTGCATATCTCCTTTGTTGGTGGTACTCAATCTTTCTGTTTCTGCACATTTTTGTTTAGCCACACTTCTTTAGCTTGCCTGCATTTGGTCCTTATTTCATTGTGCAATTTTCTGTATTCCGTTCCGTATCTTAGCAGAGTTTTTTGTCTCCTTTGCATCATGTCGAGAGTCTCATCAATCATCCATTCTTTTTTCTTCTTCGTCCTTTCTTTGGGATGATATCGTTTGCTGATGTCACTAAAGCATCTCATAGTGCGTCCCATTTCGAGTTTCCATTTTGTCCCTCGCATCTTCTTTTCACATTAACCATATATTTTTCTTTAAGTTTCAGATCTCTCAGGAGTTTGCTGTATAGCAATTTGGGTGCTGCGTTAGGCTTCTTCAATTTCCGCAGATTCACTCTTAGTTTACATATAACAGGGCGATGATCGCTTCCATAGTCGGCACTTGGGTAGGTTTTGCAGTGAATCATTGCATTCATGAATCTTTTGTTGCTAGTTATTTAGTCAATTTTGTTTTTAGTTTCTCCTCCTGAGCTCCTTCATGTCCATAATCATTTCGGATCTTCCTGGAACCATGTGTTGACTATTACCTGGTCGTTGGCTGTGCACCATTGGATCCATTTTTCTCCACGTTCGTTGCGGGTTCCTTGTCCGAATCTTCCTGCTATATCCCCGGTCCGCTTGCTGCCTACTTTGGTGTTTAGGTCTCCATGATAATGATGACTTCTTGTGATTTGCAAAGAGCCTTGACACTGTCTAACATTGAGTAGAAAGTTTCGATTTCCTCTTCCTTACTTTGTGCTGTCGGTGTGTACACTATTATAATAGCTATGTTGAAAGGCTTTCCTTTCAACTTGACTATCAGAATTATTTCGGATAGTTGGTAGTATCCCAGAACGCATTTCTTAAGTGTTTTATCTAGTATTAATCCTACTCCTTTGTCGTTTTTATCTCCGCCTGCATAAATAATCTTGTGTTTGTTGCTGACCAAATCTCCGTTTTTTGGTTATCTGCTTTCACATACGCCTAGTATGTTGATTTTAAGCCTGCTCATCTCTTGTTTCACATTATCTAACTGGCCGCAGTTGTTCAATGCCCGAACGTTCCATGTCCCGAGAGTTATTTTATGTTTGATGCAAACAGTTGCAAGATAACAGTCCGGTGACACCTGTCGCTCATGTCGTTCCTTTCCGGGCAAGAGATCGGTTCCGAGGAATTTTATCCCCTTTACGTCGTATATGCTAGCAGTCGTTGGATGACGGTCAGGTGACACCTATTGTGCATGTCTGTCCTTACCGGGTGAGGAGTTAATTTCCATAAACTTAACCCCCTTCACGCTGTTAGGTTTCCTGTTGTCTATGTTACTGTTTTCGCCATGATATGTTTTGGGATTGATTGTGGAGTGGTTTCTCGTTACTTTCTCCACGGTGGTTTATGGAGACACCTACCTCTTGTTAGCTGGCAGTTGACTCAGAGAGCCCTTTGTTAGGTCTTGTGTTTCGTCCTACTGGCTTGCTAACGAGCCGCCTCACTCGGTAGAACTTGGAGTGGGGTAGTCGATTTAGTCGCCGACATTTTGACTGTGGAATACTTACCGTGAAGGTGAAGGAATGGAATATTTTTTTAAATTAAGTTTTAACTTAAGTTCCATTTCCCCTTATTAAAACAATATGCGATTCTCGAGCTATTATTTTATTCGCACTGGTTACCAAAAACCCAAGTAAGCCAGATTTCATATGCTATATGTGCTTATATGACAAAACTTTTTTTTTATAATTTACAAATTAACCTAACTGGTCTGAAATTTAAAATTAAAATTAAAAATAATGTATGAATAAATAAATGAAAATAAAATACGTTAAGACAGCATTGTGGAAAAAGCGATTCTCGGTACTTACAATTGGAATATCATGTTAAATCTTGCTAAACTCGAATCAATGGTCATTTAGTGAAAAGATGTGTCTGACTTTAACAGAATACGTCTTGATTTCAAAGACCAACTGTTGGTTAGGTTAGTGGGGGGAGACTAAGCAAGCAAGATGAGATCACTTGATGAGGAGGGGGCTTCAGACATGCCATCGTGACCGATCCCGCCCCAACTATTGAGAATTGGCGAGTTTGCGTTTCAAATAAAATGACAAAGGAAAAGGAACAACAAAAAACCCACGTTTCTTCATTTCCTGTCCATGTAAAGTCTCACTAGTTGCTAAAAGGTCCAAGGAAGCTAGATTACACATGCTATATGACAAAAAATTTATTTTTTTCTTTTTTTTACAAATTAACCTAACTGGTCTGAAAATTAAAATTAAAAATGATATTTGAATAAATAAATAAAAACAAAAAAATACTCTGCCCTGTCTGTGTCTACACTTCAGATAATAATGTTTAGTGTGGAGAAAGAGCCCAATGCAAGTAGGTGTCATAACACAGATATATACACATAGTCCTTTTATTTAATTATAGATGCTTAAGAGGGTTTAGCTGGTGGGCTTTTGCGAGGTTCAAGGATCAGTTTAGAATACTATTTTGCATGTTGGACTGACATCAGTGTCTGTTGGATGTTGGTAATAATTCTCAAATAAATATTCCTAGAACTCTAGACAAGGTTCTGGATTGCCACTTAATAGAAATGCTAATCAAGATTAATATTTTGTATAATGGTGCATGGTGTCCATGGCCAGTGTAAGGGTCTTGAGGGCCCCCACTAAATCTATGATAGGGGCACCCCGAACGCATTATACAGAAGTCCTCCACTCTACTACATGTCAGTTTTCATAAGGTAATTATTCATATAAAATACAAATTTTATTGTAACCTAATTATGTACAATAATGGATCATATGCAATATATGTGAATAATTCAACAATAAAAATTCAAAATAAATACAATGTATCTAAATATAAATTAGAGACATGTCATAATAGATCATTCTATCTGAAATAAATCAACCATGTTTTGCGACAGTTTTTATCAACTTTTTTTTCTTAAAAAGTTAAATAATTTTAACATATTAAACATTATGGATAAAAAATAGTGAATTTTATTGTTTTTTCAAGACTTGGTATGAATCAAACAAATTCACAGATTTGAACAAAATAAAAAGACCCAAGAATGATGTCAAAATCTACAAAAAATTTTAATCCTTTAATAGTTGTGCTTAGTTTAATTTGTAAGGTAGAAAGAAACAAATGTTGATAATATAGCAAGGGTCAGAAAGCACTGCTTGGGGTTACCAATCAGACTCCCCAAGTCAGTCAGGTTGCAGGTAGTACATACTGGCCCTGATAATGTCCACTACACAGATATGAGCAACTGTAGTCCCAGAAGTATCAAAATGGACCATTGAGAATCATTTATTCGCAGCTGAACTACATGCATGTATGACTCTAATCAGATTTTCAATTATCTCCACAACACCATTGGAAATGTTTCCAGTGGTATCATGAAATAGTCAGCTGGAAAATCAAATAATGTTCTGTATTGTTCAAGATTGAGAGCAGAGGTTATGATTTTATGCAACTGATGGTTGTGTGTGTTTGTGTGTGTGTGTGTGTGTGTGTATGTGTGTGTGTGTGTGCGTGATGTAAACTTGGAGAGTGGAATCTTCCAGAATATATTCATTCACCTCATGCAGGATTTCTCCCTGGCATCATGGTGTGGGCTGTTATAATTTACAACACTTGTCTATGATGTTTGTGGAAAGAATATTGAACAGTCGTATGTATATCCAGAACATTATTTAACATATTCTTCTGACATTCCTGCAGCTGAAGAGTAACATTCTGTTCCAGCAGAATAACGCCTGTCCATATCATGCCAGTGCTGCTCAACATACTGTCCAAGGTGTCCAACAATTTTCATGCCCAGCATAATTGTCAGATTTACCCACTGTTGAATATGTTTGGAATATGATGCGACATGCCTGATTTGTTCAATTATCACACCTACAACTCTTACTACATTGTATCAGCTGGTGCAAGTGGCATAGAATAATGCATTGCATGATGGTATCTGCCATCTGTAAGATCATATTTGCATAAGAGTATGGACCTGTGTTAATGATCAAGGAGTATTTATAGTGTACTACAGGGTGCCCAGTAAAAAAGCATCAAATTTATTATCACTGTTTTATCTTTCAGGAATAATTGACCTTTAATAACCTTGAATAAATTTCTTGAATATTAATGACCTTGAATAATCATTCAACTTTCATATAATTACTTAACTTTGATTGGTTCTTTTATGATTGATTAATTGCTGCTCAATCTTGTGACTTGTCATTTAAAGTTTATTTGCAGACAATTTCCGTCTTTTGTTCTGCCCATCTCATATGGCTAAACAACACCAATTTTGAGCCTCAGTTTATCATAATTTTCAAAGAGGAACATCCGACATGGGAACTGTTGAAAATGTGCAGAAATTCTTCCTGAATTTTTCAGTCACATCAGTTGTCACCAATTTTCACTGATTGTCTCATGTCTTTATGAATTTACCGCTTTTTACTGGACACCCTGTATTAGGTTCAAATACTGACAATGCACTTTCTATTTTCGAAGCAGTGCATACATTGATCTACATCTGTGATCCTCCACTGTAATCCAACCAGATTATCAGAAAATTTAATCTTGAGTAAATTGAAACGCATATTCAGGGTGTTGCAATTTTACTTTCCATCATAACAGATGAACTCAGTAAAACTGATATTCCAAAATGGAAAATATTTATTCCTATTGATTTTAAAAATAATATGACATTTTGAGATTGACTAGATTATGCAAATATTTCTTTTCATCTTTCTGGAAAAAAATTATATTTATAGAATTTATAGATATAATTCTAAAATGATATATTGTGAATTTATTGAAATCTCGATTTGTTTTCCTTTGCCCCTATTTAGAAATGCAAATAGGCTTATTGCTTTGTTTTGATGGCTTCTTATACCAGTTTGGTATTTCAATTACAATTTCTGTTAGGAGAGACTCTCATCTTCAGTAGAACTTCTCAATCTCTAGGCTGACTGACTATAATTTCTCTGTTTAATAAAAAAAAGCAATAAAAAACAGTGGCATCTACTCAAACACATACACTGCCTAAATATAACATTTGTAGTAATAAGAAATAATTTTGGATTAAAAAATTCATTAATTGCATAAAAATGACTTTGTTTATGTTTTTAGATATGTTATAAAGAAATGTGTATCATAGCATGAAAGAACAAATGAAACAATAAATACTGCTGGTGAGGTGAAAGGAAAAGACAAGAGGTGTTAATATAAAATTCTTTGTATTGCCAGTACAGAGGATTGAGCAGAATATCACTTTGTGGGCAAGGAAAGTGACTTGGAGAAATGCTAGATTTCATAGGGCCTGGAGTTGATGTGTTTGCTACAGATGGTGATACTGAAATCTTGTCAGGTGTCAAAAACTGGCCCATTCCTCGTGATTCTGCCATTTAAAAAAAAAGAAAATTTTTGCAGCTCCTAATTTTATCCTAAGCTCATCATTTTTTCATATTTTTATCTTTGGCAGCAACAGTCATGATTAGCTTCTTTTATGTTGTATTTTATATTTTTTTAAGGGGGTTTGTTTTGTAGGCTGGATATGATGCTTGGAACCTTTGTGCAGAGGATGACTTTTTTATTGATATGTAAAATGAATCAAAACGAGAACTAATTTGAAGTGGAGTAAAACAGGTAGAAAAATAAAGTTAGCTGATATAGTCTTCAAAAGATCTCAATGAAAGATATTATACTTTTCTTAAATAAAGTAATTGAGTCTTGCTTTCTCATGGCAGCTTCTTGTAATTAGTAAGGCATGTTTGGCTTAAGAGGGAATAAATGTAAAATTCCTGTTGGGAGGCACATTTTCTTAAGTAAGACTTAATTCCTATTTTTCTCTCACCCTGGTTTCTTTTTCTCATATTCTGTCACACTCAGTAACCCCTTGTGTTTTAGTAGCTTTATTGCCTTGGTTGAGGTGAAATGTTAAAAAGAGGACTTCACAAACTATAAGTCAGTTGACAAAGATATAATTATAAAAGATAAATATTAATCTAGAGACTTTGTACAAAATATACTAATAGTGATTTTCTAAGTGTAGCTTAGATGTGGTACACATCCAAAAGTATGGGGCACCCAGTGAGGACAGAACTCACTACTCAGTTGTAATTGTTCTAGTGAGACAAGATTGCTAACCATTACACCATGCCAAGGTGCCATGTGTATGGTGATTTTCTAAGTGTAGCTTAGATGTGGTACAAGGCTGAAAGTATGAGGCACCCAGTGAGGATTGAACTCACTATTGAGTTGTAATTGATGTGGCAAGACAAGCTTACCTGGCACATGCCAGGTAAGGTTCATCATCACTCAGTTGTGTCTCTGTCTTTGGACAGAGATGCAGCTGAGAGAAACAAAATACTGAGTAGTGCCAGGTGCTGAGGAAAAACTGCCCACAGCTGTACCCACTTATTGCACTTGAGAGGGATGATCAGTAGACATATCGATGACAATGCAATTGACAGTTGCAGGGGCTGGGCAGTTTTTGGCCCAGATGTACAAGTTTGGTTTCCTCACAGTAAACTTGACCTTGTGTCACATCACATATCAGTGAGGAGGCAGGGTAAATATCTATTAAATCTACTAATTGACAAAATTTATTTACACTTTCATTTTGTCCAAAAACAGTTTGTTCATTAGTAATCAGTATAATATTAGTAATCATTTGTAATCAGTATAATAATAATTTTTGTTTCTTGATATTCTATGATATTCTACAACTTGGAAACCTTTATTTTGACTGATATGGATTTTGTCATAAAGTTTTTTAATCAGAATTAAAGTGAACATCTATGGGTGACATACTTGTAGGATAAATATATTTTTGATATATGAATTAAAAAGGCTGACTAAATTTTCTTCTAAGAATGTTGAAAATATTCAGGTTAATTTTGATGTGAACGTATTCATAAAGATAATGTGAATTTGCTGAAGAACAGATAAATTGTCCGCCTCTGTTGTTTGTTATTTTATAGAAGAATTGCATTTATAATCATAGAGATTTAAAATATTTCTTATCCACTGAAATATTTAAAAACAAAACGTGTGTAAAATAACCATAAATAAAAACCTTCCTTTGTTTCATTGCTCACTCAATTTGATCTGATTAGAAGTAAGCACATTGTGATCTCAAGAAGAAAAATTGGTGGTCATATATCTTAATAATCCTGTGGACAGAAAATGTTCCTTCAAAGTAATGGGCCATGCAAAATTTGATCCTGAAAATATTAGAAGCTGTAAAATAGTATTATTGAGTGACCTGAATATAGTGGGTCCTGACCCACTATATTGTTAAGATAGAGAGAGAGAGAGAGGGAGAGAGAGAGTGAGAGAGAGAGAGACGGAGACAGAAAGAGAGTTGGGGAGAGAGAACAGACATGTAACAATATTAAAGGTAAGCTTGAGTTAGTTCTTGTATATCCTAATCTTCAATTCCTCTAGACACTGTTACCATAATTACAAGATACGCAATAAAGTGAAATATCAAGCCCCCATCATATAAATGTATGTAGAAAATACAGTGTAGGAGTGAAATCAAGAATATATATGGCATAAAAATTTAATTGCTTGAACAGATAATAAAATCAAATAATTTTCTCTCTTTCACTCTCTCATTCTGTCTCTTTCCATTTTCTCTATTTCTCTCTCTTTCTCCACCTTTCTCTGTATTTCTTGCTGCCTCTTTTTTTCTCTGTGTTGGCTTCCACATCTTTCTTTCTTTCTCTTTATTTTCTCTTTTTTGCTTTCTCTCTGTCTGTCTCTCTATTTATCCCTCTGTCTCTATTTTTCTTCTTGTTTTGTCTTTCTCACTGTCTATTTTTTTCTCTCTCTGTTCATCACACTTTCTGTCCTTTTCTCCCTTTCTTTTTCTCTCATTCTTTTTCTTTATATCTCGCTTTCTCTTTCTTTCTGTCTTTCTCTCAAATTGAGCAGCATAGCTTTTGTTAGATAGTTACTATTTAATACGTAGGTTGTCATAATAAACTACCTCTTCCACATTGGTTTTCTTCTATTGATTACCAATTGAAGAAGGCTCCATTATTTGGGCAGAATTATTCTCTGATACAAATGTACAAGAATCACAATTACTAAAATCTCTTGATGCGTTGTAATGATTTATTTATTAATAAGTCTCAAAAATTCTAACAAAAATGAACCCTAAAAAATGAATAAATCTTATAAAAGATATCCTTGTTAAAGCGCTATTTTGTTTACATCATATGTTCATCTGCACACTTGTGGGAAAATATAGCTTATAAAATATTTTCTTGCATGCAATCAGTAGTTAGCAATCAATATTCAGATTACAAATCCAAAAAGCTGAAAGTTTGTTTTGTAATGCTTCCTAATGAGAAAGCTGCTCTGATAGCACATTATAGGATTCAGGAATAATGACATAAGGACATGAAAAGTCATTCAGAAATATCAAAATCATCTCTGGTCTTTAATGCCTAGAGTCATCTTTTATTAGATGACAAGGAAGTGTTTTCAAAAGGTAAATCTCACACATGGCTAATGGTAATACTAATACTAATGTACATAATTAAAATTGAAATTAAAAAAAATTGAAATCCTAATTTGAATTTGTGCCACAAGAGATCTAATGATTCCATTACTTCTGAACACTAAGCTTCAAAGATTTGAAGGAAAATTAAACAACATTCAGGCAAAGGATTCTTCAAAGATTGCTTTATTATGTTTAAATGAAGGAACAGGTAATTTTAAAGTGGTGAGCATTTCCATGCAAAGATAACTGTTTAGGTAGCATCAAGAAAACAACATTACAAAATGATTTTTCCAGCTAAAGGTTTTAATAATTAAAAACATGAGCGCATGCTTATTTAGTTAACTGATTAAAAAGAAGTTAAAAACATTCATGCTTCCTTTTAATGTGTAAATAATTAGCTGAAGATTTTTGTTTTTTTTTGTTTAATCATTTCACCCCAAACAAAACTATAAAGTTACTAAGATGCCAGCGGTTACTGAGTTTGAAAGAATATAAGAAAAAAGAAAAACATTATTAATAAGACAAAAGATAACAAATGACAATGCATTTAAATTTTTGAAGATCAAAGTTAACTGGAAAGCAAGCGACTGGAAGAGAGTTCCACAAATGAGAAGTACAAGAAAAGAAACAATTCACATAGAGCTTACAGTTACACTTCAAGTGTGAAATAATGAGATCTATTTGCCAAGCTAGTACTGTGCTTAAATTCAAAGATGAATGCTCATCAGAACAATTACCATGAAAATATTTATAGAAAAGGCTTTAAAAAGTTACATTATGGCAGTTGGAATGTGACTGAAGCTGAGATGCCAGGTCAGGACTGATAACATTTTAGATTCTTCTTTGTATTTTATCTAGAATCTCTAAATACATTTCTGTACATAAGTAAGTGAACCGCTAAGATAATTTTTATAATTGTCTCTTTTTTTCCAGATAATCAACAAATCTAAATTAAACTATATATTAAGAAAAACCTTTATTAAATGAATTACAACCACTTTCAAAGATTTTTATTAAGCTGGAATAAAAAATAAAAAATTAAGATGTGCAAAAGTAAGTAATCCCTGACATTTACACTCTGTATTTTTGTTTTACGTGGTTGTCAGTGATAAAAGTTTTTGTGCATATGTAAAAATCAAAATGACACATGTCATTTTTTTGGTCAGCTGTGTACATTGCAGTCAAACAATTTAACTCATTGTGTATGCAAAAGTGTGCTGTTAGAGACTAAATTTAAAAAAATATATATGCAAGGATCAAAAGAACTTTGTGAAACTTTAAAAAAATCACATAGTTGAGACATATAATGATGTCCTTCTCCACTGTGCAACAATTTATTTATAAATGGAAGACCTTTATTATGGCAGCATCACAATCAAGAAATGGCTGTCCACAAAAAATAGTAGCAAGAGCAAAGAGACATCTAGTTTGGCAAGCCCAGGCAAATCCTACTGTGACATTTGTGCATCTCCAATGCTTACTGGCCAATGTCGGAATCAATGTACATATATCTACAGTGTAATGTAATCTGAACAATGCTGATCTTCATGGCAGAATGCCTAGAAAAAGCCACTGCTTACAAAATAGCACAAGTATCCTCACCATAACTATTCCAAAGCTCATATTAAAAAGCTAGAAACTTTCTGGCAAAAGGTTTTATGGTCGGGTGTGACCAAACTATTAGCGATTTTCAGGAAGAACAATAGTTGTATCTGACAAGCTCCTAATACAGCAATCAAAGAGAAGAATTTGTTACCAACCATTAAACATGGCAGTGACAGCATTATGATTTGGAGGTGCTCTGCTGCACCTGGAACAGGCAAAATAGTACACATTGATGGCACAATGGACTTTGCGAGATACCAAGTAATTTTGAATGAAAGTGTCAAAAAGTTCAAAAGTTGGATTTAGGTTGGGGCTGGAACTTTCAACAGGACAATGGTCTGAAGCATCAAAGCAAATACATAAAAGAATGGGTTTGCCAAAAGGAATCTCAAGTCTTGGAATGGCCTGGTCAAAGTCCTGATCTAAACCCAATCGAAAATCTGTGATTCAAGTGAAAGAAGGCAGTGCATGCAAGAAACCCAAATAAATTCAAGCAATTGTGGGAGTTTTGCCAAGAAGAATGGTCAAAAATCAGCACTCATTTTAACCTCAAAAGGAGCAGGCACCAAATATTAAATGTAAGGTTTCGCTTACTTTTTCATATCTTAATTTTTAATTGATATTTTTATTCCAGCTTGATAAAAAATTTTGAAAGTGGTTGTAATTGATGTAATAAAGGTTTTATTAATGAATTTATAGTTTAATTAAGATTTGTTGATCATCTGGAAAAAAGAGACAATTTTTTAAAATGTTATCTTAGGGGTTCACTTACATTTGCACAGCACTGTATATAACAGAAGCACCAGACTATATGTAGTAACAATATTAAATGCATGGTGAATGGTAGACTTGTAAATGTGCAAGATAGATTATGGCAACAAAAATTGTCTAGCAAGGCAGAGTGAATGAACTTTCTTAGTGGCAGACCAAGCAACTGACTCACTACAATCTTTCCACTTCATATCAGCAAAAAACATTAGCCCAAGAAGGCAGAACAAGTCACTCTCCTGGAGGTTAGCATTAGCCATGCCAATTGAAGGCAGTAAAGGTTCCTCTTAATAGAGAGTAGTTTTGTTTTGGAGGCATTAAATTTAACCAGCCATTTCTTGTCCCAGTTAATATCAGATTCTACGTCATTTTTTAAATCAAGTGCAAATTTGACCTAATCAAACCAAACAGACTTACTATAAAGACAGGTGTAAATACTTATGTATCAACATAGATATAAAGTTGAGAAATAGTGACATAGGGAATGTTGATGAAAATTAGGAATAACATAGGTCCAAGTATAGATCTCTGGGGACATCCAAATTAATGCAAAAAGATCTAGAAGATTGGTCATTCAAGAAAGCTTTAATTGATTGGTTTTGCTTTTTGGCTTATTTCATGTTGAATTTTGTATGGAGCACTCATTGAGGAACAAATTCACTACTCAGTAGTAATGGTCAACTAGAATAGCTTTGCTAATCATTATCTCACATCAAGGTGCCTGATTGGCTAAAGTAAAAAATAAAAAAAAGATTGATGATATAAATGTTGATTGGATGTAGCTGATTAGAGTTAATATTATTTTTATTATTTATGTTCTTATAAATGTGGTTAAACAAGATTTTGTGGAAACATTTAGTTGCTGACCAAATCTCACGAACTTGTTGCTTTCTGCAGTCAGTCTAATATTTGTTAAATCTACACATCAAATCATGTTTAAATAAAGTCTTATTTATGGAAATATTTCGTATGTCCTAATATTTTCCTACAATTCTCAATGATTTCTTAGAATTTAACTGATTTTCATAACCAATCACATTGTTGCATGATTTCTCTTGAGAAAACAGTGCAAGTTGGGTTTTTTCTTTTAAATACAATATAATCCATCTTAATAAGAACAGAAAACTTTACAAGAAGATTTATTTTGAGATTGAACAGTTTTATTCTTAACAAAATACTACAGAGACTCTTTCTAATCAGATTTTCTTGTAAAAATCTGCTTTTGTATTAAAATATGTTGTTTTTATAAATATCTTTAAAGAATTAAATATATAAGTGGACAAAAGATTAAAAACAAAGAAGTCAATAAAACACCAAATTAAAGAAATTTATTAATGAAACATTTAAGGGGTGAATATTAAAGGTGGTGGATTAAGAAAAGATAACTCGATCCAATTGTACTTTGGCGCCAGCAAACTGCTGCATGAACATTGTTAACTGACTTCAGGAAATATTAATGTCTGTTCTAATTGACAGCAGTCAATGTATTTAATGTTAAAAATATTCCACTGAAAAAGGCTGATAATTTTAGGAACAATAAATTATGAATCTTGACTAAAGTTGCTAACTTAAAATCGTTAAGCCTGACCAAAGTGCATTGATAATTCCTTTCACTTTCAGATTCCATTGAATTGCAAGACCCAAATTATAGCATTAAAAATATTCAAAGGAATTTTATTATGAATAAGGATTGCTTAAAGGTGAAAATCAATAACAATATTTGAAATAATATGGATGAAATTGAGTATTGAAAAAGCAATAAAGATTTCCACTTTTTAGTCTAATACAGTTAAAACTTTCACTGGGTAAGTCTCAAAATATGTCTTTAAAAATTATTTATATAGAGTAAGTGGCCATGGTTAAATGCAAGTGACATAAGTGCCCAACAAACAGAATTGATAAAGTTTGTAATAAACAGCAAGAAAAAGAAAAGAAAAGAGCTGCGCAGAAATAGCATAAAATAAGCAAACAATATATGCAAGGCAAGGCAACAGCAATATGGCCAAAAGTTCAAAAAACTAAGAATTAGTGTTGATATGCAAAAGTGAATTTCGAAAAATGAATGTAACATTAGGATTTCAAGACAAGATAGACCAGGACTGAGTTAGATGAGACTGAGAAATGGCCTATTTTATTAGCTAGGAAGAAATTTCACCATACATTTGTGTGGTTTTATCTATAAATTGGCAGAAGGAAAAGTGTTTTGATGTCATTCCCACAAGGATGGGAACCAACAATTTAATTTATGATATTGCAAAATATAGGCTAGTTTGCTTTCAAATCTGTATTCATATTAAAAATGATATAAAAAGACATTGTTTTGATTTTGCGATCCAGTCAATTTCCTGATTTTTTTATGTTGATTTTTCTGTTCTCTTTGGATAATGACAAGAAAACCAATTGCAAGAAAATCTAAATAACAACTTGAATATATGTTTGGTTTACTGGTTAAGTTCTGAACACAATAGAAAACTGATTACCATTGGACATGAAATGAACCAAAAAATAGTTCTAGCCAGATAAACAAAGATCCATCCTTCCCATTGTTGATAGGGTCAGAGATACACTCTAATTTCTGTTACAAAACAGAAGAGACTTGAACTATCTACTTGCACAAAGAAAGACATTGTTATATTTTGCATTTGTGGACACGTAAAATTAATGCTCTAAACTAAGTAGAAATGGCTAACATTTGAATGATTTCTTTCAGAACTGACAGGAAATATATTTTACTATGAGTTTTGCTAATCTGGCGTGAAAATTTTTTATTCATCCGCTAATCAATGTATTGTCTTTATTGTCCAATCCAAGTTAACATTAGCCTGTAAAGATGCTCTACCTCCTTAACATATTAGTTCTGTAATTTTATGTCAGCATATATAATTTTATATGTCAGCATGACACAGAATACATAGGTAAAATGGATCAGAGGTTGAAATTAAGACTTAGTCAGCATACACCAACCGATATTTGAAAAGAAAATTTGGGTAATTTACATAGGGGCATCTGACTATTTGTTACAAAACTATCAATGTTCCCAATTTTATAGTTAACGTATATTCTCAGTACTGAGGAAAGCTCATTCAGAATTCAACCAAAAGGTCTTAAAGATAATATATATTGTCCTTTGAACACTCCCTCTGTAAATAAAAGGGATAGCTTTTAGGCCTGAATGTTTTCAGCCTTTGATGATAATATATTTAATATATATTACATTCTGTCTTTTGGCATTTTTCAGTCTTTGATAGAGACCTGACGAGAGAGGAATGAAAATCAGTTGAACTTCTACCCATAACAATTTGACTTTTATCAAAGTCATTGAAATTTTTCTTGCCTCTGTGACATTGACCCCAGCAGAAGGAAATACTCAGTGCTGGTTTACCTGCTTATATACCTTGAAAACTAGCATACCTATTTGTTAGAAGACAGTATTTGTCATTCTTGTCACAGACTGTTGCTTCTAATATTTTGACTCATGAGTGTATATTTTATTCTGTGATCATATGTAATCATTATATGTAACTTTGTTATTACGTGTACAAAATAAGAAGCTGAATATCATATAATTACTTTTACAACAACAAAATGGACAATATGAGGATTTTTTAGTATCACTGAGTAAATAGTGATGCATATTATATGGCATGTTGTCCTATTTGTTAAATAGGGTAACATATTTTGAAAGATGATATTATTTCCCACTTCGTAAAAAAAAACATGTCTATATTTCTGAGATGAGGTATTGTAATTACTCACACTATTTACATTGTTTGAATTTTTGTCCTCATCTTTGTTGCGATATTCATGATAAAAGTGTTGGTTGAATCTAGTGACATGACCCAAAGAGTTTTGAGTTCAGTACCTGGCTACAGCTGATGTGAACAAAAAAATGAACTTGGAGAATTGAGTTAAAAGGAGATAACTGATACTGAGACATCCAGAAGAGGTATAGCATGTGGAACTAGAACAATCTACCCCAGTGAATGAAATAAAGGGTTCAGTTTGAAATTTCAACCACCTAAAGAAGGCTGGAGCATACAACAGCTAAAACATTGTGAATATGGTAGCAAAGATGAGGACAATAGTCCGAACAATGTAAATAGTGTAAATAATAAAAAAAACATATTTTAAATATATAACTATTTAAAAAATATTCAATGTACAAAAATAAATTTTTTCAAATTTCAAATAGGTATTTGATTGACCATAACCAATCCAGTAATTGGTAATCCAGTACGAATGTTCACAAGCCCAATTACAGATTTTCTGGGTTGGCATGACCCTTCCCCTGCTGTTTGGTGGTGCTAGCTGCTGTGTCAGCTGTTTTTGAGCATTTTCAATCACAGGCAAGGTATTTTTTTGACTTTTTTTGTGCATTTGTATTATAACCTGCAGGTGTTTAGCCTCAGTCATGGCTCCAGTGGATACAGAAAGAGCTGCGCATAGTGTGAAATGCAAGCGCGACATGTCATCCATGACAGATAGAGTAGAGCTCTTGACAAAAACTTATTTTACTTGTGTTTCATAAAAATTTCACTTGATTTTCATTTAATTTTTCCCTTTCATTTATTTATCCAACATGTATTCATTTACAGGGTATTTAAAAGGTAAAAAGTCCTGGGTATGATGATAAACTATATCTGGCAGCAAGGCCTCTGATTGGGAGATTGGAGGTTTTGAGGAGCATTGAACCACCTCTTAATTGCTGTTGTTCCCAGGCCCACCCTGTTAAGCTCCCAGCTATGTGCAAATAGTGAACCCCAAGCAAAAACATGAAAACATGGAAGAACTCTTTCATGACATTAATCCATATAAGATCCTACAATTTCTTAAAGAAATGAAACTGTATTCTAAAATACATCTTCACCAAAACTACAACATAAAACACATATCACCGCCTCTAGTAATTATGCCCACACAAACATGAATATGCACAAAGGCTGAGTATCATCTACCATGTATTCAATTGTGAATGCAGAATAACGTATCATATTTTCTATACTTCAAAGAAAATTACATTTTGGCATTAAATAACCCATAAAGAATTGATATGCCATTAAATAAATCAATCAAATCAAATTAAATCAAATGATAGGATGAAACGGTTAGCTGTTCGGTTACATGTATTCTAACAAAACCATCAGAAATCCATTAAAATCACTTATCCAGTTCTCTACAGGTGCCAGTGATGCTGAATTCATGATGGTCAATTTGCAAAACTAATTATTCACATTAATAAAATCCCCAAAGTTCTACTACTTTATAGGCTCTAAAAAAATAAGCTTTGTAAATATATAAAAAACAAAACAAAAGAAACATTTAAAATCAATAAAAATATCCCTAAAAATTTGAACTGGTATTTTATATATTTTCAGTTTTGGTTTTCATTTGGGCAGACTTTATCTGGTTTGTACATAAATATCAAATGTCATCCAACATTTATATAACTTTTCTGTTAAATGTTTTTCTTTTGGCTTTCTGTAAGATGATTTCTTGAAAAGGCAGTGATACCTTTCACTTTCTTTTGGTAGCCCAAACATCGCATTCATTCACATTCAAACCTTTACAGCTTTTCATTCAGTTAAAGAGCATTTCTGAACATGATTAAATAAACAGAAATTAATTTAAAAAATCTATTCAAAGAGCTATTTGTTACATGAGATTAAACATAAAATTACATCTAATATCCAGAATTTCAAATACTACCATTTTTGTCAATTGCTTGAAACTTGATTCAGTTTTTCATTGGAAAATGTCTGGTAGTATGAACCAAATTTAGCTTACAACATTATCAATTTCTTGTATATTATGGTAGCAATAACTTTATTATTTCTTTTATATATATTCTTTTTAGTGATTATTCTGTGCAATTTTGGTAAATATATCTGTTAAAATGAAATGTCAGTGTCATTTTCATTTTTGCGTAATTTAGATGACAATTTATCCATCACACACTGTACATAAAAAGGTTATTTTGTTGGTTCATCTACAAGCAGACTTAGAATGTGTTTAAAACAACCATGTATATTGTTAAATCTCTGCCCATTCTGAAGCAGTTTGGAAGTGGAGAGGATATTAAAATGATCCAAATATACTACTAATTATTTACTTTTTGTTTCACTGATTACTCTTTTCTATGATATAAAAAATGTGATTTCAAACCATTTTCTTTTACTTTTTATTGGTACCTCCTCTCCTACTACATATTTCCTTATCAGGTCAATAATCTTTCCTTCAAGAGAATCCTACATCACTAACACTTGGGCCAGTCAAACTCAGTCAAAAAAAATATTTCAAGGAATCAGTTTTTACTGAAACTAGCCTTCTCTAGATCCACTTGTTCTGCTGGGAATAGATCACAGCCAGTCTGTTTTTCACTAAACTTATTACAAAAGTCTTCACCCACTCATCTGCACTGACTGACCTATGACTGAACTCTCCCCAGCTCAGCAGCACGTACCAACAATTCATCACATCAACCTCCAAATGGATTTTCAAAAGGCAATGTATGTGTTAATCTCAGTAAAAGATGTATTTATAAACTGGTAATAAACAAATTTATTTGTTGAATTCACACCATCTTTTTTTTTTACTTGTTATTGATAACTCCTACTCTATGATATATTTCTTTAGCAGTCCAATAATCTATCACTAAATCTGTTGGTCTCAATCCTTGTAGGAATGACTACAAAACATTTACACCTCTCCAATTTATAGTCAGAAGCACACAAATGCATGCTGGGATTTTTTCCTAGCCAATAAAATAGGCTGGTTCTTGGTTTCATCTGACTCAGTCCAGGTCTGTCTTGCCTTTAAGTCAGAATGATATGTGTGCTTGTCCAAACTTGTTTTTGTGTGTCAACCCCAATTCTTAGTTTGTGAACTTTTTGCCATATTACTGTTGCTTTACCTTCCATATATTGTTTACTTGCTTTATGTTATTTTTTGCTCTGTTCTTTTCTTTGTTATTGCTTATTGAAAACTTTGTCAATTCTGTTTGTTTGTGCCACTTATTTTGCATTTAACCATGGCTTCACACTACACAAAATCTTACATTCAAATAACAATTCTCTAAAAATATTTATGAGCATTTTGACAAATCAATTTTTATGTATTTTCTGTCACTCAAAATTTGATTTATACATATACACTCTTTTCCTAAAATGTATCAACTCATATATAGACTTCATCTGCCATTTTTACCACCATTAAAAAGATCTTGTTTCTTTAATTTTCTTTATAGACTATCATTTATCCATTGTTGCTTATCTTCCTATTTTCTTGCTACTAATATAAGATGAAAGTTAAGTGCCAAGACCTTCTCTTGAGCAGTATTGGCTAAACTATCCAAGAGCCACTTCACTGCTGACTTTTTCACCCTTATGAATAATGAACTCCAAAAATATAAAATTGTCATAGATTTTACTTAGTGATCTTTAGAGTCAGTTGCATTATTGAGTAGAACCTAAACAGAGTGAAATAATTTACACAAGGATTCTTTTCTTTATAGGCGCCATGTCAATTCAGGACATAGGTGATCATGTCTCTTCACCTCCCTCTATCCCTTCTGGCTCTCAACAAGTTCCTTCCCTCTGCTTCCTCCCCCAGACCATGTTCTCTCATCCACTTGCTTAAGCCCACAAGGTATGCCACACATTGTTTTCCCTTGTCTCTCTTTCCCTCTATTCAGCCTGTGAGTATCAGATTCTCCAGGCCCTCCTTCCTCATTATGTATCCCAGAAACTTTAACTGCCTCTTCCTGATGTTAAGTATAAGCCTTCTCCTTGTTTGCAACCTCTCTAAGACCTCATTGTTGATCACACGTTCAGTCCATGATATCCTTAGCATCCTTCTGTAGAACCACATATCCGTCGCCTCGAGTCACTTCATCTTTGAGGAAATCATCCAACATTCGCTGCCATAAAGAAGGACAGATGTCATGTAACAGCTCAGTATTCTTTTCTTTGTTACCAAAAAAATCCTCCTGTTTTGCATACACAAAGATACTAATCCAAATAATTCATTAAACAGTATAATGTTTTAATACAAAATTTATTGCTTCCAAGAGAGAAAAAAGAATGAATCTGTAAATTATTATGCTAAGTAAACAAAAAGGGAACAAGTATTTATAAAGAAATGAAGCAAAATATTGAAGTAGAGAATAAACTCAACATTTTATCAAGTGAAAATCCAAATTTGAATGAAGAGAATTGCATGTGTTTAAAGAAGTAATATAAAATTCACATGGTAAAATTTAATTCAAACCTACATGATAAAAGACTTTCCAGCTGAACAATATTTAGTTATTAAACAAAAATGAAACAATAGATAAATGGTAACATATAAACAAATATTTATTTTAGTACCTGAACATTAATTAATATATATATATGTGTGCATGTGTGTGGATACATGCATGTGTGTATATTATATCTGTTATATATACATATATTCAAATGAGAAAGAAAATACATCTATATTTTTTAACTCAAGAAAGCCCTAGAATGATCATGAATTACTAAGACTGTCTGGCAAACCAGATGCCATTTTGCTATATTCAATTCTGATACTCAAAGTCAAAAGAGAGAAAAAGGTATAAAAGCAACAAGGAGGAGATAGCATAGAGAGACAAGAAAGAGGGCAAAAAGGAGGAATAACTGCAGCATTCTACATGTATGCACATACACACATGCATGAAGGCAGGCACATGCACACGCATTGGAAAAAGGAGAAAAAATCAACCTTGCACCAATGAAAAAGGCATAAATTATTTTTTAACTCAATATGAAAGTGACAAAAGAAAAGAAAAACAAACAGTCACTTACGGATACATCCTGACGAGTGGGTGAAGCTATTGTTGGAGGGTTTGTCTAAGTTACTCTAGACTTGAGATGCAGAAAATAACATCAATCAGCGATGTGACAAATTTTATATTTCATTTTATATTTGCAATAATCCTATATATATATATATATATATATATATATATATATATATATATATATGAAGAAATATACTCTTAAGGTGTGCTATATTTATGGGACAAAGTGCTCAATATCAGAGATAGAACTTGGCCTGACGATTGCGTCTAGCATGAAACAGACTGTCGCCTCTAAGTGTTGACTTCAAAGTTCACTTTTATATTCATATATATATATATATATATATATATATATATATATATATATATATATATATTCTGTATTTTGGTAACAATCCTTCATTGATGTATGCTTAAAGATGATAGACAAGGTACTATGATTAAGCATTTTATTTAATTTTTCTTGTGTTCGAACAAGTGTTTTCTTTTTTGGGCACAGAGTGTGTAGAAACTGTCCAAATGTTCTATAACTTTTTGTTTGTATCTTAGTGGGCATTCACTTTTGAAGTTAAGGTGGCAAGTGTTTCTGCTTGTGGTTTTTTTTTTATATAATGAGGTGATAAAAGTGCTGTTACTATATTCTACAAGAACATCTAAGAATGGGAGTTTATTTTTTTGACTAAGTTTGTAGGTAAGGTTACGGACAGAGTTTCTTTCAAATGTGGTCTTGAGAGTATCTATTTCTTTAGTGTTATTTGCTAAAATAAAAATATTAAAAAAAATAAAAACAAAATATTGTCCATGTAGTGGACATAGAATAGTAGTGATAAAAACTTCCTAAAAAGAGCACACCAGAATTCACCCTCTTGACAACTCTTCCGTAAAGAACTCAATAATGTAAAACAGACACTAGTTAACAACAGTGGGTTCTCTAACCACCTTATAGAACACCAAATTATACCTATTTCTCCCCAAAGTAAATAACAATGATAGTAAACATACCGTCAAAAATAACATAAACATTTTCTACAAAAGCACATCAACTACAAACAATAAGAATCTTCAATTATAAATATTATAAAGAAATACACTACCCCAAATGACCCAAATAAAAAATCAAATTAATTATCTACTACAAAAAATTTAAAACAGCTAACCTTATCCTCAAAAATAACAATACACCAGCAAAGTCAAAATTACAGTGAACAAACATTATTGATGAGTTCAAATGACCCTGAAGGAACTGTGTTTTGGATCAAACCAAATTCATAAGTAATTACATTGGTCACATGACTACATGCCTATCCAGATGCCTTAAGATACACTTATCTGACCACAGCTTTATTAGAATCCATTTAAACCCACACACAAACATACCAGATTTCATCTGAAACATACTAGTAGAAAATACAAACATAATAACTTCATCCACCTGTAATAAAAAGATTAAAAATAATGGAAGCCTTAAGAATAAAAAAAGTCAACACTTAATAATATTAACTACAAACACGGCCACAATGTGTTAAGTGTGTTTGGAAAATAAAGTATCTCTATAACACGAAAAAACATACACACAACGCACACACTTAATAAAACTGAAAAAATAAAATCATCCTGATAATGGCTAAAAGTATAGCCGAAAGTGCTCAGAATTATATAACATTTGGACAGTTTCTACACACTCTGTATCCAAAAAAGAAAAGACTTGTTCGAACACAAGAAAAATTAAATAAAAAGCTTAATCGTAGTACCTTGTCTGTTGCCCTTAATGAAGTATGAATATATATATATATATATATATATATATATATATATATATACAAGAGTTCCATGTATGATTATAATATCACATTGCACTGGGATTGCATTGTAAACTTGCCATTTATTTAATTTTCCTCATGTAAAACTTATATTCTTTCATAGAAATGCCTGAACCTGTAATGTTAGTGCTTGTTAAAATTTTGTAATAGATTTTAGGAAAATGAAAATGTTCTTTTTGCATTTCGACATATCTTTTTAACAATACTTCAATTTAACATTCAATATTCAAGTATATGAAACAAGGAAATTGAGGAAACTCATAATATTTTTAGAGAAAAACACTTTGTTCTTATAAAACTTACTGCATCAACCCTCAATGCAGCATAATGAATTAATTTCAGAAACATTGTACTAGCATGTGTTGAAGAAAAAAGTAATGGGAGATAACAAAAAATTTTAATGCAATGACTATATGTACACGTACATATGAGATGGAGAGTAGTAGGGGTAGGGTCATTCGATATTTCTAGGTTTTCTGTCACTTATTACAATACATTTGAATTTGTGATATAAAGAATTATACACTGGTTTATTCAAACTGTTCACATGTTTGTTGTTATATTAATACTCTGTCAAATTAGGCATTTTCACTATTATACACTGATTTATTCAGACTGTTCTTCTCATCTTTGTTGTCATATGCATTCTCTCTCAGATGAGGCACTTTCACTATTATACACTGATTTATTTGAACTGTTCTTATAACAGTAAATAATTATTAGTATTGCTGAATATTACAGACCCTGAAGAAAATGTGACTGTTGTAGTATGTGATATATCTCAAATGTCACCAGAATAGATTTTCAGTCAGTGTCACATCAGACCATCCGGGAAGTCACATGCATCAGCAGATTCACCTGAAAGATAACCTTTTAGCCATCAGGTGCCAATCCATGCCTTACAGGATGTTAGTAGATGCCGTTTTATATGTAAATCGATAGCTGACTTTGAGATGTGTACATATAGGACAGCCAATGACAAGATATATAAATAATCATTTGAGAAGTAAGAAGTCTATTACATCCTCACAAGAAGAAGAATCCACATTTGGAGAAAACTCCACAAACCATACACCCTTTCAGTGATTTTAATTGGAAAAGTTCATAGATGAATAAACAATAATTTTACACGAGAGCTTTAGTATTGTACTGTTATTAATCTGTACAATGATAACATTGCACTACTATAACAACTAAGATGGTTTAAACAAATCAATTTTTAATATCATTCAGAACATTTAGTTGAAATCACTTCCAGCTGTTCGAAAGTCAGTGTATACATGCAAGAGACACTTATGTTTTTATACTATTCGTATCTGTATTGATTAGTATGGATTTAAATACATAAGATTTGTATCAATGCGAAAGACTTATTCAATTTAAAGATGTCTAACCTAAGACTTGAACTATAATCTAATAAACAATCATACAAGGCATAGCATTTCTCTGAGCACATCATGTCATGAACTGTATATCACAATGAAGATTAAACAACAACTATTAAAATATTTTCACAAATTTCATTCCTACAAATATTCAAATTAAATTTATTTACATCATTTTCTATATTTTATTATTCAAATTAAAAAAAAAAGTTTCTAATATTTTATGATAAAAATATTCTCTGATTTATGAAAAGTTGAGTTTGGTCTTGGAACACTTACAAATTATGATAATAAAATTTACATTTTGAAATTTTAAAATGTCCAAACATTTTTGTCTTAGTTTTGATGACCTTAGATTTCTTTTTACTTTTTTGTTTGTGTTTTGAATTTTAACACCGGCAAAAAATATATTCTAGCTTCTATTTTCTCCTTGAGGAGTGAATAAAAAAGTTTCTGAAATGAAATATTTGTAAGTTAAATAATAAAAGAAATGGAAGAAAAAGTGTGCAGCTGAAGAGGCTTTTGGGCATGACACACATCAACAAGTCTGAAGAGTTAAACTCATTAGACACAATTACACAAGTGTTGTAGTTTGGATATAAGACTGAGTGTCATTCAAGATGTTTTTTTTTAATGATTTTTAACCTTGGATGGTTCTTTCTAAAAATGAATCATTCATTCATTAACTTGTTTTGATTGTTTTAATTTTATTCTAGAAATTTTCATTGTATATTGAAATATTTTCTATGAAAATTTGGAATCAAAATTCAGTTAATAATTATGTGTCAAGCTACAGACTTATTTATCCACCTTTGTGTTATGGGGCCTTACCTATAACGACAGAGTGAACTCTTCCTGACACTATGAATACTGAGCCTCTCAAGAGACGGATGAGACGGAATCGAGTCGAGCCAATAGTAGTTCACTCCAAACCAGACTGACAGTCATACTAACACCTTCAACATCTTGTATTATTATTCTGTGTAATATATCTTTGTTATTTCTACTCTTGTGTTCATGTTGTTCTTCCTTGGTCCTAATCTTGGACCATAACAGTGGCGACGACGATATTGAAGAAATGAAGTTCTACGCGGAGAATCTAAAAAAAAAAAAAACCTTTTTGCTATCGGTCGTCCATAATAGTGGCGACGAGGATATTGAAAAAACAAGTTCTACGCGGAGAATCTAAAAAAACAAACCTTTTTGCTATCGGTCGTCCATAACAGAGGCGACGGAGGTATTGAGAAAAACAAAAACAAAAAAACAAGTTCTACGCGAAAAAAAAGAGAGAAAAAAGAAGAGAAAATTTCTTTGGACACCAACCTTAACAGTGGTAACGAAGACACGAATTTTACCTGTCAGCCAAAACAGAATCGAATTCTACGCAAGAAACTTTTTTCGTACTAAGGTTCCAGAACAACAGGCGACAAAGACCTGAAGTCTACACTGAGAAAAAGGAAAAATAGTTACACAAAATTACGGTGTAAACATGGAAGACTTTAAGGCAACCATATTGGAACTAATGAAAATGCAATTCGAGCAGCAACAAAAAAATGAGGAAAGACAAACTAGACTCGAAGATAAACAATTAGAAATTCAACAGAAAAACGAAGAAAAACTATTGGACATTCAACAGAAAAACGAAGAGAAGCAACTCGAACTACAAGAATTACTACTACGGGCAGTAACAAATAAAGGACAAAATTCTGGAAATGAAACGGCATTCTCGCAAAATGCTATATGGAGCTCTATCAAAGACTTCACTTATACACCGGACGAAGACAAAACCTTCGCGGCTTACTTCAGAAGATATGAAGATTCATATGAGTTTGATTGCGGGAATTGGTCAGACGCGAAAAAAGTACGTCTAATACTGAGGAAACTAGGGTCAAGCGAATACACTAAATTCGTAGACTACATCCTACCTAGGAAAACGAATGAGTTGACTTTCAAGGAAGCCATGAAAATTTTAACGGAATTATTTAGTCCGAACACTTCACTATTCCACAAAAGGTGGAAATGTTTAAATTTAACAAAAAAGGATAGCGAAGACTATATAACATTCGCTTCCATAATAAACAAACACTGCGATGACTTTAAGTTATCTGAACTCGGCCCTGACAATTTTAAATGTTTAATATTCGTCCAAGGCCTGGTTTCGACTAAAGATGCGGAGATCAGACGGAGGATTCTAACAAAACTTAAGAGTGAACCAAAATTGACTGAGGACTGTCAGAGATGTATAAGCGAAAGATATCGAAGAGTCTGGCCTCGCTCACATACGAAAAGTACAACGACAAACACGTTTTCCCCCTCCTCAAAAACAAGCCAAACAAATTATTTTACTACAAAAAGTCAAATGAAACTACCACCCAGTCAATGCTATCGCTGTGGGGCTTTGCATTGGTACAAAAATTGTCCATACCGCTATAAGACTTGTCTGTCGTGCAATAAAGTGGGACATAAAAGTTCGCACTGTAGAACAAAGAAAGAAAGCAAAAGCCGAGTAAGAGTCACTAGAACTGACCAAGGGGACGGGATAAATATACGAAAATACGTACAAGTAGAAATGTTAAACAAAACAAATCAGATTACATTTAGATTCCGGATCAGATTTAACCATTATTAGCTTACAGACGTGAAAGAAATTAAACAAACCGACCATGTTGTAAACCGATAAAATAGCCAGGTCGGTAATAGGTGGAAAAATCAAATTTGAGGGGGAAATTATCACAAATGTGACGTTCAACTGTATGACCAAGAAATTAAAGATGTATGTTCTAAAAAATACGGAAAATTTATTTGGAACTGACTGGATGCAGAAATCTGACCTCTGGGATTTACCGATAAATACGTTCTGCCAAAAAGTGGAAAGGTTATCGACGGAGGCAGAGAAATTGAAGGAGAAATTAAAGGAGAGTTTCCCCGACGTATTTTCAGCCGGCCTCGAGTGGCGTAAAAAAATGGAGGCAAAAATCGAACTAAAAGAAAATGTACAACCCATTTTCAAGAAGAAAAGAAATGTACCTTTCGCATCATTAGAAAAAACATAGACGAAGAGTTGGATAGACTCGTGAAAACCGGTATATTGACAAAGGTGGAATATAGTCAATGGGCCGCACCTACGGTTTACGTGAAAAAGAAATTGGGTGAGATACAAGTATGCGCTGATTTCTCGACAGGATTGAATGCAGCGATTAAGGATTATCACTATCCTCTCCCTATTCCAGAGGAAGTTTTCACACAGTTGAACGGGGAAAAATTTTCTCAAAGATAGACTTGAGCGAAGCATACCTACAAGTACCAGTAGATGAGGAAAGCTCGAGGTTGTTGTGCATAAACACACATAAAGGGTTATATAAGTTCCAGAGATTACCATTCGGGATCAAGGCCGTACCAGCGATATTTCAGCAAATAATGGACACTATGCTAGGCGGACTGGATTTCACGATTGCATACCTTGATGACATCCTGATAAATAGCAAAAATATTGAACAACACTGGGAACACGTTCAAGAGGTTTTCAGGCAGATACAAAACTACGGTTTTAAGATTAAGAAAAATAAATGTGACTTCTTTATGAAGGACATAAAATATCTGGGCCATATTATTGACGAAGAAGGAAGAAGACCAGACGCAGAAAGAGCCACGACAATAAAAAAAATACCGGCTCCAAAAAATTTAGCCGAATTACAAAGCTTCTTGGGCTTAGTAAATTATTATCAAGAATTTATTCCTAACATACACAAATTACGCGCACCCCTAAACGAACTGTTGAAGAAGGAAAATGTTTGGGAATGGTCATATGAATGTCAGAAAACTTTCGACAAAATCATTAAGACTCTAAAAGCAGATTTATTTTTAGCGCATTATGACCCAAAATTGGAAATAATAGTCGCGAGTGACGCAAGTGCCTATGGTGTTGGGGCATGTATACTTCATAAAATGTCGGATGGGACACTAAAACCCATCGCGCATACGTCAAGAACGTTGACACTAGCCGAACAAAATTACTCGCAAATCGAAAAAGAAATGCTGAGGATTATTTTTGCGGTTACGAGATTCCACAGATATATTTACGGTAGATTTTTCACCTTACAGACGGACCACAAGCCGTTATTGACAATATTTGGATCAACGAAAGGTCTACCTGTCTACACTGCTAATATATTGCTAAGATGGGGAACTATTTTATTAAACTCTAACTTTAAATTGGGTATCTTCCATCAAACAAAATCGAGCATGCAGATGGTCTTTCGAGACTAATACTAAAGAAAACGGAGCCATTGGAAGATTCCGTAATTGCAGCTCTACGATATGAGGAAGATATTAGAATATCATTATGTAGTACAATTCGAAACCTCCCCGTCACATTACAGGAAATAAGAAACGAAGCAGTGAATGACGAATTTATAAAGGAAACGAAAACAAAAATTGCAGGAAAAGATAAGCATATATCAGACAGTTTTTCGTTATGTGATAATGTTCTGCTATATAATGAAAGAGTAGTAACCCCGAAAACGCTAGAAAGGTGTATCATCAAGAATTTTCATTGGGCCACCCAGGAAAGAACAGAATGAAATCTTTAATGCGAAGTTACATGTACTGGCCAAACATGGATGAAGATATTATACAAATAGTGGACAAGTGCAAGGGCTGTTCCTGAGCAGCCAAAGCACCGCCGATCATCCATAAGCCATGGCCTAAGACAAATCGACCGTGGTCAAGAATCCATGTAGATTTCGCAGGTCCATTAAATGGTTTTTACTACTTGATTGTAGTAGACAGTTACAGAAAATGGGCAGAAGTATTTCGTTGTAGAAAACCTACTTCTGAGACTAAATTGCCTTCACGAGCTGTTTGCTCGTTTCGGAGTGGTTGATTGTCTAGTCACCGATAATGGGACACAATTTACATCTGCGGATTTTCAAAAATTTTGTGAAACTTTTCAGGTGAAACACATCAAATCCCCACCATATCACCCAAGATCAAATCGGCAAACGGAGAGGTTTGTAGATACATCAAAAAGAGCCCTAAGGAAAGTTTATGACGTACCAACAGAAAAGGCTTTACAACAATTCTTGAAAGTGTATAGAATTACACCAAACAGTACTACGCCATCGGCATTATCGCCGGCGGAAGTAATGTTCACCCGAAAAATTAGATCGGTATTCAACAAATTACTGCCAAAACAGCAAAGCAATCACCAACGTCGTTTGTACCAAAAAGAAAATTTAACCCAGGGGAGAAAGTTTTTTTAAAAATGTTCAAAAACAACACATCCTATTGGGAGCCAGGTACAATAGAGAAACGAATCGGAAACGTGATTTACATAATTCAGGGTCCGAAGTTCTCGCATAAAAGGTACTTAAATCAGATCAGAAAGAGGCTGTTAGAGGATTCTAACGGTCTACCTCAGGAAGAGGAGGAAGTGATGGACACAATATTTGAAACATTCAATATGCAAAGGCCTCAAGCAATTTCAGAACCGCGAAAATCAAGCAGAAAAAGAAAATTTACGGACCCTTTGATAATTAATATAAGAGGAAAAATATTAAAGACCCCTGCGAAGTAAAAGCATGGGCGGCGGGTTTTATGGGTCCTTACCTATAACTACAGAATGAACTCTTCCTGACACTATGAATACTGCACCTCTCAAGAGAGACGAGATGGAATCGAGTCGAGCCAATAGTAGTTCACTCCAAACCAGACTGACAGTCATACTAACACCTTCAACATCGTGTATTATTATTCTGGGTAATATATCTTTGTTATTTCTACTCTTGTGTTCGTGTTGTTCTTCCTTCGTCCTAACCTTGGACCATAACACTTTGTATGCATGTATTTGAAAGAATTTTAAAAATAAACTTAAATGAATCTTTTTATTCAATGCTTTGATTTATTTTATTCCCAGTTACATTTCTGTTGTTAGCAAAAGACGATCAGTATTTCATTATTAATTCTAATCTTCTTTATATCATTCTTCTCTTCCTATCTGCAGGCAACACTTTTCATTTCCTTTCGATTTTGATTTACACAGTCAGTCAAATTCAATATTAAGAAGAGCTTACACATGAACATATGTCCATGTTTATGTAAACTTTGAATCTTATAAAGATAATTTAAGTTTTAAATTTAACTACTGACTAAAATTTAAATACTGACTAAAATTGTATTTTATTGAGTACTGTGGATTTTATAAAGAAATGAATGCACTGAATGTCATGAGTATTGGATATAAAAACCTCAAATACTAGGATTATGAAAAAATTCTGAATAACTCAAATTATTATATTAATCTTGCTTAAATGATTAATAGCATCCAGATATATTTTAGGGGTCATGGGTAATACAAAGAAATTGTAAGGGAGACATGCATTCAGAGTAAAAATTCCACTGTGAATATTTCAAGCTAAATGAAGACAGCCAAACTGTTTTATTATTTTTTTTCAAGAGATTCCTGCTGCATTACAACCCTGACCAATCAGAGATCAACACAACAGACCCCACCCTAGTAATCAGTTTTTACTGTGACTATTCTTCTCTAGATCCACTTTTCATATGATGCGAGAATAGACTTTACATTTAGTGTCTGTCAGAGTATCCAGATGCAAGGTTGACCCAAGGGATGATATACTAGCTAGGGGGTGGAAATCTGTGTGCCATCTGATGTCATTGACTACTTCAATATGTAAATATGTGATCATCCTAGCTTAAGATATGTATACATTGTAAAAACCATATGACAGGCAGATATATAAACACCCACTCCAGACAGAAGACAGACTCCTGTATATCTCTTTACCAATGTAGAGTCCACATTCCAAGCAATCTCTGACGCCACATGACACACTGACTGAGAGTAACTGACAGTTCGGAGTTGAATCACATGTAATGAGTCAGTATCATGTTTTCATTAATCTGGACAAAGATAATATTGCATACATATTCCCTTCATAGTCCAATAATCTATCATTAAATCAAACCTTCAAAGTCAATACAATTAGCTCTGTTAGATGAGGTTTAATCAAAGTAAATTCTAAATTAGTACTTGGAATGGTTAAACTGGATGACCTTTGCACTTAAGTAAATGTCTTTCAGGGTTTCTTCTCCAAATGGGAATTCATTCAATATAGAGTGTACCGTGTCTTTCTGCATTACCCCAAGACAATGAGCATTCAAACAGTTCCTCATATTTCCAATTATTACAGGACTAAGATATCTTTTGGGAGAAAATTCCTACTTGGACAATGAAACCCATGTCACATTCTTGAAAGATCAAATCTAATCTGAATTTAATGGTCATATTTTTTACCAGATTCTCAAATTATCAGTGCCTACTATGATAAGTAATCAATTCATCCATGTCAGATAAGGCAAACTTCTTCACCATGATCTTTGTCCATATTAGATGACAAAGATCACCCAATTCCTGATTTCCCTTGTCTCACAGAGCATAATCTCAGTAATAATTTTATCACAGTCTGGGAAGTCACAAGACTTATCAAATGTCTTGACCATAAAAGTCTATCAGCCCAGATAAAATCCCAGTGTTTGTCTTTAAGAATATTAACTTAAGTTATTGCCAATCTTAGTGAAACTATTTAACTGCTGCTTGAAGGAAAAAGCCTTTCCAGATTTCTGGCAGATGTCATGTTTTCAAGAATGTGGGTGAGCACATTCCTAATCTCAGTAAAATCCATCAGCTTTCTCAGTATCATTAGCAAACCTTTTGAAGCTGTAATCAACAAGAAGGTTGTTGATCACCTCAATAGGGACAACCTCTTGAGTGACAAGCTGTATGGATTTTGATTGGCTCAGTCCACTGCTGATATCCTATCATTACTCACAGAATCAGTGAGGCACTACACCTTAAATGCATTTCATTGATGATCACATTAGATATTTCAAAGGCCTTTGATAAAGTGTGATAAAGAGGCTTTCTAGCTATGGAATCCCTGGAAGAGTCTTCTCAATTATTAAGTCCTTACCAATGGCTATCACCCTGAAGGTAGTTGTTAAAGTCTAGTCCTCTGAGACCCCAGGTGATAATGCAAGCACCCCCACCCCCAAGTGCATCTGTAAATATTGTAAAATATTAAGTACTAAGAAAAATTTGAATATGACTTAAAATTTGGTTCCTAATTCTGAAGAGAAAATTTATCCTGAAATGTAACACCACAGGAAAACTTGATAAAATTGTATGTATTAAACATTGGCTGAGATAATAGAAATTAACCTTTATTCCGTAGATTAAATGTTGCCCACCTTTCACTACTATATCACTATTATTATGGCAGATGTTTGGACATGTTACATTGCTTAGTGCTACCAACTCGGATATTCACAGCTGGGACCAGCCATGCTGTGGTCAGAGTGGCAAACCATCCGCATTCTCTTTGTGTTCCTTTGATAAAAAGCAAGTTCAGCCTAGACTGCTTCTTCCCCAGAACTGTTACTTTGTGAAACAAACTCCAGAAATAATGCTTCCCTCACAACTACAATCTTGGTTTCTTTGTCTATCCTACACATCCTCATAATATTCTCTTACTTCCCTCTCCCTTACACTCTCAGACGGTAACCCTTTACCTGGAGTAGCACTTGCGAGCACTATTAGTAAGGAAAAAATATTAGATATCAGCACTAATGTGTAAGAGTTAGGTTTATGATTAGGGAGTTGATATATATAATTTAAATATAGTTTATCCATTGAGTAGCCTACGGAGAAAAATATAAAATCTATTCATTAAAAGAATTTTTTAAAGGTAATTTAGTTAAGTTCACAAACCCACAAATAAATAATTAAAATACAATTATATTTGTGTATTGCAGATCCTAAAAAGAAGCAGAAGTTTAAAAAATGGTAAATATTTATGATGCAAAAACTGCTTTTGAGAATTCAGAAATGTGCTGGAATACAGAGAGAAAATTTAGCAACAAAGCCTAGATGTAAATGATCAGAAAAGATAAAAAAAGATTATTTCATAAAATATCTTTTTGAGAAAACAGAAGAGCAAAGGCAACACTTAAGGAAAACAGGGAAAGTTACCTGGCTGCTGCTGCTGCTGCTGCTGCTGCCAATTGCAGGGGTGGGTGGATATATTTAATCTAACCAATAGCAGAACATTCAATGGATCTCTAATCTTCTGGCAGATGAATTTGACACAACAGCTATTTAATCAGAGAAACTTGAGAGAATAGATTTGTAAAGGGAATAGAGAGTACACTGTTAAAATGTTGAAGGTGAGTTTCTAGTAGGAAACGGTCACATAATAAATAGATCAAGGAATATGAATAATGTAGAGAGGATTTATTTCGAGAAAAACTAAAAGTGTCAAATGACTAGATTAATCTAACTTTGTTCTTTACACATGTAGCAAATATTTTGAGAAGTATTGACAAAGAGAAATGCAAGTTCACCTCTGTTTATAGATGCATGCAGAAGGAACCTGCGTATCCGGATACTCTGCAGGTATCTGGATCCTGATTAAATGTTTTGGAATAAAGAGATAAGTAATGTGTGAAACTGAATTTTTTTTTTATTAATTCACTCCAAGCAAGGCGATAATGCCACTAAGATGCACTAGGCTGCTGGGAATGGAAGAGAATGAGAAGTCTTTAGAAGGAACCAGAAACCCACTTTTGAAGAGGAAACAAGGGATAAACCTCTATTGTTCGAAAGACCGACGATGAGTGTGAATGCGATGATAAGCAAACCTATTGTAAATGGTGAGAAAGTAAAAATAGGTGATTTGCATGCAAGAAAGTTGGTTACGATTAAACTTTATGAATCATAATGACAAATCCTTTGGCTGGAAATTAAAATCTTTTCAAATCAAATGGATAAAAGAATTTTTAGTTTTAAAATAGGAAATCAAAGTTATAATAAAATATGACATTTACTTTATAATATAAATGCTTCATTGTTTTATGCTTCATATCATTTCAAAACTTCATTTGCACTAATATCCTTTGCATCCTTTTGTGTTGCTGTTGCTTTTAGCTATTGTGTGGCATATATGGATTCAATTCAATGGCAATCATGAGCAACTGAATAGCAATTTGATTGTTTTGTATTCTTAATAAAGGCTTTCTTAATTCAAACTCTACTATATATATATATATATATATATATATATATATATATATATATGCGTGTGTTTGTGTGTATCTGTGTATATGCATGTATGTTGGGTAATAAAATGACAAAATGTAAAAATATTTATGTGATGTATTTCATCCTTCAAATGGACTTAATCAAACTAAAATAATGTTCATATCTGATGAAATGCTTTACATAATTTTTTTCCCATTTTGTCATTCTATTACCCAGAATTATTGTGGTACATAGAAATTTATATATATATATATATATATATATATTTGTCATCCACAGACAGACTGTTTCACTGTTTCACAGCTCATCAGTGTGGCTAGACGTATATTTTTACTACTAGAATTTTTACTATTGAGCTATTTTCATTCAACAGAATGAGGCAGCTAAATCTAGTGTATTGTTTTTATGAATGTAAACAAATGTCAATCAGCCAGAGTGTATATATTTCTCATTACTGTAAATGTTATACTTAGGTACAAATCTTTGGAGAATATCTCTCTAATAATAATAGTAATAATAATTCAAACCCATGCCTTGGTTACACAACCACTACATTAGTGCACTGATTTATGTGCCATTTACCTGACAATAGTTCATTAGATAGCAAGTCACCAACCAACACAATAACAAAACACATTCTTACCAATACCTCAATAATACAGTATGATATAAACTGTAAAAAAATGACTAAAATATTAGAAGCATCAAGCATAAAAACAAGGAAGACAATAAATAATAAAATGTTATCAAATTTAATAACAAACATAGTAAATATATTTCATGAAAGAAAAAACAAACTGTTATGTGAAGACATGATACTTTCAAAAACTGACATGACATGTAAAGATGCAGCATTTGAAAAATGAGGAAACTGATATAATAAAATATCTTTGGTATTTAAATATGTGTTCAAAACCAGGAAAATGATCAGAAATATAGGAAAAAATAAAAATGTCATAAAAAGAACTTTCCTTAATCTTTAACTAGTATAAAATAAAAATTGCTATTGAGATACAGAAAAAAAAAAAAAAAAAATATATATATATATATATATATATATATATATATATATGTATATATGTAGTTGGAAAAAGAATGATCTTGAACAGAGAATCAGCATCCTAAGCCAAATGTTCCAAGAAGTAGGATAAACCTCCCCAAAATAGAAACTATGATCTGGAATTGGAATGAAGGCTGTGATGGCACCTACTCTGCAATTAGCAAATACTAAATACTTCAAATAACACAGTGGATGGATCAGTGATAATGCATTTAGCATAGGAGAAAAGGAAATTGAACATAGAAGAGGCTGTGCTGGTGGGGGTAGTTTTGCCCAACACCATAAATTGCTATAAAACCAAAACATTAACCTGAAAACTCAAGTCATGTTCTTAAATAACGTTGTCAGATTGAGACTTTCATATGGCACCAAACCCATTCAGAAATATCTAAACTGTCACTTGTATACAATTACTTTCTCTGCTTCATGGTTAAAAATGACTTTGAGGGAGTGAAACCTATGAGTCTTGGTGAAAACAATCCTTAAAATCACAAAGAACTGTACTAAGTAACAGAGACCACATCATTTGAGGACTTTCAATAGCAGCAACAACTAAAATGGATAGTACATGTAACTAGAAGAGAAAATAATGACATAGCCAAGATGATGACATTCCACAATAGTTCAAATAAAAGGTTAGGAATGAAGCCCCCATTAATACTGAAAAGAATGATAACAGCGACTGGATTTGAGAAACCTGTTCTCCTAAGGAACTGTTTTAAGAGAAAGATTTTATAAATTTCAACCAAAAGCAGTTCTGGCAGCTCATTCAATGAATGCTGAATGTTTCGTTATAAGGAAATGGCTTAAAATTACTATTACTATTACTACCTACACACACACACACACTCACACACACACACACACATATATAGATATTCAGTTTTATGGATATGAGTTTGTTACCCTGGGTTTCATGCTTTTGTGATCATCAGACAAACAGGTTTATTTTTCCCCTTCCCACCACCAGACCTAGTCAAACAAGCATAAATAGATCCAATTTTAAAAAATAAACTAATTTGTCTGATGATTGCAAAAGCGTGAAACTCAGGGTCACAAACTCATATTCCTACAACTGAATATGTTAGCTCTATCACTGATATTGAGAACTTTCCACTAAGTACTGCATATATAAAATGAAATATATATATATATATATATATATATATATATATATATATATAGGCAGCATATCTTCATGCAAACATATTTCATTTAATATTCTGGACATACTATGTCTATTTATTTTTATAAGAATCCTTTCTAATTCTCTCATACATTTCTTGATGTTGAGATGAAATTCATTAAGGAAGGCATTATAGTTTTTTTCCTTACCCAAGTACTTTTGATCTCCTCTGAGATCATCTTCCAGGATGCATTATGAAGACAAAACTTAATGTAACTCTGATTGTTGTGATTTTTGTAAACACACATGAATGCACTCTGTTATAATCATTTCAAAATTACCCATTGTAGATATGGTGTTTTTGTAAACAAATATTCCCAATTCCCAATGTAACCAGAGATGGTAAAAATGCAAATGCATTAAATGTTGGTCAAATACATTTTAAAACATTGCTACAATACTTGTGATAAATTTTGTTCAGTGTAAGTTGGTTGCTTTTTCTACATATATATATATATATATATATATATAAAGCAACCAATATATATATATATATATTATTTGGGTAATACTGAGAAAGTAGACAATAACAAAAAATGATGTTATTAGTCAAGAAGAAATAATCAAATTGCATCTCATCCGACAACTGCATAAAGTTCATGAAACTGGTATCTTGGAGACTGAAGGAATATTGCAGTAGATATAAATAATACACAGGTTATCTTGCATAGATGTATTGCTTTTATATTTAATAGAGAATAGGAAACAAAGTTGTCAACAATTTTTATGTCTTTTGTTGTTCAGAAAGAAATAGAACTGGAGAAGTAGAGGGCATAGATTTCTTGTTTTGAAAGGGAATCTCCAAGAATTGATGTTCCCTGCCAATGCAGATTGTCATCAAGAAATGAAGATTGAAGACAGCAGAATGGTAAAGATCCTTTTGATAAGAATGATATGCTTGAGAAGAATGAGATTCAGTGTTTTTTTGTTTGGACTGCAGCCAAAGATAATACAGCCGCTCCAGATGTAAAATTGACCCTGGCAAGTTTTCAATCAACAGGAAGATTTATGAATGCCAAAAGATGAATAAAGTTGTCAGACCAGATCGGTTCAGTAAAAATCCAAGGTAGATACAGCAAGTTTACTTTTGGTAAAAATAAAATGAAAAACTTAGGGACCAAAGAAGATTTCATGTTAAATAATCAAAAGATAAAATATCTCAAAGTTTTGGATTCCAAATGTCTTAAATTAAAGAAAATAATTTAATTTGACATTAAATGAAATTATTTAAATTATTTACAGTTGAACTAATGTCTTCATTTTGTCTTTCATTTTTCAAAATTAGGAATTGTCAATATATTTTAATTTATTTGAATAAATTCTATAAATTGTATTATGCAATAATATTTATAATAAACAAAATCAGAAAGTAGTTTAAATAGATTAAAATATTTTGATAATTCCTTATCTCAAAGATGAAATACAAAATTATCAAAAAGCAGTATAAACCTGTCATGAAAACCAAATGTCAAAGTCACCTGACATTGAATATAAAAGGCTCCCAAAATACACCACTTCTGGATGGTGGCATAGTGGATATGGGAGTTGGTTAAACATATTTTGCTATTTAGCATCACAGGGACAAAATAAGAGATACCCTGTATACAGTAACATACAAACGTGGAGTCAGAGGGTGTGACAGCCCTTGACATCTATATCAGGAGGGCATCCAATCACAGAGTGAAATAAAAATTTAGTTTATATTTAATTTGAATAAAATGTTTATTTCATATTTCATCTGTTTTTACGTATTTCAAATGTCTTCCTTTCTCATGTTTCTCAGTGCTAGGTCTTATAGGCTCCCCCTATTTGAGTCTTAGGAGCATACATTCAAGGTGTTGGCCCTGGGCATCATCAAACATTACTAAACTTCTGCATTTCACTGCCCATATCAACCAAAAACAAAAATGCTGTGCCTATAAAAACACCCATAATAACCAAGATGAGAACAATAATTCAAATAAATGAAAGTCTAATATCCTCATCTTTGTGTTATTATCACAACATTTCAGCCATTGTGCCGTCTGACTTCTTCAGTTGTATATTGAATCCATTAGAATTTGTCACCTTAAACCTAATATTCTTCTTACTTCCTCTCCTGACATTGGGTACATGACTGTAAAGTAAATAATGATAAATCCTTATCTCAGAAATTGGTGATATATGTATTGTTTAAAGTTACTAAATCACTAATTTGAAGCTATCTTATTATCAATTGAAAACTAAAATGGCAAAACCACAGAATGTATATTATGTTATACTCTACTTCCATATCAAAACCTGTTGACTTAATGTGAATGCTATAAAAGGAAAATAAAAAATAAAAAATCATTGTGCAGGGGTTCAGAGCATCGTGTCCAGTTGATGAAAGAAATCCCCTCAAAATATAAAATACAGTTTAAAAGGGGCCAATCACAAATGTTGCTGCTAAAGCAAAAATGTGCCAAAAAAAATGCTGAGTCTCACTGTTTAAAAGGACTCATTCATGACACTCAAAACAGTCACAAGCAAGTAGTCAGTAGAGTAGGCAAGTAGATGTTACACTCAATTGCAATTAGATCTCATTCTGATTCATTCTGCATGCTGGCTGGATGTGAATGCCACAAAGGCAGAGAACAAAATAACAAAAGTCGTTTTCTGCACATTAGGCTCCACGCACCGCATCCAGTCTACGAAGCGAGCTCCGGCAGTGGCCAATCGTGAATGTTCCAGCTGGTAAAAAGATGCCCCTGAGGACTAACAGACCTGCATAAAAGGACAACCAGGGACACATGTGGCCTGGTGCAGCAACCAGCTGTCATGCTGTTGCTACCACTGCCATGGTCTTGTCACCATGACAACAGAGTTGTGGATCAGCTGTCACACAGATCACTACTACTGCCACCTTCATTGCCACCACTAACATGACCCCACATCTCAACAACCATTACCACTGCCTGGTTTGACCAACCACCTCAGCTATTCAGCTTCGACTTGAAACACCTCAAACTCTACTCCACCCATGAAACATCTCAACCTTGATTCCTCCCACTTACAAGCCTTCATCGATAACAAACATAGCTGTCACCTCGGCCTACCTTAACTCATTTACAAGGCATTCTCTTCACAGGTGACACAGCAACATCCATTCCACAGAACAGACCTAACAACACCCATCGTTGCCTCGGCCTACCATGACTTGTTTACAAGGCATTCCCTTCACAGTCGAAACCAGTGACCTTCATTCCACAGAACAGGCCTACCAACACCCACCGTCACCTCAGCCTACCTCTACTTATTCCCTTTACAGTTGACACCAGTGACCTTCGTTTCACAGAACAGTCCTATCAACCCCCGCCCTCACCTCGGCCTACTTCAACTCATTTTAAAGGCATCCCTTCAGTCGACACCAGCAATCTTTGTTCCACAGAACAGGCCTACCAACCCCACCATCACCTCGGCCTACCTCGACTCGTTTACAAGGCATTCCCTTCACAGTCGAGACCTGCAACCTTTATTCCACAGAACAAGCCTACCAAAATACACCGTTGCCTCAGCCTACCTCGACTTGTTTTCAAGGCATTCTCTTCACCAACAACCTCCGTCCCACAGAACAGTCTTACATTGACTCATTTACATGGCATTCGCTTCAAATGACCATATCCTGTGACCTTGTCCACTCTAGCACAAGAAATGGGTCAACTCCTGACACTATGCTTACACCAGATTGCTATTCCTGTACTCTCTACCAAAAATAAACGTTGTTTGACTCTAATCCTTATTATTCCTTTCTCTCACTACCAAATGCTTAATATAACATAGACAGCCATAGACATCTTCAGTAGCCTAGATCAACTGATGTGACAAAGTCGCTACTGACGCTCCTCATCCTCCAGGTCACTTCCCTCGCCCACAAAGAGACATTCTGTCTTGATCTTCTACATCTGCAATACAAAGAATTTTATTTTATCTTCTTTTCTTTTGTCTCACTGGAAGTATTTTGTTTTCATTTTATTCTCGGCTACCATATGCAGTTTATAACATTAATTTATTATGGCAAACTCTCTCTTATATTTCCAGTGTACAAATATTATTATACTTTTTACAGCATTCAACCAGGTATATTTATTTATGTTTAAACTTCTGTACATATGATTTATTCTTGACAGACTAAAAACAAAAGAATTGTTTTCCTTATTTTGAAATGAATTCCTTCACTTAAAAATCATTAGAATTTGCCTTTAAATAAGTGAGCTACAGCGGCTTAAGTGTTTTCCCCTCAGGTTACATAAATGTATAAAACAGTTATTTGTGAAGTCTTTTAGGTAAATTCACTGAATGGCTATTCGTGTTCTTGATAGGGACACTTTACACCTTAGCTGTTCATAAAGAGCTGAGGTGCGGCTCCCATGACTAAGGACTGAACTTGCATTCATGGCTGTTGCCCACACCAGCCATACGCCAATCCTTGTTATTCATTTCAAGAGGTGCAATTGCCAAGAAAGAAATCAATGTTTGGGGACTAGGCTTTTATATTGGGTTCCAAATCCCAAATTCCTTAATTTCATCAATGTCTTGGGTGTATTTTTAGTCTCTTGCTGAAACCTGTATGTTGATGATGGCCAAAGGCAAAAAAGAGAGATCCCAAGAGAAATGAAGAACACAGGGAACCGACCAAAAAAAAAAAAAAAAAAAAAAACACCATGACGTAAAAATTTTAATATTGTGTATACAAAAAATATATATATAAATTATATCAATATTATGAAATGATAGGTGGGTGATGACCCCGAAAACAAACTGAAAAAGAATAATGTTAGTAAGATCCATCCACCCCTCAAAAATAAGAATTATGGACAAAATCAAGAGGCTCTTTCTCTTTAAGGTAGAGGGAAGGAAAAAGAAAAAATTATGGTCATTAGAAAATTAAAAAAAACAACTGACCCAGTCGAGATGAAAAGGGCAGGTCAAAACAAACTTGGGAGGTTGCGAATTTAAACTTGGATTTTAGGGAGAAGCAGTGCACAGGCCGGGGATGACACTTACTCACATTAACAAGGTACACAAGAAGAGTCTATCTTAACAAAGGGGAGGGTTCCACAGGAAACCACGCCGTTTTGACTTAGGGGGACTTAAAAAAAGAAAATCAAGGCTAGTCCCGTTCACGCGAACCAGGCTCGTCATAGTAACCCAACTTTCGCTGAAATATGTCAATACCAAACGCTTTCTCTCAGTTCTAATCTTCAGCCTGAGCTCATTTCCTCCATCCGCGTCATCTAAATTACTATTCCAGTCGAGACTAGCAGCGCCAGAAACACCATTCGTTTCACCAAAGAATACGGAGTTAACACATTGTCACACGCGTATGCACGATCAATAAGCACAAGCTTTTCGGGAACGATACAAGCCGTCAACTCGCTGACATAGTCCCAAAGGGGGCTCACCCGAGGAAGAAGGAATACGAAGCCGTTTCCTCTAAGCCAAGTTCACACCAATGACAGTTAGGCAAATCCGCCAAGCCCCATCTGAAAGCCACGCCATTGAGAGATAGCCTATTCCGAACAAGTCTTAAGCGAAAAATTTGGGTTACTGAGATAATCCGCCGTTGGCGCCCAAGACGAGAAAGAGCGTAACTCGGTCAACACGAGCCGTAAGTAAGCCCACCAAAAAGCTATAATCGCAGAAATGAAAGCAAATGGTTATATCAATGAAACAGTGTCTAACATATTACTTTCGGGGCAAAGAACACCAATCTTTTACGGACTTCCAAAAATACATAAAAAAATTGATAAATGTCCTTCACTACGCCCGATTTGTAGCGGATGTGAATGCTGTACGGCAAAAATTTCTAGATGTTTTTATCCCCTATAGCAAAACTGTCTTCGTCTTATGTCCGGGGATAATTTAATTTTATTTCTAATATAAATAAATTTTCAAAACGGAAAAATGAGTTTCATGATTGCCTTTTGGTCACCATGGATGTCTCATCTCTTTATCCAAATATTGTTCACGATGACGGGATTGAGGCATGCAACAAAGATTTTGAGAAAACAAAACCATTCCGTCAAACTTTCTCTGTAGACTTATTCGTTTCGTCTTGGAAAGCAACACGATCAAGTTTGGGAAAAAAAGTTTTTCCTCCAAATCAAAGAATTTGCAATGGGGACCCCAATGCCGTTTAACTTTGCGAATGTCTTTAAGATACATTTTGAAGAAAAACTACTTGAAACTTTCAAATCACGAATTATTCTATATCATCACACAATTACCTTAACCGCTGTTCTGATCATCCTTATCACACGATAAAATCAAACCGGAAGTGCCAATTTTTATGCATAAGGCGAATTTGCATGGAGATAAAAGAGATTATTAGAAGCATGCTGATAATTTCATTCGGCATTATATTAAGCGCGCCTATCAAAATCGTAAATGAAACAAATTGTGAATGAAATAGTAAAAATGAAGTTTACCATAATTTTATACCAGGGCAAAACCCAGAAAAGCACAATAAAAGTTCTGACAGGATTCCATGAGTCATCAATTGGCAGCGAAATTTGGCTGGAATTTCAAAAATACTACATGACAGCTATGAGCATGTCGGAGTTAGCTCCTCCTCAGTTCCTTAATCCTTCAACAGGGGTCTATCTCCGCTGGCTATAAATACTGGCTGACCTTTCGCCTCGATCTCTATTTTTTCCACTTAGGCCTTGGGCCGCCACCTCGCATGGAGGTGGAGTAAATCAGGCTTTTCAACTAAAACACCAATATGTGACCTCTCACAGATACAGCGTTTCCCAAATTCTGGGAACACGCTAAGAACAATACACGTACGTACGAACACTCACAACACACACACATAATTTCTCTACACAAACACTATGTAACTGTCCATGTCTTTGTAACTTGTTATTAATATATATATTTGTTTTCACATATATATCGGTCTTGTTTGTTTTCTTTGTCTTCTTTGGACTTAATTAAAGTCCAACATTCTCATGTAGCTGGACCGGCTAGCAGGAAATTTTAACCTTCTGATATCTCTTCCCATCTTCAACCCACGGTCGCTACAAGCACATTGCGCAAAAATATCCGCGTTTCAAAGAGATTTCCCCAACCAGCCTATAGTTTATTTCAAAAGAAATAATAACATTAGACAAATTTTAATAAATGCAAGCGTCCACACTCAAAACAAAATTAGAGTTTCGGATCGTTGTACTCCAAAAACGCTCATGGAAGAGGAAAACCTTGTGTGTTGTGGAACAACATGAGTCAAGTTAACTCTATCACAAATCCAAAGAGAAATATCACGATTTCTACAGAGTATGGTAAGTGTACTGATTCCCATTTAATATACGCTGCCCAATGTACCAAATATGACTTTATGTGGGGCGCACAACGGAAAAATTAAATAAAAGATTCAATGAACACAGGTATGATGTCACTGACTGACTGATTCAGACACAATAATGTGACATCAACGGAGCTTGCAGAACATTTTATTACAAACGATTGTAATTTCGACAAACAACTTAAGGTGCATATTCTGAAAAGATATTCAGAATCTACCGACCTGTCGACCCTAAAACGTATGAAGATGGTTACGTAAGCAAATTATTAACTTCCCAGCCCGGGGGAATGAACTGAATGACAGGAGATTTCTATAAGATTTATACTAAACTTTTTGATTAATTCCTCTTAGTAACTAATCAGCTAGCGGATTATTTCAAGATGAACAAGACTGCCACCATATTAAGCACGTTTCAGTTGCATGCCTTCACGCGGGCGGCGTCTCATTCGTTTCAACGCGTTCATTACCACTGCAGACGTTTTTTTTCAGTATAAGACAAGCAAAGAATATGGATCGTGAATCTGATTAGCTAGGTATAAGATAGTAAGTGATGAACAGTCCCAGCCCCCCCCCCCCATGTTCGGCCTTGTGCCACAATTGTATTTTACATACAACAAATCTAGACAAGCAACGTATATTAAGTCAAGTCACCCTTTTTAGTTTCTTCTTTTGTTATTTGTGAAACTTTTTCGCAATTTTTCATTTTCAGTTTTCTTTCTTTTTTTAATTCTCTACGCAAGCGAAGTTTTTATCTTTCTTTTCTTTTGTATTTCACCCCCACCAACCCTAAATCGTTTTTATTTTGTTTCTCTACACAAGGCAAGTTTAATTTTCTTTTTATTGCCGTTTCAGTTTCTTCTTCATTTTGTGAGCCAAGTTTAATTTTCTTTTACCTCCCTTCGAATTTAATTCGTTTTATTTTTTGTGTTGCTAAACTTTTCTTCTTAATTTTATTCCCCGTAAGACTTATTTATTTTCTCGGCGTATCGAGGCGCCCATTTGTGGGAAGTTGGGGCGAACTTTTTCATTTGACCACTGTGGTGGTGGCTTCACCACCATGGCGGAAACTACTGAATCACTCTCGCCACCCGTGCAAACGATCTCCCCCCACCCCACAAAAAAAGAAAAACACTGCCTGAACCGAAAATAGGTCCCAAAAAGACCCAACTGTTATGCACATTTGCAAGAAAAGTTTGCAGAATATACGGGAGGAAACGAGTTCCACGCTATACCAGACTCACTGAACGCCGTTAATACCAGAACATTCTCCCTGCTGGCCACCGACGTAAAAAGTCGGAAATTAATTGAGGTCAGCAGGGAAATTATGGGGAAGGCATTGAAAAACCTCAAGATTGGCCCCAAAATTCTGGCCAGGAGGTCGAATGCGCTGTGGGACATTTTGCTAGCAACCGAACGGGGACAAGCAATTGGACGGCAGCATTTTAGCGTCAAAATCTGTCCGTCTACAGACGGAATATATAGGCGCCCGCAAGACATAAGTAATCGTCCATGGGGTGCTCGTAGACATTTCAGTAGACCGGCTGTGGTGCAGGTGAACGGAAATCGGTTGAGAGATTTTGCGCTGTCTCGGTCGGTTCTTCGGGGTTGCCCGTTGTCGCCCCTACTTTGCACTTTGGCGTTAGAGGCTCTCCTTTACCGACTGAGGGACAGGCCCTACCTGGAATCGCTGTCTCTTGGGGTGGGAGTGGGACTCAAGCCGGGGTTCCCATATGCCAATGACGTATTCACTTTTGTGTCATCCCGCAGCGACATTCAGATGGTGCTGAAGGCGCTTGTCCGGTACGAAAAGGTCATGGGGGTCAAGATTAACCGCGACAAGTCTTTCAGCTTGCAGTTAGGTGCCTGGAAGGGGGTCGATCTTCCGGGGCCCTTTGGTTGGACAGCCCCGTCCGCATTCTTAGGGTGCCGTTCAGGCCCAGACTCTAGCTATATAAAAATTGGTCAGATGTACAGGCAAAGGGCGGCGCGTCGGTCGAGATTTGGCACCGAAATCGGTTGTCCTTGAAGGGTAGGGGTGAGGTGTGTCCCACTTAATCTTTCCTCTCATCCTTTACCAGCTGACTGTACTTACTCTCTGTAATCGAGAGCTTGCTTTTCTCCCTCTTGTGGCGTGGTCACAAACATCACGTCAACAGAGATGTCTGTGCCAAATGTCCGTGTCATGGGGTACAGGGAATAACACAAGGGATGAGAGCCACCGTCGTCCCAGGGATCAGTCAGATTTCTTCCTCGAGTGTCGATCGGCTTTGAGGATCATTCTTTGGTCCAGTGGCCTTTCTTGGCCTAGACTTGATTGTCAGCGGTGGATTATCTCAGCAACCCTGAATTTTCGTTTACCTGGCATTTGGTTCGGAATAGGCTATCTCTCAATGATGTAGCTTTCAGATGGGGCTTGGAGGAATTACCTGACTGTCATCGGTGTTACCTTGGCTTAGAGGAAACGGCTTTGTACACTTTCTACCATTGTCTTCGTGTGCGCTCCCTCTGGGACTATGTCAGCGAGTTGACGGCTCGTATCGCTCCCGAAAAGCTTGTGCTCATTGATCACGCATACGCATGTAACACTGTGTTACCCCGTATTCTGAGGTGAAACGAATGGTGTTTCTGGCGATGCTAGCCACGACTAGAATGGTGATTTAGATGACGCGGATGGAGGAACTTGTGTGATGTAATCAGTATTCTCATCAGGATCTGATCAGATCCTTTGAGCATCAGCACAAGATGAAGATTAGAACTGAGACAAAGCGTTTGGTATTGATATATTTCAGCGAAAGTCGGGTAACTGTGACGAGCCTGTTTTGCGTGAATGGGGCTAACCTTGATTTTCTTTTTTAAGTCCACCTAAGTCACAACAGGGTGGTTTCCTGTGGAAACCTCAACCTTGTTAAGATAGACTCTTCTTGTGTACCTAGCTAATGTGAGTAAGGGTTGTTCTCGGCCTGTGCCCGGTTTCTCCCTATGATCTAAGTTGAGATTCCCAACCTCCAAAGTTTGTTTTGGCTTGTCCTTTTCATCGCAACTATTATTTTTGAGGGGTGGACGGATCTTACAAACATCATTCTTTTTTCAGTTTGTTTTCAGGATCATCACCCCTACCCACATTCTTTCATAACATTAATATAATTTTTATATATATTTTTGTATACACAATTGTACATATTGGAATTTTTACGTCATGGGGTGTTTTTTGGTAGGTGCCTTGTGTGTGAGGTATTTTGGTGTATGTAGGAACGAATGGTGATAGGTAGATTTTTATGGTGAATGAGTAAATTGTAATGAATGAATGGGTTGTGAATCTGATTAGCTAGGTATAAGATAGTTAGTGTCGACCAGCCTCGATCTTTCCCTCTCTTTTTCGGCATTGTTCCATAATTACTGTATTTATTCAGTAATATATCAAAGACAAGCAACGTTTGTAAAGCATGTTTCATTAAGATGGATTATATATAAGGGTGTTTCATTAAGATGGATCGAAGGCAGCAGTAAATAAATCAGTGTTATTGGTGAAAATTTATTTATTTCTCTATTGGATCATGTTATATAAGTCATGGCAATTATGTGTGAAAAATAATATCGTCCAAATGTCCTCCAAATCTGAAGGAAAAAGAAAAAATCGTTAGACTCTTAAACTTAATTCACATTAAAATCAGTCCAAGTTATAAAGACTTATAATTTTTTGTAGTTCTGTATATCTTTATACTTGAAAAAAATGGTTTTAAAAAATTGTTTAAATATAACTTGAAGACAGACAGACATTCTGGTGAAATATTGTTTAACATTGTCAAGCATTGTGTTCTTTCTTTTCTTTCTTTTTTCTTAAATTGGGCTCTTCTCTTAACTGTATTATTATCATTATTATTATTATTATTATTATTATTATTATTACTAATAGTAGTAGTGGAAAATAATTTATTTTAATGAAATCTAATTAAAGGTAATTTTATAACATTTAGAAATGTCCATTCAATTTTAATAATTATTTATTTAATTATAAAAGATTGTTTAGCATTTTCTTTTAGCAAATTCATAGGTTTCATCAAATTCTGACATATGAATGTGGACAGCCAAAAAAATAAATTGTGTTTTTTAATTAAATCAAAAATAATTAAAAACTAACTAAAACTAAATAAAAATGTTCTCTTTAAATACATATAATTCTGACTGAATTGTCATCATCGAAAACTTTTTAAAAAAATCTTCTAGCAAGAAGACAATTTTTATGTCACTAATTTTAACATGGATGTAAACACAAAGCTTTGATTGCAGTGTTACATTTTTGAAGCAAGGAATAAAATATGTTTTTTTACCATGTTATAGTTATTAGATTGCATGGTTATTCAGTATAATATGATCATATGATGATTGAAAAAAGCCATTTCTTTTAGATTATGATATCTGCTATTTTGTCAAAATGTGCAAAATAGATATTATGTAAATTAAAAATAAATGATTGATTTATGTAAACAATTTTATAATCCGGGAAAAAATAATGCATGGCTTTTTGTCCAGTTATAGATTTTAAGTGTAAACAAACACAAAATATCAAAATAATTAGAAAAAAAATATCCCAATGAAATGATAAATATTATTTACAATATATATATATATACAAATTGGATGAATAATCATGAAAGAAGATGGGTGAACCCCAAAAACAAACTAAATATCAAATTTTTTTATTTTTATTTCTGATTATAAGCATGATGCTTCTTTTTGCTTCTCCCATTTCCCTTAAAATTTCCCCATTGCTCACATACTCCATCCATGGTATTCTCTGCATTCTTCTGCAGAACCACATCTCTATTGTTTCAAGTCACCTCTGTGGGTAAATTGTTGAGCATTCACTGCCAAATAGGAGGACTGATATTAGATAGTAATTCAGCACTTTTTCTTTGTTTAGAATGAACTTTTCCTGTTTCTTAGTACTTTGCTTAGTTTTTGAGAGGTACTTTCATCATTCTAATGCACCTTTGAATTTTCAGGTCATATTTTCCATTGTCTGTTGAAACATTTCTCAGATTAGTTAAAACATAATATTTTATAGTTTAATAACAAAACAGTTGCTCCAAATAAGGAACAACAACTTTGAAATATAGCTGCAACAGTTAGGATATACTTTTAAACATGTCACTTATAAACAAAGCATGAACTGATTTACAATGAGAGTAACAGCTTTTGGCTGCTACTTTTGGCTACTACTTGAATCTTCATCTGATAAAACTTCTTGTCACAGAATGACATCAATTGTATTTCAATGATATGGCAGCAAAATGTAACCATGATTTTATATGAAACTCATAATCTTTCCAGCACCTCTGATATTTGATACTTCACATATTTTAATAGCAATTCTAAGTTAAATGTTTGTTTGTACAAATTGTCTGTAAAATCTCATCTGGATCAAAACTGTGCTATTTGATTCTCATTAAAATCATGACATGTCAAATGTTCATTTGGCACATAATTTATCCTACAGAATAAAAGGAATTACACAATTAAAAGAATTAAAATAAAATAAAATCACTTGTAGAAAAGAATCCAAACTTGTTATTGTTAGTCACATTTACTTCATTCTTGAAAGTAAACAACAATTTTGCATATGAGAAAAACTTTTGGAATTATTTAAAACTCTGAACATAATTTGTTTTATAAAGAGATACAAGTTCAATCAAATTATAAATACGCATTAAAATTTTAGAGAATTTAGTCAGCATTCAATTACATTGTAATTGTTAATGTATTTATTATACAGAAAAGGTTGCAAACTTTTTCTCAGTATCTTAGATTTGATATATATAAGAAGAGAACACACTCTGCAATCATGATTAGATTCTGAGATTTGATTTTTCAAATGTCAAATAATATTTTCAAACTGCTTTGCATTAGATTTCTTTTACTTAAAGCAGGAAATATTGATTGAATTGTACCAATTTATTTGTAACCCAATTCTGAAACCCATTCCCATAAAAAAAATATTATTCTCCTTAAGACAAAAGTGATGTTCAATTGTAACGTCTGAAAAAGCACATAAGAATAGAGGATGAAGGAATGGAAGAAGTCCTGGAATAAATCTATTTAAGAGAGGTGGTAACAGAAACATAACACAACAGAAACATAACAAACAATACAATGTTTGGCTGGAAAGTACTAATTAAATATAGAGACATAATCAAAAGAGTTTTGTCAGTATATATAAAGCATAAAGTGTATAATGTCAGCTATGATATAATGTATATAATGAGGCATGAAATATATAATTGTATAATGCCAGCTTTGATGTAAAGTGTATAATGAAGAAAGGAAGTATATAATAAGGGTGTAATGTCAGCTTTAATGTAAAGTGTATAATAAAACAGAAAGATAAAATAACAGTACATGGTCAACTATAATACAGAGGTATGAAACATGGAAATTAATAGAATTGCTTGAAAACAAACTTAGAAATGCACAAAGATCAACAGAAATAGCGATATCAGAAAGAAAAGGTCAATATGGATCAGAGAGAGGGGACATAATGAGAGAGATGAGAGAATTTCTTTTTTTAATTGTTTCATCTCAAACAAAGCAACAATGCAACAAGGACGCAGGGGGAGGCTTCAGTGAGGAGGAGTGAGGAAAGCACAACAAAAGAACAAGGTTCAGGAAAACAGAAAATGGTGATTGACATTGCATTTAAATGTTTGTTTATTGTAGGTAGCAAGGAAGCAAAAAAACACAGTTGCCAATCTAGTAGCACACTTAAATTCATGTGGTCAGGAACCAGGGATAAAAGCTGATCAGAACAACTGCCATGAAAATATTTGTTAAAAAACAGAGGAAAGCTACATCATGTTGGTGAGAAAGTGACTGAAGTTGAGATGCCAGCTCAGGATCAATTACATTACAGATTCCTTCTTTGAATTTTGTCAAGAATCTTGAGATATATAGCAAGAGCACAAGACATGGCAACAATATTCAACACACAGATTAATTGTAGATTTATAAATGTACACAATAAAGTTTGATGCGAAAAATTTACTGGCACGACTGAGTGAACTTTTCTAGCAGCAGATGTAGAAATTGATTCAGTAAAATCTCTTGACTTCAAAATGAAAATGTCAGCCCAAGAAGGTGTCGAGTGTTGCTCTCTTGGAAGTGTTAAAATTCACAAGTAATTTCTCATTCCAGTTAACCACTGATTGGAGGTTCTTTTTGAGAGCAATTGCCAGGTTTACTTTGTTGAATTACATGATCATAATGTAGGTGGGCAGGACACATAACAAATGAAAAAAAGAAAAGCTAACAGGTGGAGTAAAAGGTTGTGTGTACGTTATGTCCAATAGGTAGCAAATGCAGTAAGAAAAGACCAGAGAAGAAATAGAGATGCTTACTGGTAAGATATAGCAAAGGTTCAATCTTTAAGGAAGGAGTTATGAAAAGCCTTTGTTCAGTTCTGAATTTTGCAATAGCTCATGATGATGATGATAATGATAACAGATGATTAGCAAAATATTCTTAGAAATGTATTTGTAAAATAATTATAAAATGATGCTATAAAGAATGTAAAGCCACACTTCAAACATATGTACATGATATTGCTTTTACAAACTTTTACAGAATTCACTGTTGTTATCAGGATCCATTTTGAAAAGAGTAAAGCTGATAATCAGTGAGATATGACTGTTTGTTTCTTGGTCAAAACACTACTGGCTTACAGCTACATAATGTTGAAAAACTAGTTCTTGTAGAATCACCAGTTAAGCAACATCAAGCCTGATCAATACCTTGATGGGTGACCACTTGGAAATGCCAGGTGCTGTTTAGCTTGGATGTGTGGGTGGTGTAATGGATAATGGCTCGGAATTGTTAATTGGAGAATTAAGTTCCAATTCTTGTTGAGATCATTATATTCATTTATGCACAAATATAATTGGAGAAGGAATGAATACACCTATTCTTACCCCAGCTATGGGTTAATTAGTAATATCTGCATCACTAAACCATTATTATCTAAAAAAATTCTTATAATCGAAAAATATTTTGTGGCTTTAAATAAACTGCAAAGAGTTGATAAGTCATAGAAAACAAACAAATCAATCAATCAATCAATCAGTCAATCAGTCAATCAATCAATCAATCAGTCAATCAATCAATCAATCAGTCAATCAATCAATCAGTCAATCAATCAGTCAATCAATCAATCAGTCAATCAATAAATCAGTCAGTCAGTCAATCAATCAATCAATCAATCAAACAATCAGTCAATCAATCAATGAGTCAATCAATCAATCAATCAATCAGTCTATCAATCAATCAATCAATCAATCAGTCAATCAGTCAATCAATCAATCAATCAATCAAATACTACTGCTTTAACTTCTAGATTTGTCCTTAAACTACAAAATTATCCTAGAAAATTTTCACTCTTTAGAATTCAATATTGAACCTGAATGAACATCTCATTGTAGGAATAATAGTAATAATAATAATAATGAATGCAATGTGTTGTTGTTATACACAGTGACAAATTCTTCTTCAACTTGCTAGAAATGAATTATTAAAATATCAGTTTACAACCAAAAAACACTGTTACAAAATAGCATATATATATATATATATATATATAATTATTTATTTGAATATTACAACATAAATATGTTATAAAATCACGACAAAAGTAGCCATTTTGTTTCAACACTTCTTGTGTCTTGTCAAGTGATAATATAGAATATAGAATAAATGGTTTTAAAAGTTTCAAATTAATCAACGATCCTTAGCTAAGAGTAAACGCTGTTACGTAAGCCAGAGTAGCCAATCAAAAAACAAGTATAGGATGATTCGAAAAATTAGACAACTAAGCAAGGCTATCTAGATATTAAAAGATTTATAAAATTTGAAATTAAAATTAAAAGTAAAAAATTAAAATTACCTATTTAGAAATCTAAATCAGATCTCTATTAAGTTTTAAATTGTAGAATTACTAAGGAGAAAAAAAAAAAAAAAATAAAATAAATAAATAGATCTAAAAATAAAAATAAAAGATATATATGCTATTTAATTTATATTTTCATTGAAATTAAGTTGAAAGTTGTATTTAGAGTCCCAGACATAGATGTATACATTTTTCGTTACATTTCAGCATGTTAGTCGCCTCTCACGTGAAATCACTCGAACAACGGCATGCCAAACGCTCGGACGCATCTAGATATATACACACACATACAAAAAAGCAAACCACACATAGGCAAATGCACTACACCTACACACACACACATCGATACACACAGGCACACACATCTACCGTCAATATGATCCAGACGGTCAAATGTCGAAGCCATTCGTGGCTTAATATGTTATTAAACGAATTTAAACTTGAAAAATTTAAACAAATAACCATATATAAATATATATATATATATATATATATATATATATATATATATATATATATATATATACATATATATATATATATACGTATACACACACATACACATATATATACATATATACATTTTTGAAAACATATAGTTTTCGACACATTTACAGACAAAAGTAAATAACCACCTCCACATATAATTGAACACTCGCACATCCGCATATAAATTAATACATGCACCCGCATAGACACATATAAGGATAATAGGTACGCATACACAGACCTACGTACATAAACATACACATAGATAAGCACATATAAAAATATATTGACCCATACGTCGGCGCAGAAAAGTAAATAAGGCAAGTGAAGAAATACATATAAAGATGCAACCATATACAAGCACACACATACATACATACACATCTAGATGTACATACATAAGCACGCATGCATATATGTATATACACTAAATATATATATAGACATTTACAAATACAAATACAAGTGTATACATGAAAAATTAAACAAACGTAAATTAAAACGACATGAGTATAAAAATGCATATACACATCCGCTATACACATATATATCTACAGACATACATATACATACATACATATTCACAAATATATATACGCATACATACATATACATATATATATATATATATATATATATATATATATACATACATATATAAACACACATACACATATACATACACACACATACACATATACGCACACACACATACATATACAAACACATATACATATATACATAAACATATAGACACATGCATAAAAAAGGAAAAAGAAATAAGCATACATAGACCAACTTATATTCTAATAATATTCCAACAACATTATGATAAAATATATTAAAAGTTAATCATAATTTAAGAAAAGAACAACGGTCTGTAAGCAATTAAAGGTACTTTATCAACAAAGGTAGATTTTAGTTTGTATCTATGATACACTCCAAGACATTAAAGCCTACATAGAAATACACATACAATGACACACCAACATATATATATAAATATCTAATCCTATATAAATACCCATATCGACACATCCAGATAAACAATACAGAGACAGTCGAGCTCAACCATATAATCACCCACACATACATATAAATATACACCCATATACAAACACATATACATAAACATATACATATTTAAACATACATATATATACATATATATGCATATATAAACCTATACATACACATAGAAACATACATACTACATATACATACATATATGCACACTCACACATACATATACATACATATGCAATAGGCATACATATATCTACACTCACACAAGTACACATAAATATCCCCATATACCCATACATATACTCACACATTTAGTGGTAGACACTTACCAGAATTTACTCCCTTACTCATACACATAAACAGGTTAACCTATGATAGAAGCCAATATACGCAACGATATACCTTCATAAAAAAAAAAAAAAAAAAAAAAAAAAAAAATCATATATATATCCCTATACACACATATACATATCCTACAGTAGAAATAACTCTACATAACATACACATATATACATCTAAATACAGACACGTATGATACTTTGTAAGTACCCAGTACACATTCATATCGATAAGGCGACTATCATGCTAAAAAGGTAATAGTCTATTAAGTTTCATTTATCATTATCATAGAAAGTATATGATTTCTATACTAAGTTAAATTTAAGACGATGCTTACAGTTAACTGTTAGTTCATATCTTTGATTTAAAAGATCAGTCTTATTTTTAAATCTAATTATTTCAAGTTTCTCGTTAAGGCATAAGTAACACGGGGCATATAGTGAGTTACATGTCCGGGCCTTTCTAATTAATTTCCATTTAACCTTAGGTGTTTTATTTTTCTCTTTTAGACTCCAAAAGTATTTGGATAATGAAGTCATATATTTATAGTTACTATTATTAAAAGATTGCAGGTGACCCCGCCAGCGTTCCTTGAATGGTCTCATGGTGCAACCTATGTAGAATTTCTTTATATTTGGATTTTCTAGTGTTGATATAGTACTGAGATAAACTACAGAGCTAGTTAAACAGTTATTATTTAGTGGACAATTATTGGGATTCCTGCAGTTACATGATTTATTATTTGTGTCATTTTGCTTAATGTTGCTATGTGCAACCTTGTGGGTTGTCAGGCTCTCCGAATTTATATACTTGCTGAATATACTATTGTTATGTTTTTTAATTATTTTTTCTAGGTTATCAGCACAACTATAGCTTAACTTAAGAGTATTAGAGTTAAATATTTTACTGAGTGAGTTGGTTCCAGATTTGGGGAAATGTTTTTTAATGAGGTTTAGAAACAGGTGCCCCAATTTGGTTTTAACCATAATGTTAAAAGGGGGAGTATACCATATGATTTTTCTAGATCTCTTTCTACCATTATTGTTGCTATTTATAGGGCTTTTATATTTAATATTAATATTTTTATATCCACTATTTTTAAGTGCGGAATTGTAAAGGTCACTATGCTTATTAAAAATATCACTGTTTGAAGAGTTGTTACTGATCCTACATTCAATAGAATAGGGTATGTGTTTGATGATTGCAGGGGGGTGGTTAGAATTTGGATGAACGTATATTTGATTGGAATTAACTTTTACATATGGTTGGTATGTGTTGCTAGTGAGGTCTAGGGTGACGTCTAGGAAGTCTACTCGTTTAATATTAGTGGAAACTGTTACTCTGAGACCTAGATCCTTAAATACCTTATGTATCATTTTTCTAATACGATCTACTTTAATTTTAGTGGAATTCCTAACTACTAATAACCCGTCGTCCCTATATAATCCTACACTATCAGAATCTAGGCAATCAAATGCACTTAAATTATACAAAAGAAATAATCCAACAAGATCAGAAGCTTCAGCAGAATCCAGAGAACCCATTGAAATGTCAAATTTTTCGTTACAGGACTTTTTGGTCCACTGTTCATCTTTGTAGATTAGAACCGAATTTCTGCACTCCATGATGGTATGTGTATGAGTAAGGGAGTAAATTCTGGTAAGTGTCTACCACTAAATGTGTGAGTATATGTATGGGTATATGGGGATATTTATGTGTACTTGTGTGAGTGTAGATATATGTATGCCTATTGCATATGTATGTATATGTATGTGTGAGTGTGCATATATGTATGTATATGTAGTATGTATGTTTCTATGTGTATGTATAGGTTTATATATGCATATATATGTATATATATGTATGTTTAAATATGTATATGTTTATGTATATGTGTTTGTATATGGGTGTATATTTATATGTATGTGTGGGTGATTATATGGTTGAGCTCGACTGTCTCTGTATTGTTTATCTGGATGTGTCGATATGGGTATTTATATAGGATTAGATATTTATATATATATGTTGGTGTGTCATTGTATGTGTATTTCTATGTAGGCTTTAATGTCTTGGAGTGTATCATAGATACAAACTAAAATCTACCTTTGTTGATAAAGTACCTTTAATTGCTTACAGACCGTTGTTCTTTTCTTAAATTATGATTAACTTTTAATATATTTTATCATAATGTTGTTGGAATATTATTAGAATATAAGTTGGTCTATGTATGCTTATTTCTTTTTCCTTTTTTATGCATGTGTCTATATGTTTATGTATATATGTATATGTGTTTGTATATGTATGTGTGTGTGCGTATATGTGTATGTGTGTGTATGTATATGTGTATGTGTGTTTATATATGTATGTATATATATATATATATATATATATATATATATATGTATATGTATGTATGCGTATATATATTTGTGAATATGTATGTATGTATATGTATGTCTGTAGATATATATGTGTATAGCGGATGTGTATATGCATTTTTATACTCATGTCGTTTTAATTTACGTTTGTTTAATTTTTCATGTATACACTTGTATTTGTATTTGTAAATGTCTATATATATATTTAGTGTATATACATATATGCATGCGTGCTTATGTATGTACATCTAGATGTGTATGTATGTATGTGTGTGCTTGTATATGGTTGCATCTTTATATGTATTTCTTCACTTGCCTTATTTACTTTTCTGCGCCGACGTATGGGTCAATATATTTTTATATGTGCTTATCTATGTGTATGTTTATGTACGTAGGTCTGTGTATGCGTACCTATTATCCTTATATGTGTCTATGCGGGTGCATGTATTAATTTATATGCGGATGTGCGAGTGTTCAATTATATGTGGAGGTGGTTATTTACTTTTGTCTGTAAATGTGTCGAAAACTATATGTTTTCAAAAATGTATATATGTATATATATGTGTATGTGTGTGTATACGTATATATATATATATATGTATATATATATATATATATATATATATATATATATATATTTATATATGGTTATTTGTTTAAATTTTTCAAGTTTAAATTCGTTTAATAACATATTAAGCCACGAATGGCTTCGACATTTGACCGTCTGGATCATATTGACGGTAGATGTGTGTGCCTGTGTGTATCGATGTGTGTGTGTGTAGGTGTAGTGCATTTGCCTATGTGTGGTTTGCTTTTTTGTATGTGTGTGTATATATCTAGATGCGTCCGAGCGTTTGGCATGCCGTTGTTCGAGTGATTTCACGTGAGAGGCGACTAACATGCTGAAATGTAACGAAAAATGTATACATCTATGTCTGGGACTCTAAATACAACTTTCAACTTAATTTCAATGAAAATATAAATTAAATAGCATATATATCTTTTATTTTTATTTTTAGATCTATTTATTTATTTATTTATTTATTTTTTTTTTTTTTTTTTTTTCTCCTTAGTAATTCTACAATTTAAAACTTAATAGAGATCTGATTTAGATTTCTAAATAGGTAATTTTAATTTTTTACTTTTAATTTTAATTTCAAATTTTATAAATCTTTTAATATCTAGATAGCCTTGCTTAGTTGTCTAATTTTTCGAATCATCCTATACTTGTTTTTTGATTGGCTACTCTGGCTTACGTAACAGCGTTTACTCTTAGCTAAGGATCGTTGATTAATTTGAAACTTTTAAAACCATTTATTCTATATTCTATATTATCACTTGACAAGACACAAGAAGTGTTGAAACAAAATGGCTACTTTTGTCGTGATTTTATAACATATTTATGTTGTAATATTCAAATAAATAATTATATCTGCTCTACTCTGTATTGAGCACTCTTTAAAGAATATTGATTGTTGGTTATTGGATTTCATTCCGTATATACCAATCCTAAACTTGGGTATATATATATATATATATATATATATATATATATATATATATATATATATATATATATATATATATATATATATGTCCTTAGCAACTAGAAGAATTTAGAAAATTCTTCTAAATTCTTCTAGTTGCTAAGGACATTTTGTTTTGTTGTTAATAGTTACTTTGTTTTAATATATATATATATATATATATATATATATATATATATATATATAGAGAGAGAGAGAGAGAGAGAGAGAGAGAGAGACATGGTGCAATGAATAAATTGTCATCTAAATTATGAAAAAATAAAAATAACACTGACATTTCATTTTAACAGCTATATTTACAAAATTACACAAAAATATCTTGAAATACTAAAATTCCCATTGGCTTCAACCACAGCTTCCAGATGAATCTCCTGATACTCTTCGAGACAGTCTGCTTCTTTAAGTTTGTAAATGCTGTCATAATCCTTGCCTTCAGTTCATCTTTGGTATTACAAGGAGTTTTGCTGGCCTCTTGCTAATCTGCACCCCACACATGGGGGTTGCAGTCTGGGGAGTTAGGTGGCCAGATGTAAAGGGGTGAGATTGTTGCAGTAATTGTCTGACAGCCATGACTGGGTTCTCCTGCTGAATGGACATGGTGCTGAATCCTATTGGCAGACATAGTGTCTTCCAGCAACCATCCTCCTGACCCAGGGCAGCACTACCTCCACTATGCACTTGATGTAGGCCTTAGTGTTGAGTCTGAGGCACTCACCAACAATTTCAGGACTTCTTTATTTATCAGAATGATCAGAGTGAATTTTCTAAGCTACTGTATCTTTCTAATGACCATTTGACTCATCCAACTCTTTCTGAATCCTCTGCACCCAAACACACTCTGAAATGTTCGTATTGGACTTATGATTAAAATTCATTTTGAACAGCCAACTGAATTTTTAAAAAGTGTTAATGATGGGTAGCTCAATTTTGACACGAAGGAACTCCATATTTATAATTGTTGTATGGTCAATCATAACTTAATTTTATGGTTGTTAATTTTGGACTCTGCAGATTTGTGTTAAATGTTTATATATGGTACTTTGCTCAGAGAGGTCACAGGTCAGTCTTCAACGGGAAAATTTTGTGGCATGACTAAACTTATTGATTTTTTTATTAACCTGAACACAGATTTATTTCAAACTCTGAACTACAGAAGGCATAAGCACTTCATTGGCTATTTGTCAACTATTTTCTTCTCTTCTTTGAAAATGACCAGTAATAGTTGAAAGTACTCAGAATATTATACACAATTTCAGCAAGTTCTTTTACAAGTTTCTGTATGTATTTTATTCAATACCAGGAGAAACTTACAAAAACACTTAGCATATATTCTTTATATATTCTGCCTAACACATGCGCGCACACACACACACACACACACACACACACACATACATGCACTGACATTAGAAATTTGATAAAAATGTCTTAGCTGGTTTTATATATGTCTGATCAATATTTAAATATATTCTTCTATTGAGCACCATCTTTGAGCTGAAACCCTAATGAATTCATTTAACAATTCCTCGATTTTATATAACATAGTGTAATCATAAATGCATATATGAAATGATTGGTTTCAATCATAAATCATTGTGAAGTTCATTTTAGGTAACTAGTAAACAATGATCTGGAATTGTAATGAAGGTAGTGATGGCACCTTACCTGAGTCCATCATAAAAATTTAGGATGTTGAATTAAAAGTACTAAACACTTCAAATACCATCTTGTATGGATCAGTTATAACAAATTTAGTATAGGAGATAAGGAAATTGAACTTGGAATATGATGTGCTAGTGGTAGTTTTGCCCAATACCTCAATTGGCTACAAAGCCAAAACATTAACCTAAAAACTAGTTATATACTTAAATAGCTTCATCAGATTTAGATATTCACATGGATGTGATCGATGGTGCCAAACCTGTTCAGAAATATTTAAACTGTCAGCTGTATACAACCACTTTTTCAGATTGATGGTTAAAAATGACTTTGAGCAAGTGAAATATGTAGGTTTTAGCAAAGACAATCCTTCTTTGAACCTCAGAGACTGGCATTACAAAGAACTGTATCAAATAACAGAAACCACATCCCTTGAGGACTTTCAACAGCAGCAAGAACAAAAATGAATAGCACTTGTAACTCAAAGAGATATTGATGACTTAATCAAGATGCTGACTTTCAATATCAATCTAAATGTTGAGTAGGAAATGCTCATCAATACTGGAAAAAGTGATATAAATTACAGGACTTGAGAAACCTATTTACGGAAAAAATGTTTTGAGAGAAATATTTTGTAAATTGAAAAGAAAAGTAGCACTGACTGCTCAGTCAATGAATACTAAATATTTCCTGATCAGGAAATGGCTAATATTACTGTTACCATTACTAGTGAGGTATACTAAACATTTCTAATTAAAATTAAAAAGACTTTTTTTAAACCAGACAAGAAAACTTTTGCAATCATTTATTTATAATTCATTACTTTAAAATTTAATCACTTATTTTAAATATAAAGAAATAGTTAGTAAGAATTGTATTTAATTTTAGGAGACTAAGAAAGAGAAACATTTGAAATAATCATCTGTGCAGTTTTCAGCATCAAAAGAAATTATACTCTTCTGACTCCTTTTTCTTTATTTGTTGAAACACAAACATTATTATGGCCATTTGTTGCAAAAAGTTGAAAACCTACATAAAGGAATTGTTGATGTTTTTAACTATTTTTAGAATCTTATTAATTGGTTTTGTTATTGATGAACCATTTAATCCAAAGTACTTTCTTTTTCTTGGGTAGCATAAAACGTTTATGTAGATGCCCGAATGATTTCATTTGAGTTCATTTTTATGAAGAAAAAAATGAATGCCATGTTCTGAAATATTTTTATGAGGAAAATAAAAATCCCTATATAAAGCAAGTTGTGACTCTTTATATGCCATTTGGTACTTTTAAGAACCAAATAAAATTTATACCAAGTCATGTTCCATTTTTATAGCCTTGCTATTATCTCCTTGAATTTTCTTTTGTGTAATTCTTGATCATTTTATCAAAAATACAAAAATAAATTTTATATTCATAATTAAAACAAGCGTTAGAAAGTTTACTGTTTCCCTTCAGTTGATGTGAAGATATCTGACAGCATTTAATTGATTAATTCCATTTTTAGTGATATTAAAATAATGAATTAATCAAAGTATTAACACTATTTTTTTCTTTTAGATTATAGTCCCAGATGACAGATATGAAGAATACTTTAACTCATTAAGTGCTTTAGAAATTTCTGTCATTTGAGTTGCAGAATTGCAATGACAGGCCAAAATAGTTTTTGTTTTGTTCACTTGAGAAAATAAATTAACTAAATATGATGGCAATGAAAAATGAAGATGAAAATCATGAAATTATAAAAAATTTAAAAAGGATCGGATAAAAGTAATAAAGGTAAAAAAATGTTTTACTGAACATTTTATACATTATTCAAAATCATTTCATCTCCTAAGTTATATATCATTTCCTGTATCTCACTGGATATTTCACCATATTCTTGGGAATATAACATACATGGGGATATGAGACCTACCCATATTTTGAATACAAAATTTTGTGTAGAAAAAACTACAGTAGTATAGCTACAGTAAAATATTTGAAAGATTTTTGCTGAACAAAACTTCAGTCTGAGACTGAAAAATTAGTATAAACATGAATGAAACATAAATGAAAACAAAAAGCTTCATGAATTAGTTTTTGCTTAAAAACCGACAAAATCCTCAATGGAAAAGAAATCAGACATTTTCTCATTGGATCCAACATTAGAATCAAAGAGAATGTTGTCATCTGCAGTCGCATCCATTGCATTACTGATACTGCATTTCTTAAATGACTATTGCTTATTTTTTCGCACCAATTCTTCACCTGCATGTACACTTGATATAAAGTGTCATTCTTTTCTTAGTCCTGTAGGGATTTTATCAAAATCTTTCTGCTGCATTCAGTTATTCCATTTTTCCCTCATCAGAGAATTAAAGGGTTTGTTAATAGAAATACCGAGTGTAAGCAATTGCAAGATTGCTGAGTATCCAATAAAATTGAAATAACAATTAGGCAATTACCAATGATAAATGCATTCAGCACTCTGGTTAGGAACATTTTCCATTTGAAATCCTTACTATTCTTCATTGAAATGAAATAAAATATGCATTTTCTAATATATATATATATATATATATATATATATATATATATATATATATATATTATTCATAGCTATGCAAACAGATTTTTACATCAAATTTTCAGTTAAAATTGCGTCTTATACTCTGAAAAAATATTGTGGTGTGGAGTAAATTGGAAAGAGGTATAATTTGTGCAGAGTATAACAGTATCTCTCAAAATCACTCCACCAGGAAATAAAGTATATCATTTTCTATCAAAGAAGCCATTTCTTCCTTCTTTGCAGAAGCCATTTTACAACTTAAGTTCCCAAAACTTTTCAATAGCTTTACGTATGCATGTGTGTCTGTGTGTTTGTTGGTTCCAGAGAAAAACATAAACAATTCAGTTTTGTAACAATAGAATTGAAATCAAATAATATGATTTCCAGGAGCTTCAGAAATCATAGAATTTCCATTAATTTACAAGATTGGACAATTTCCATGAAGAGTTTTGTCTCTACTAAGAAGGTTAGAAGAATTAGAAACTGTGTCATTTAATAGAGGCAGAGGAGGGGATCTATAATGCATTATGGGAAACAGAGTGAAAGCATTATGCACTAAATGGCCTGAAATGAAGGATAAAACTCTAAGTGAAGCTAATAACAGTAAGAAATTGGCATTGCAAAAGCCACAAACATGGTCAAGGATTATTTATCAAGATAATTTGGTTGCCTAGACAGTTGAATTTATACTGGAGATTGAAGAAATATGGAGATAGGGAAAAGGAATCAATTATTTATGCCTCAGGAGTAAAATCTCCTTGGTATGTGTCACATGGGAGCATATACACATTCATACAAATTCATGCATGTATACATGCAGTAGTATATTCAAATATATGCAACATATATATACGCAGATAAATATTTGAGGTTAATTTGAAATTTAGCCATAATTTTATTAAATTAATGGTTAACTTTCAAACAAATTTAATTTTAAATGAACAAAATTGTTTTTGAATTTGTGTAAAAATATTTTAGAAGGTTTTGAAATCAACATTAAATGTTGCTCGACATTTAGCCTAACACAGTTATATTTCAAAAGAATATCTCTTATATATCGTAACTAATCTTTGGTCAGAGAGAAGAGATTGAGTAAATTGTTAAGGTAGCAGACGTAATTATACAAATCTATTCCTTTGTGATTTATAGCATCTTATGTCATTATCTTACCCGTTTTACATATATATATTCACACACACACACACACACACACACACACACACACACACACACACACACACACACACACACAAAATCTATTTAAACTCGGTGGGTGAAAAAACCTGGACAGCACAATTTTCAAATAAATTGGCATCCAAGAAAGAATGAAAAAATCACCAGAAACTTCTGAACAGGGCAAAAGAAATCGTCCAGTATCTTGAATCTCTGGTACAAAGAAAAAAAAACAGCGAGTAATATGTTAAAACGAAGAGTGCTCAATAGACTAAGTAAAGCAAAAGTAAAATAAATAAATCCTGATGATCCAGGTACTACCTACCTAGGTTTCACCACATCGGATCATCAGTGTGAAATGGCTAAGGAGGAATTAACAAGGAATAAATTTATTGATAAAATTACTGCTAAAACCTAAAATTAGCATATGTTAATATATATATACATATATATATACATATATATATATATATATATATATATATATATATATATATATAATTACATCAATAAATCTTGATATTTTTTGATGAAAACTTTGAGATGAGGAATTATTATATGCTTTGCTATTCTGACTAGCATGCTCCTCTTGATTGATATACTCATAACATTTTGAACATTGTACCCTCTGGTCATATTCAGGTGTATGGACCTTTTGTCAGTCGAGAAAGTTAAAAATTTCTAAGCTCACAGCCATGGTGGCCGTCCCACCAGGCAGTATCTCTCCTTCAGGAGGGGACTTGGTTTATTGTCTGGAGACTGAGTTGTCTTCAACAGGGAAATGATGAGGGGTCTTGTGAAATTTTTCCACAGTATTGCAGGTAAACCCACTCTAAACTTTGACTGTGTGTCCTATTTGGTAGTGACAAGGGCACAATGAAAAATACAATCTTCAGCAGTTTTTCTTTGGACTCAGTTAAAGTTTTTGGAATTTTAAACCAAATCCTTTATTCAATCCACAAGAGTAGTTTAATCACATTCCACCTTCCATGCTGATTTTTATATCAGATAATACCAACTTATTCACCTTTATGTTGCTTGTCTGTTTATTATACCAAACCTGAGAATGTGATTTTCAGCACTACCAGACCCAGGGATGGAACTCACAACTGTCAGGGAACCATATTTAGGGGATATTTCATATCAGTTAATACCCACCAGTCTTATTCACCTTTGTGTCATTTTTCTCTTTATTATACTAAATCAGAGTATGTGATTTTCAGCACTACCAAACTCACTGACAACTACCAATATAACAACGAAGATGAGTATGCTGGTCTCTTTCCACTGTTCGTACTTAGCGAATACTTCATATCTCTTAAGCCATAATGAGCATTTGGTTGCAAAAGAAAGAAACAAATAAGGATTAAGATTTGAACAACATGTATTGGTCAAAATTAAGAATATGTACATAGTTGTGTGAAAGGTGGCAGAAAGTGTTCATATGTGGTTCCTTAGTTGCTATGGGTAAGGAAGGCAGTTAGGTGTAAGGGTGTTGTTGATAGGGCTAGGAGTTGACCAATTTCTTGTGTTGTTGGCCAACGTCACAGTTGGGGTCAGGAGGTAAGTCTGGAGTGGATTATGGAGCAAAATCAAGTGTAGTCATTAGTGGGGGTTGACGTATAACTTACTTCAGGGTTGAAAATGACTTTGGTGGGGTGTTTGATGGACTGGCAGTCGTACGTGATGAAGCTGTTTTCAGCACTACCAGACACAGGGATTGAACTCACAACTGTCATGGAACTATGCTTAGTGGCTAATTTATATCAGTCTTATTCACCTTTGTGTCTCTTGTCTGGTTATTGTAATGAACCAGAGTATATAACATTTCAGCACTACCAGAGCCAGGGATTGAACTGACAATTGCCAGTATAACAACCAACTTTTTTATGCTTAGGAGATATTTCATATCCGTTAATAGTCAACAGTCTTATTCACCTTTTTGTTGCTTGTTCATTTCTTCTCTTTGCCATGCCTCTGACATTTTCTGCACAGACCAGATATCACTTGACAACCCAAAGCAGAGACTGTGTCAATACTTTTTCTGCGCATTGTCTCAATACATACAACTGCTTTAGCTAAAACAAAATTAATAATATACTATGACCAGTAAGAGCTATTCTTGCTCAAAAACCAAAACCTTAATCTCAAGCTGACTAAAAAGTGTATATACTCAAATTCAAACAGACCTGACACAGACCACACATGCTGAGAGAGAGATGTGACACAGATCAGCGATTTGATGTCAATACCGATTCTCTAAGAAAGAGACACCACCGACAATGACAGTCACCACCAAGTGCCCTTTTCATTTCTAATTTAACCACTCTCACTCCCTGTTGTCTTAGTAACAGCAAAATAGAAGTTACCAGTATTTGTATATATGTAAATAAATTATTATTTACCCCAACTCAATGTCCTCTTTTGTTTGATGCCTGGATTTTTTATGTTTGCTGGGATGGAGAAAGAATCAGCGTCCACAACAGAAACAACAACAACTAGATTCTCTCTTCAGGGTTACCCATTTCTGCTTCTACAACACCTTGAATATATTAATTTTTAGCACAAGCAAATGGGTATGTGTTCAAAAATCCCTTCAACCTCGAATTTATCAGATAAAAAATTCCAATAAATTTGAAAATCTCAGTACATTCACAACTACTCATAATGACATCCAAACAACTGTGCTTGCTCCTATTTATCCATAAGGGGTCTCTGTGATTCAACATCAACTTGATTGAGGATTTTAATGGTTCAATAGCCAAAATAGTATATTCCATTACCATATCAATGATATTATCTAGAAATGTTTTCCTAATAGTTAGATAAAAGTCTGTAATGTCCAGTTGGACAAACTATAAAAAATATAGGTTATCTCCCCTTACTTGGTAAGACCTGCTGATAGACCCAAATTTAGGCGCCAAATGGAATTTAGGTGCCAAATAGAATTTATGTCCCAAAGATGAGAGGCACTGAAGACCATGAACAGAACAGACGTGTTTTAGCCTACTCCAAGAACAGGTGATGCTGGCCACGAGCAAACCTGAATGATTCATAGACAAGCAACCATCACATGAAGAATATGAGCAACATGAGATAAGTGTTTCAATAAATTTCAAACTGTTACATGTATATGGATTTCGTCCCTGATGCCATGACTTTAACTGCTAAAGGAATACGTTTTTAACAATTCTCTATTCTCATTTTCGTTGTATAATGTATTTCTTATGTAATACCATGCCTTTTTAAATTGTTCCATTATCTCGTCTTTGTTCATTAGCTACGACTCAATTTGTAGAGTCACTAAATTTTCCCACATTTTGATAAACGGGACAGATTTGAGCATAAAGGCATCATGATAGAAAATATCTCCTTGTTTGTTGTCCTTTTTTATATATGACGGATAATATCTCCTAGTCTACTGACTTTTTATATATGAAAAAAAATATATGAAAGTAATTTTTGTCTTCACAGTTAAGTGAAATTATTACGGACACGTGGCTCCCAAAATATATATATAAATAATTTTTTACCCTTCCTCACCGTTCACTGAAATAAATCCGGACACGTGGAGCCCAAAATATAATTAAAAAATAGTTTTAATTTATTGTCTATTTCATAATGGATAATTACAAGGAGTTAATGCCCTTGTTGACTCTAAGAACATTTGAAAACATAGGAATTGCTGGAGTAAGATAAGAACTTAATGGAATTTTTTAAAAAAAAAGGAAGCCGTCATAGAAAATCTTCAGGGAGAAATTTCAGCTTTGGATGGTAAAATCCAGGAGATTTCTATCAAAGCCAACCTAGATTTAGAGAAAAGTGGTTTTATGACAGAACCAATTTGGTTTTCGAGTCAGTGTCAATAATCGACTTTCTGACATTGAGGAACCTGTTCGAGAAATGAGTGTTTCCCACGGTAGCGAAGCTAGTTCTTTACCCAATAGCCATCCAATAATCTCAACTCCCAAATTACAGTGTGCTTCTTGTAACAGTATTAATCCTTCTAAGTTTTAATTTAAGAATTTTATTGCACAGCTTAATAACTGTACTAATCCCATATATTCTAATAAAGCAAAACTAGTCCTCTTAAAGAGTTAACTTGATGGCTATACTCTTTAACTAATCTCGCATCTAACCTTAGAAGACGGCAATTACGAATTAGCAGTAAGTTTTTTAACAAAAGAATTTTTGTATGTGCGTTTTATAATTTCTTCAAACAAATAATAACTTGTTCTCCTAAATACGACCCCAATTTTCTGACTGTTAAATAATATCTTGCCAAAGTGAGGGCTGATTCGTCCAAGTTAAGAACCTCGTATGGTATGGATTTCTTAGAGGAAGATCCCTCTAGATTCAAACTCGTAAGCCACATCACATTTGATAAACTACCCCATAATTTAAGGTGGGAAATCATTCACAGAGTAGGTAACAGTTAACCTTCCTAAAGGAATGTATTTCAGAATTATAATGAAGCCATCTGTACACTGACAACAAATTCCGTGTATATGAAAAAGATACTGAAAGTAATAAATCCGATGAAAAGGAAAATACCGTCGCGGGCTTGGTGAATTTTACCATTAGCTAATGTAACACAATGTAAATTTTGTGCATCACGTGGTCACCACATGTGTAAGTGGACGAAATATCCTACCTTTGAGACTAGAACGGCAAGATGCAGATATCTGAGGTTATGCATTAGATGCTCCAGTGGCAGACATAAGGTTCAAGATTGATTGCTCTGGACTTCAGAATAAATTATTCCTTTCCTGCAAACAATGTCCATCTAAGGGACATATAGCGCCATTATGCGATAATCGTAAGAATGGGATCTCACTTTTTATCCATGTGAGCGCTAATATAAATGAGGAAAATAACTTTAATGCTACCTATAGTGAAAGTCACATTATATTGGGGCGCTAAGAAAGTCTCTATAAATTATTTATGGGACATAGGTAGCAAACGGTCGTATTTCTCTAAAGGAATATTAAAGAAGTTAAAATATGCTGACTGGAGCCTGAATCCTGTCGTTTTCCAAGTAAAAACTTATCTACATGTTTCCAGTAAGAAATTATATCAAGTCATATTGGAAGTATGGGCAAAGGGAGATAACTTTCTGTTTTGTTGGATGACAAATTTAATATTCAATTCAAATTCGATGACTTTCGACAAGTGATAACCAATTTGTCTAAATTAAATTACAAATTAGCCTTTTCTCACAATAGCGATAGTAATCAAATAAATATTCAAGGGATTCTGGGAGAGGACATTATTCAGAATATATAAGATACCAAAATTGTTAAATGCATGAATATCTTGGTGTGAAAAATACCGAATGGAATTGCTCCCTTTGGGAACAGTCTAAAATTTCTATATAGACATCAAGTTACCCCAACGGGACCTGAGGTTTCCAACGTTCTAGACAACTACTATTCCCCGTGTCCCAAACAACAAATAAAATTCATATTGGAACCAAAGTCCACTTACCCTGAAACATTCTCTAACACCTTCGAATTATCTAAAGTCGAACGGAACTTAGAGAAAATGTTTGCTGTGTATTGATGCTCATTCATCCTCTGATGAAAATGTACGTATCAGTGATTACGGCAAAAACAAAATACATTCGAAAGAAAACCATAGAGTTCAAAGACAATTCATATTTTAGGATCAAATAAGTGCCATCTAATTATCAAGTTGCCTTAAAAGTGCTTGATAAAACTAAGCGTTCATTAGATGGAAAACAATTGGCTACTGGTTACAACGATATTTCACAGCAAAAAGAGACCGAAGGGATTATAGAAAAAAATGAAGTCTTCCCACAAGACTTTTAAAAATATATTTGGATTCCTCACAGACCGGATTCAAATCTGATGAACAAGTAGCTGTAAACGCCAGATTTCTAACATATCGGAGTACGTCTGATACTGGACTATTACCATTAAAACCCAATGCCTTTTTACATTCTAATGTTAATGGTAAATTTCTGTGAAAACTGATTTTGGTGGATATTCTGAAATGGAACCTACTTCCAGGTCTTAGTTATTAGATGCTCTCACTGAAAGGGAGAAAATGTTAACTAACTTCAAAGAATTATGGAATGAGGAATATCTCTTGAGTCTAAGAGGAAATTGAAAGGATTTAAATGATATGGATTTTAGTAAAAAAAAAAAAAATACGAGTAACAATATAGTATTAATTAACATTCTTGCCAAATCCAGACCATTGTGGAAACTTGGCTGGGTAACTAAACTTTCCCGTGGAAATGATGGCTATGTACGTTCCGTACGCATAGCTAGAGGAGATGAATCTTATGAGAATTATAACATACAACATCTGTTTCCAATGGAACTTTCCTTGACACATAATGTTAAATATAGTCCTGGGTAAGATTTTAAACTGCATCCATCCGTTTTATGGTCACTTTTGACCACGTTTCTCCTAGGTAAGACGTTAAGATGCAAACAGTTTATGATCACTTATGACCACTCTAATCCTGGGTAAGACTTTAAGCTGTATCAATTTCTTTTGGTCAGTTTCTGACCACTTATTGGTCATCCCAGTACTGGCCAAATTGGTTCTAAGTATGACTAAATTGCAACCTTATCTGGCCAATCTTATCTAGGCCAAACTTGTCCATGGTCAAGACATTAAACTGTATCTATGGTAGTGATAATGATAATTAAGGGTGAATAATGATTGAATCTTCAATTCAAAATCCTCATTTATGAAGAAGAAATTAAGAATGTGTACGCGATTTAAAACAAGTGCGCTAACATGCACGTAAAAAACAATTGACTTCAGCACACAAGAATGTTCAATTTAAAAATAGTGAATTTTCACAAAATGCAAAAGATCACTTGAATTAATGCCAAGATTTACTGGTCATATTAGAAAAGTTCAAAAGATATTGTCAGCAACAAACAACTTTTTCTGTTCATCAGTACTTTCAAATCAGTCCAGTCCTGGTTAAGACTTTAAACTAAATCCGGTGACGAGGCCCCTCTTGCGGGACTTGAGGGAGAGTAGAGTCACCCCTTGGTTGTCTTTACTCCCAAATCCACTCTGCCCCGGATAGGTAGTACCTGTTATGGTTGTCTTTGATAAGACATTAAACTGTTTACATACAATCCATTGGTAAATGCAAAACACAGCGGAATTTTTTAACAGCATTGTATTTAAAAGAAATGATCACACAAGATGTATAAACAATATCAACAGCGCATGGCCCAATATAATAATTCCGACTGAAGAAAGCAGTTCTCAAAGAAGCACCAACCAAAGTACTTTTCAAACTACCCATGTTTAATTATTCTGTCTTGAAGACAAACTACCCTTGAACTTTAGATCTGCCTCATGATGACAGGCTTCCATGGAAAACATTATATGGTTCAACTGAAGTAACACACAGGTATCTATTTTTAACCATGCACACACTCACAAAAACATAAATGGGGTCCAACACAATTAAACTATACAATGAATAAATAATAAAATGTAGTGTCATGAAAATAAATACAAATGACAAAAGAATGGGTATTGTCATTTTAATTGGTATAACTAATACTTGAAATACCTTAACAAGGGTAGAATATTACACTTATTGTTGAATAAAATGTTATCGTGTATATATAGCACATAAGCTATTAATCTATACCTAGCCACTAAAAGGGGCATAATTCGAATTGATTTCAAGTGTTTACAAAAAGGTAGAGGAGGACACTTATTCGTCCGGTTATTGATATTACACACCCAGTGGAGTTATTCTTAATAAATAGTTTTAAAAAAGTTAATTGTCAATTAAACACCAAAATATCGTGTTTACAATAACATTTTGATGGTAACAGTTTCTTTTTTTATAATGATCTGTTGAATTTGTGGAAATGCTTATTGTATTAATAAAGAATTAATTTTATGTTTATGTATAAAATATTTATTTACATTATTCGGACTATTGTCCTTATCTTTGTCGCCATATTTATTACAATGTTTCGGCCGTTGTACGCTCCGGCCTTCTTCAGGTGGTTGGAATGTCGAACTGAACCCATACTTGGACATCATTACCAGAGTCGAGGAGGTGGCTTTGAACATCCCTCAGACTCAGGCCGATGAACTGAGATGGAAGATGAGACAGACCTTGGAGAAAGCCAAGCTACCCAGGTCTAACATAACAAAACTGGAAAGGCTGGCGATTGGATCCCTTCAGAGGAACGAAAACATCATTATACTACCGGCAGACAAAGGCAATGCGACTGTAGTGATGTACAAATCAGATTATACAAGAAAGCTGGAAGACCTCATTAGCAATGGTAGCTACAGCAAAGTAAAAAAAGGATCCTACAATGAAAATGGAACGCAAACTGTCACAGATACTAATCAGAGAACAAGGATCACTTCGCACCTAAAACGTATAGACAGTTATCGTAGCGTTACACCAATCTACCTTACATATACGGTCTCCCTAAGATTCACAAAGACGGTATTCCGCTCAGGCCGATTATTACTTGCCAAGGCTCCGTGTGCCACCCTCTGAGTCGCTTCCTTGTAGATATAATTGACCCATTGATTGGAAAGTCTCCTTCATATAACCGAAACTCCGCCCACTTCGTGGAAATAATCAAAGATGCTCCCATCCTATCCAACCAGATGATGAGCTTGGACGTGGTGAATTTGTTCACCAAGTTACCCACGGAGGAGGCACTCTCAATAGTCAGAGACAGATTGGCCTCTGACTCATCCCTAGAAGAACGGACCAGTATTCCAATAGATAATCTGATGGAGATGTTGACTTTCTGTACACAAACAACACACTTCAGAATGGGATCACACATATATCGACAGGATGAGGGCTTAGCAATGGGCTCGCCATTGTCACTAGCAATGGCGAATATATACATTGAATACTTTGAGGAAATGGCATTAGAATCTATATCTCTAAAGATGGTTAAGGTACGTAGATAACACCTTCATACTCTGGCCACACCAGGAAGATGTTCAGGTTCTACTGGACAATGTGAACTCAATAAGACATTCGATACAGTTCACAATTCTGAAAGAGAGTAACAACACACTCCCATTCCTGGATGTTCTAATATCTCGAACAGAGCATGGGTTCAAGACATCCGTATACCGTAAACCGACATTCACCGGACAGTACCTCAATTTCAACTCCCACCCTCCATACAGCGTAAAGAAAGGGATCGTCCGCTGTTTACAACACCGAGCAAAAGTCATAAGTGGTGACCCAGAGACATTAGATAAAGAATTGGTCAGTATAAGTACAACTACCCTGGGTACATGGCAGCAGCCCCAAAAAACTGGGATAGGCGGGTACAAGAGGAGGAGGACAACAACACTCAGAAAACAGTCTGCCTGCCTTATGTGAAGGGGTTATCAGAGAAAATACAAAGGATCTGCGGTCGATATAACATCAGGACAACCTTCAAAAGCTTGACAACACTTCGCAGATATCTCTCCCGAGTAAGACCCCCCATATAGGAGAACATGACGAAAGACTATGCGTACGCTATGCCGTGCAGCTGCGGAAAGAAATATAAAGGGGAGACAGACCGCCCCGTTAAAGTAAGGCTTCAAGAACACCAGAACGCTGTAACACGAGGGGAAGTGGAAAAATCAGGCGTGACCACCCTCTGTGGGATCAGGTTGAGATCATAGACAAGGAACACCATTGGAAAATTCGCAAACTTAAGGAATCAGCACATGTTAGGCCACAGAAATCTCCTGAGCCGACCAAGCACAGAAATGAATACAATATGGGAACCAGTAATAAGGAATGTCAGAGAAAAGCGATAATTACAACAAAGTTGCAATATGAGCTCTGGTAAAAACAAGATTGATAACAGCAAAAAATTGCAATATAAGCACTGGTAAAAATGGTTACTGAAGGCATTAGGTTTATAATACTCAGAAATTCATACACAGATGTCCTCAAGTGGATAAAGGCGTTGGTTAGATCCAGTGACAGGACGCAAAGAGTGTGAGTTTAATACACGGTTAAGGCAGTGGATAACTTTCAGAGGGAAATTAACAGGAGATAACTGATAACTGACATCCATTAAAAACATGGTACGTGGAACTAGAACAGTCTACCCCAGTGAGCGAAATAAAGGGTTCAGTTGGACATTCCAACCGCCTGAAGAAGGCCGGAGTGTACAACGGCCGAAACGTTGTAATAAATATAGCGATAAAGATGAGGACAGTAGTCTGAATAATGTAAATAATGTACATAATACCTCATCTCAGAAATATAGACAGGTATAACATATTGTATTAATCAGCGACCAGATCTGCAACGACACAGTCATTGAAGGACAGTCGACAATTAATGAACCAGACCAGGCCTCAATCAACAACATAGACACAGGTACTGTGACAACGCGTATGTCAGCGTTGATTTTTCTGCATACAAAGCCTATATCCTTTCTCTTTGTTTACTCTCTTTTAAAACTGTCGCATGCAGTCAGCAGACACACATATTTTTCACTCACACACACACACACACACACGCACACACACGTGTATATATATATATATATACACAAGGTAACCAAAAAAGTTCTGTCCGTTTTTTTTATTAGTCATTGAATGAAGTTGAAATATATACAAAATGCGTGTAGCAATTGTTTTCACATTCGGACAGCCGGAAGTAGGAACATCAGACGTTATAAAAAACACGGGCAGCGTGCCCGGCCATCAGTTATAAGCCAGACAGCTGTGAGAAGGATGGAAGTGTCTAGAGATCTCGTTCGGGAGTGTTTGCTTTACGACTTCAAAGTGGGCTTATCAGCAGCTGCATCAAGTCGCCGCATATGTCAAGCGTTTGGAGATAGTGCTGTGGATGAACGTACTGCAATCAACAGGCTAAAGGGTCACTGGAGACCTATACCCGCAGCAATTGAAACGTGTGCAACAGGCATTGCGCCAGAAGGAGCCAGCACTGGTGAATCGCAAAGGTGTGCTTTTCCTCCATGACAACGCCAGGCTGTATGTCGCGCGAGTGGTCAGGGATACCATACAGCAACTTGGGTAGGACACTTTGTGCCATCCACCTTATTCACCTGACCTTGCGCCATCCGATTACCACCTCTTCCACTCCCTGGATAATCATCTTCGTGGGAAATCCTTCACCAATGAAGCAGACTTGCGCAAAGCCCTTACAGACTTATTTGCGTCAAAACCCCCTAAGTTTTACCGCAAGGGCATTGAACAGCTGGAGACACGTTGGTAGAAGGTGCTGGATGCCGATGGCGATTACTTCGAAGAGATACTGTAAGTGTTTTGGTTACCTTGTATATATAATTAAGTAATTCATTGAGTCTGAAAGAAACCTCAACAGAATGCAGAAAGCCGTTTCGTCCTATATTTAGGACTCATCAGCGATGTGCGTCCACTACCGAGAATTGAAACCCTGACAGTTGAGTTATCAAGCAAACGTCATACCAACTGTTCCAACGGACCTCGGTGAGGTAGCAAATCAGACTCAATGTAGCGCCTCTTTTAAACTTAAAGAGCCAGACAAACCTACCTAGGTTTCACCTACGCGGATCGTCAGTGTACCCTTACGATTCGCGTAGGTGAATCCTAGGTAGGTTTGTCTGGCTCTTTAGGTTTACTTAGATTTACTCTATTGAGCACTTTGCTTAGTTATTTTTACTTTACTCGTGTCGGAGTTTTTTTTCTTTGGACTCTCAACTTGGATTCTAGGCGATTTTTTTCGCCTGAAGTACATGTTCTTAGTTCTTTCTTTTTTTATCCCTTTTTTTCCCTTGGGTATTGGTTTGTTCATTTACAAGCCAAAGCACCTAAAGTTTTTCCGGACGAGTATAGCTACTTAGATTTATAAGATTATATATATATATATATATATATATATATATATATATATATATATATATATATATATATATATGAGCGTACCATGCAACTTGATTTCCTTACTTGTAACAAAATCACTTGGGAACTTTGCAGACTCACTTGCGACAAATCATTTCGAACAATCGAACTGTTCGTCTCTTCATGGCCACAACAAAAGAACATTGATTTTTATAAGTAAATACATGTATCTGATTGTAAATGTTATTGCCATATTTAGCTTGGTCTTGTTCCTTTTCGGCGAAGATCATTTCTTCGCGTTGTTTATCATTTTGTGTTGTATTTGTGAACATGACACTCGCATTTTATTTTAGATTGATCCTACAGTTCACATATATTACGTGTCCAACCATGCATGTTTTCAAGTATAATTTTACCGATCCTCTCTGACTTTTCGTAGTATTTAATAGCCTACAAGCTGGTTTTCTCAAGAAATCATCCTTGTTAAATCCTTCAACGTGGCGAATGCCTGCAACTTGGCTAAGCGGTTTACATGATTATCGACTTTTAACTTCAAAATTTTAAGTTAATAAAGATTTCCTCCGCATTAATATTCCTTCTTTTTCGCTGAGCGCCACTTAAGAAAATGTTTTTACCTCCTCGTTCAATAACTTAACGTAATTGTTTGGGTCCATCTTGTGAACTTTTCTTGAATCATTAGCTGTTATTAAAACTTTTATAACGTTTTTGATTTTGTTCAAATCATTCCTGCATTTCAATTGAAACTTATTCCTCACGCCACAGAACTACAATATATTGAGCCGATTCTCGAACCCAATTAATTCGCCCAGTTGCACAAGGGGGGAAGGTTATAATGTTCAACTTCAAACTATAATTCTCATCCGTTACTGCAGAATTCTCCCCCTTGAGGAAATAATAAACCTTCCAAGTCATTCGTTTTAATAAGCTTTCCACCTTGTCGATGAACTTATATATACGCGGCAGTAAAGGATTATTCTGCAATAAATATGCAAATTCGACTACTTTCATATTTGTGCCTGTTTATAAACAAATAAATAAACTGCAACGGTGCTCGATCGTGAAAAAGCAAGAGCCTATATTTAATATATCATCATCATCATCATCATCATCAGTCCCATGACCGAGTGGGGTCATCTAACGAGCTCCTTCTTCATACCTCGGTTATGCACTACTGTCTGGGTTGAAAAGGTATTCATTTTTGCGTAACATGTCTTGCGCAAGTAGACCTGGCCGAACCCATCTTTTTCCAGGTCAGACTACAGCCGATGTCCCCCAACTCAACTTGATGACTCGCCTTGGTTCCTGACATGTGACTGGTGATTCGATCAGGGGAACTCTCTGCCTTGGCTGTTGGCTTTAGTCTAGGAAGCCAGCGATTGTCTTGTCATTACCGCCCTGAATGCTGTCGCTAGCAGTTTAGTCCCATCTGCAAGTTTATTCTGCAGCCAGTTGAAACTCGCCGTAGTTACAGTCTCTCATTTGAACTCCAGCTGATGAGAGCCTCGAAAACACTACTCAGAATTGCCCGTATAGATCAATAAATAAATATATTGAAAAAGTCTTTTAAGGAGGGATAGCTCACTATCACTATTGATGTGTTTGTGCGCATGCGTATGTAAATCACTTTATTTTCTGATTTTGTTGACGAAGTCATGTGTTTATTTTACAAAGTAACTCATTTATTATCATCATTATTAAACAAAGAAGTTGATACAGTGGATTTTCCTGAAATTTGAATGATGAGTCTTAATTTTATCTGCTGACAGCAAAATATATTGGAAATAAATGTAACTGATAACCGAATGAAAAGGTTATTTTCTTCTCCCTCAGTGATAACTGAACTCTTGTTACTTTATTCTCCACTATCAGATGTTGTCTTGTTACGGATCAATTCCTACATGATAGCATGGCCTTTATAGCTTGATAGGTTTCAATCTATCAGAATTATTAATCAATAATCTTACTTATGTAGTATTTAGGATGCAATAAAGATTGTTATTTTACTGTGTAAAATCAAAATTTTCTTTCTCTTTTTGTTTTTGAAAAATAATTGATTATTGATTTTTCTTTATTTTACGTGAATTCATTCAAAGAATGAGCATATACCTTTAAGAAGAAGCAAATGCCTTTCAAATAGCAGAACAAAGCTAGCTACTTGCTTACAAAACCATTATAGATGCGCATACACTTTTGGTAGTTTATTAATAACAACATTAAACTGTCATTTTGGCTCAGTGCTACAAGGAGCCACTGAAATGTTCGTTGCTTGACACCCCCCCCCCCAAAAAAAAAGAATTCAATATCAATTTGGTCAAATTTTGGGAAGTAGGTCGAGCTGAGAACTTTTCAGCATTTCTTCGTAAAAGATTGAACAAATCATAAAGTCTAACACCGTCTTATGAAATAGACAAGATGTGCTTCTATGTCTCGAAGGTAGAGGATTTCTGCATTAAAGGGACAAAGTTATAGAAATTTAGAGATATTTTATTTTGTTTGAATAAATAAAAAATTATTTTCGGCTTTTTGTAGGAATGAGAGAAATTTGGAATTAAAGCAGATATCCTCTCTAAGTCTTATTAATTAATCTGCAGGTTATTCAACGTGTCTTTGCCAAAACGCCTATTACGTGGATCATATTCTCTCTCTTCTCTTTTTAGCTCCTTAACCTTCCAGATGTAGTCGACGTGGATAAAGAACGTTACTGCTGAGGCGCGTTCGCTTCCTTGGTCCTCTGTTAACTTTTGAACTTTCTCTCACATACTCATATACACACACGTGTCTAGTGTCTCTCACATACGCTTGTTACACACACACGCACACACACACACACGCACACACACACAAGTATACTCCCATAGCTAGCTTCTTTTCCTTTCATTTCAATTGCGTACTTTTGTTAATAACATGAATTGTCGTTTGATTTATATTCATTGGTTTGCGTTCTTAATTTTTACCCGGACTCACATTGAGTCCACCAATATTTTTTTGCTGGATAAATGTTCCAGGAGCCTATAAATATTTACTATAAAAGGTCTATACACATCACAATCAAAGAGGTGATACCCGCAACATAACGGTGACTTATTTCTACCCAAACACCATTGTTATCCAGCAACAAATCTCTTTATCAACGATAATTTTAGCCAAGTATTTTAGCCAATGTGTTCTTCAGCCTTCTTCAAGAGAATGTTGTTTATAGTAATTATTAGAAGCTGATTATTACTTCTTTTCTTTCTTATCTCCTCAACAAAAATACTGCGGTTCATTAAATTATCAAGGAACTGAGTGGCCAAATTCTGTCCAAGTTTCAGAACGGACTGGAAAAGGTAATCTATTTTTATTAGGGAATTTGCCTTACAATGGCTTTTGAGACCTCCATGACCTTTGAGACCTTAATGACCAAAAATAGTTGCAGTTTAATATACACAGGTTTTCATATATATGAAGTTTTTGACAACCTTATATGTGAGGCTTCTTTCACCTTATAAACTCTGCATCATAAATCTAGTTTATTATTCTGCCCTCATTCTAGGCGGGATGATGTATTTACTTTACTTTCCATACACTGCCTGTTATATCTAATTCCATTATTTAGCTTTCAATAATGACTTCCCGGTGTTTTCATATACTTAGTCTGATCTTTTTGTTTTTCCTTGATATTCTCTATCACAATTGCATATACATATATACAACACCTATTGCTATACATAAAATTATGTAATTTAACGTATGTCAAGGTGAGCAGATTTGGGGCAATAAAATTGCTCAATAGATAACTAACTCAAAAATGATTATTATCAAGAAATAAAATGTTCACAAACTTTATCTGTGACCGACTAAATGTTTTAGCCGATCACATAGTGAACATTTTATTTATTGATTATATATTTATTGATTATATATTTATTGATTATATATATTGTTGCGGAGGCGGAAATGTGTAACCTGGAAGATAGAACCTGGTTGTTGTTGTTACTGTTGTGGAGGTTAATTACTTCTCTGCCTCGGCAAATGTAAATTCAAATAAAAAGAATACATTGATTATGGGTAAATAAATGTATAATTTATTTACATATACACAAAACTAGTAACTTTTACCTGAAAAAATGGTGAAATTACAAATGAAATAGACATTGGTGATAGCTGTCGTTGTTGTTTCTTTCTCAGTGCGTCGGTGTTTACATGAACGCGGTTCACTCTCAATTTGCCGGTGTTGACATCGAAGCTAGTCTGTTTCGGCTTTATTTCAATTATAGCCGTCAATTGGCTCCGAATTAAGCTTTTGGTTTTTGGAGAGGGAGTGTCGTTGTTCGTTTTATTTTGGTTAAAGCGGATGTATGAGAAGAACCTATGCGCAGAAAACGTATTTACGCAGTCTACTTTGAGTCGTCGAAGGGTCAACATCCGGTTTGTGTAAAAAAATAAATGAGGCACGACAATATAGTATATACACATACGCTCACATAACATTTTTCTTATCATTAACAGACTGTTTCACGTATTTCATTGCGATTTTCGAAATGGGTGTTTGATATCATTGATTATAAATGATTAAAGTTCTTATGACTAAATTTAGGAAAATTCTTCCGATATTAGTTTGAACATTACGATTAAGGGGTGGATTAAACAATATTACGCCTAAGGTCTATTTTTACCTTTGTTCTTTTTTCTAAAGGTCTATACTCAGTACTTGTAGATTGCGTTGTGCATGAAAATCCAAGTCGTGCTATGGGTGTGGAATAATGTATCTATCTATCTATCTATCTATCTATCTATATATATATATATATATATATATATATATATATATATCGTCATCGTCGTTGGCGGAACTCGTCGTCGAGTATTGTGGTTTCTCATCGACATTTCCTTCTGTGTGAAATGAGACTTATGTTAGATCTGAAGAGACGTCCGCAGACGTAGGAGAGTTCAGGGGATGGGTAGCTCTGGCTTTCTTTGAGATCTTTCCTGTCTTCTGGTGTTTTCGAATGATGTTGCTTTTCCGTGGACTGCACTTCTCCAGTTGGTTCTTTCTGCAGCTTCCGTCACCCAATTGATCGCATCGTTTTCTGTCCTCAGCAAGGTGTTTTTGAGCTGATCCTTGAATCGACAATGTGTGGCTCCACATAGCCTGTTGACAGATGCAAGCAAGAAGATGGGTATCTGTCTGCGTAGGCGGATGCCTGGCATTCGGGCAAGATGTCCGGCCCATTGAAGTCAGTCTATGGCTAGTCAGGATGGTTTCTGGGCTCTCATCTTTGCGCGGCGGAGAACTTCGTTGTTTGTGATCCGGTCCTGCCAATATATATATATATATATATATATGTGTGTGTGTGTGTGTGTGTGTGTGTGTGTGTGTGTGTGTGTGTGTGTGCTAAAAATATGGGGGTAAAAGTGCTCGATATCAGGCATAGAGCGTATGTAAATATAACAATGGACAGTGAGGTCAACACCGGGTGAGGACAGTTCGTTTCATGCTTGAAAGCAATCTTCAGGATTGATAGTCTGGAGATTGATATTTTTTGTTTGAAAAGTGTTTCCTTTGTTCCTGTATTTATTCGAAATGTATTTTGTTTGTTCATTTCCCCTTTTGAATGATATATTTGTTATTTTTCTTTTAAGTTTTCCCAGCAGTATGAAGCGTTGAACTTTTTCACTGACACCGGCGATCAGTTACAAATAATGTCCAAACTCGTTTTATTCAAGTTAATAACAATTTTCATGTATGCTTATGTAGCCCACATCTATGAATAGACATGCAGTATTTCGATTTTATAATATTTTTGCAGTTATTTGTTGTTGCTAAAGTTTTCAGGATATATTTGACGTGACCAGACAAAATTTATCTCAACTTTGCTGGATATTACTTACACGTATGCTGTAATGACCAAATATTGCACATTTTGGTCAATGCTTTCACAAACTTTTTCAATGGTTCTTTTATTTCTGTTCAGCCTGTTAACAATTCCAATGTTGTTCCCACCATTCTATTACAATAAGTTGTGCCTCTTTTGAGGTAACATCTTTCTGATGGGCCATGCCAATATTTATATCTGAAATTTAAAAAAAATCAATAACTATTATATATATATATATATATATATATATATATATATATATATATATATATATATATATAAGTTAAAATGGTAATCTGTATGGAATTTCCAAGAGGATAAAGATCCAAGGAGAGCTGTATGTCAAAGCAAAATTATTAATTAATGAATATCAAACACTTCAATATTTTTATAGCTTTCATGAAATAAAGATTATGGCATTTTAAGTGCTTGATATTCATTAATTTACATATATATATATATATATATATATATATATATATATATATATATATATATATATTAATTAATGAATATTAAACACTTAAAATGTCATATTTTATATTATATATATATATATATATTAATGAATATCAAACACTTAAAATGTCATAGGTAATAATTTAATATATATATATTGTCATCCACAGACAGACTATTTCGCTGTATCACAGCTCATCAGTGTGGCTAGACGTCCGGTTGCCTCTGGCTAGAATCGAAAACCGGCTGAATTCGCGTCAGTCGTAAATTTTACCATGAAGCCGTTGGCGCACGGCAGAGAAGAAGGTGAATTTAAGCGTATTTATTTTTAAATAAACACACAGTGACTGAGAGAACTCGATTCGATTTACCGAAGAGTCTTGGATTATTAGCCGTAATAGTCACTGTTTACAAACCCACACATCCTCCCCATTTTATATAATACGATCCAATTCATCAGACCTACAAATTCAAAAAGAAATCGGAAAATATAACTCCGGGTAGGTATCTAGACTAATTCGCTAAAAAAAAGACCATACCCTGATGAAAAAAAGGCTCCAAACTTGATGAAAAGAATTTTTCATCGTCTAAATGTTTATGCTATTATTAAAAGGAAAGACAAAAATATTTTTGATTATTTTTTTTACATTTAATTAATCCTTCCTAGCACATTCTAAATTTTTGTTAAAAAATTTGTTTTTGAGTTGCCAAAAGTCAATGATATACGTAATTTTTGAGTAATTTGTAAACAAAAGTTAAATTCTCCGTTTAAAAATATTATAAAAATCAATTAACCTTTCTCAAAATTTATTTGAGGAAAATTAGAAAAAAAGACCATACCCTGATGAAAAAAAGGCTCCAAACTTGATGAAAAGAATTTTTCATCGTCTAAATGTTTATGCTATTATTAAAAGGAAAGACAAAAATATTTTTGATTATTTTTTTTACATTTAATTAATCCTTCCTAGCACATTCTAAATTTTTGTTAAAAAATTTGTTTTTGAGTTGCCAAAAGTCAATGATATACGTAATTTTTGAGTAATTTGTAAACAAAAGTTAAATTCTCCGTTTAAAAATATTATAAAAATCAATTAACCTTTCTCAAAATTTATTTGAGGAAAATTAGAAAATTTAAAGTTTATTTAATGTAATTGAAAACAGACATTACTTAATTTTTCAGCGGAAAAAATTACTTGAAAATAAGAGAAGCATGTCTAACCGTGGTGACTTATTTTGGAGGTGAGAATTGACATTTATGTCTATGTATCGACAGCTTATGTGAGAGGAAGTTATGAGACAGAAGTGACACTATTTTCGAATTAAGAGAACCAGCTTATTTAACTGTACAGTAATTTTTAAAAATTAAATACTTTCAAAAGTTTAATATTTTATTGATTTTTTTAGATACGTTTGAAGAGGATTTCTGAAAAAATAACATTAAATACTTTCAAAATATTTTATTGATTTATTTTTAAGTACTTTTTTAACAAAGATATGTCCAAAGCCTGCATTGTTTCCATCCCTAAAATTGAAATTCTAAAAGAAAATTATTAATTGCAGTATGTCTCTCACTGAAAAACAATAAATTAATTATATTTTAAAAATTAGATTAAAATATTTAGTGAAACAGTGTAAAAAAGAAAATTTTAAAATTTGAAAGTGCGACGATGATGGTCAAACAAGTCAGTCAGTCAGAGAATTTAACACGTGCTCACAGAATGAAAACGCAAAATTTTATGATTTCAGTTGCTTGCTGTCAGGGAAGCAACTCTTAAAACATTTAACATTATGTCAATCACGCCCATCCATATATTTGGAAAAACGTTTTTATGAAACAGTGTTTATCGCAGATTGTAATAAGCTTTCAAATTTATGATCCGTAAAAATAGATCTATTTAATAGCAGTATTCTCTAAAGGACACGGATTGAAACTTGATTTCAAAATATTTAAGACATGTATCTCATTTTGTACTTAAAATTGAAATTGAAAATAAACCAATTCTTGTAAAAATTCATTTTTCATCGGAAAAATATTTTGGTTTCAGAAAATATTGTCCTTAACATATATTATTCATAAAAGTCAGTCTTATTAAATAATGCTTATTGTTATTGGGTTTTGTATTTTACAATTAAGAGCTGAATATGATCCCTGAATTAAGAGCTGAATAGGATCCCTGAATTAAGAGCTGAATATGATCCCTGAATTAAGAGCTGAATAGGATCCCTGAATTAAGAGCTGAATATGATCCCTGAATTAAGAGCTGAATAGGATCCCTGAATTAAGAGCTGAATAGGATTCCTGAATTAAGAGCTGAATAGGATCCCTGAATTAAGGGCTGAATAGGATCCCTGAATTAAGAGCTGAATAGGATCCCTGAATTAAGAGCTGAATAGGATCCCTGAATTAGGAGCTGAATAGGATCCCTGAATACACAACTGTTAGCTGTGTATTTCGATTTTACAAAAAATCGATGATGTATATCCTTCAAAGATTTCTGCTTTTAACTAATATAATCACCAAAAGCCAAGCCGTCGAATTTCTCGAGTTTTCATAAAATTAAGTAAATTGGTGTGGGGTGGGGGGGATAACAGAGGTAAAAAAATATTTTTACCATGACTTTCTAAAAAGAACATGTCCAAAATAATTGCATTCATTTGTGAATAAGTTCTGAAACTTTCATTAAAATTCGACTGTTATTTAATTTTTGTAAGAATTTCCAAATTAATGTGTTTTTCACATGAAAAAAGGCGCTAAAACCAATGGTAAATATTACGTCGACCGCTAACGTAAAAAAGAAAAGGAGATTTTTAACCAAATTTTCGAACGTGCTAGAAAGGATGAAAAGATTTAATAAAATAATAAAAAAACTGCTTTGGTTTTTCCTCTTAATAATAACATAAGCATTTCGACGATAAAACTTCTTCTTTTATTAAGTTTGCGCCTTTTTTCATCATGCTATACTATTTTTTCGGTGAATTAGTGGAGATACCCAGCAAGCCCTCTTTTATGCAAATTTTGTTAGAAACGACTGACAATTGAGCTATGGTGAGTCTTCTTGTTATGCATGTTTTAGTATATCTAATATAATTATTTATGAATTTGGATTGATCAGGAACATAGTTCCTTAAGGAACATGCGAATTTGTAAATAATATTTCTTCTCTGTAATTTGGATCTTGCAGGTGAATTATTATTTTTGACAATGGGGTTAGCAGTTTTAAATATTTTATAATAGGTAACTAATTTAATTTTCTTGTTTTTTGTCGCCTGGAGTTGTGTAGATATTTAAAACGTTTCTAAGTGACGATCCGTCTTGCTTATAGTTACTATGCATTTGATTTTTGTCGAATGTTTCTTCAATTTGGTCTCATTTAAATAGACACGGAAACCTACCAAACTCTATCCGTAACATACTTGTTGATAATACAAATATAATAACCTCATCCACATGTAAAAACGGCTAAAAATAATGGAAGCATTATTAATGAAAAAGAAAAAGCCAACACTCAGTAACTACCAACACGGCCACAATGTGCTGACCATATTTGGAAAATAGAACATTCCTATAACTCTAGCACGTATATTAAACAATCCATTCAGTTAAAAGTAAAACAAAATTCATCCTCGATAATGGCTAAAAGTATAGCCAAAAGCGCGTGTATATATAAAACATTTGGACGACTTTTGTGTAATTTATGTCCTGAAAAGAAAAACATATAAAAAAAACACGAAAAATTATATAAAAGATTTAACCACAGCACAATGTCAGTCGTTTTTACCGAAAGTTGCATATCTATCTATCTATCTATCTATCTATCTATCTATATATATATATATATATATATATATATATATATATATATATATATATATAATATGATGAACAACAAAGTTGCATAGTAAAATTTTTAATTACCAAATAACTTTGTAGCAAATATTTCTAATAAAACAGGTATTATAAATTCTCATGATATATATATCATGTATTTACATGATATATATATCATGAGAATTTATTTTGAAAATGTTATCAAGGATGATTGGTTAATGCGAAGTTTATTGAGAAAACATTGATTTACATCAAAATATCAGATACAGTGTTCGAACACATACATTTAATATATATATATATATATATATATATATATATATATATATATATATATATATATATATATATATATATATATATACTTAATAAACACAGTCTCCGTAATTACCATCTCAAAAAACATATTTGTTTAAAAGTCATCATATCTTAAGCTAATTTGGAGATTTGCCTACTTGAAAAAAAGACAGTAATTCTTGGAACAGTTTTTTGTTTTTTTATACATTGACAGCCAAAAAAGCCTTGTATTTTAATAAATAAACATAGGTTATAGATTGACGAGATTAAAATTAATTTTGTTTGGTTGGAATCAAGTACACCGAATGTAAAGGAAAAGAGAGGAAGCCATGTACCCTAGAAATACCATCTCTAGTTTTTATAACATAAATGTGGTATCTTATGCTTTGAAGATATTTTTGTCGTTGGTCTGAAATCGTTGAAATCATGAAAAAAGAAGCATACTGCGATATTTTAAATGAAAATCCGGCAGATTCTTCCGAATATGTTTTTAGAAAACACTTCACTTTCCAGCATGACAATGATCCGAAGCACACAAGTGGACTGGTAAGAAATTGGCTCTATGACCTTACTTTAGCCAGCAATTAGACCTGACTGCAAAGGAAAATTTGTAGCAAGAATTTGAAGTTATTTTCAAAACGTTAAAATTTATAGAGTGGTTTGATTTCGAAGCATTAGACAATATGCCAAGATAAATCTGCAATAGATTAGTTACTAACTATAGAAAATACTTAAATTTACTGACCAGAAAAGCATTACTATTCACTATTAGCTGAAGAGAACAGACAATTTTGTTCTTATCTATTCTGTTCCTGTTATGATCCTAATATTAGTGTACTGTGTAAATTTAAAGTCAACATGCCTAAAATTAGATTACGGAGAGTATTTTCCAAAATATTTCAGATTACTCAGTATTTAAAAATTATATATAAAAAACGTTCACATCATTTTCTTAAAGTTATGTTTTACAGATAAAGCTCTGTAGAACAACAATCAATCTGGCATCACCTTGTTATCACTCGTCAAACACGTAAACATGGCTACTGTCGGTTAAAAACACAACTACTGTTTGGTTTAAAAATGCATTTTCTGTGTTATTTTAAACTTAGAGTAAATAATATTTGTTTCAAATCAGATTAATCATACTTTAAATCAGCTACTATTCCTCAAATAATTTAAAACGGTATATTTTATTTCTGGAAGATTTTGAAAGTTGAGAACTAACTTGTGTTTGCAAAACAAAAAAGAAATGGACGACATTAAGGATTTTGATGAAAAAAAAATGAAAATTGATTCCAATCAATGTAATTCCTCTTTGAAATACATCAGAGTATTTTGCTTACGGGAAATAATAAATTTAATCCTTTAGCTTTCAATTAAAGCTAAAATGAAAGCTTCAAGAAAGCTTTTTCATTTTTTAAATTAATTTAAGCCTTAGGTATCGTGATTTTAGTGGAGGTACCTTTAAGAGCCTATTCTATATACTTATATAGAGAAAAAGTATGTTTCAGTATTTAAAAAATTAATTATATTTTTTAAACGAATTGGTTGTGCTGTCCGGCTCATTTTCTCACATCACTGTATATGAGTTTGCATATGTGTAAATGCATGCATGCCCCCCCCGACACAGAACAGAAATGTGGCTCTACAGAAGGATGCTAAGGCTACCAAGGGCCGAACATGTGAGCAACGATGAGGTTTTGGAGAGAATGGAAACAAAGAGGAAACATCAGAAATAGGCAGCTGAAATTTATGGGACACGTAATGAGGAAGGAGGGCTTGGAAAATCATAGTATCCATAATATATCTTAGTCATAAAAATATGGACACAATAGTGTCCGTCTTAGTCCTGAAACCAATTAAAAGCTTTTCTAATTAAATAATGTCTTAGTTCATTTTGTATTTTACGATTCAGATCAGATTTTCGGTAACTGGGTATACTGTTCTGCAAAACAAATTAATGATTTAAATTCTCAATTGAGTTCTGCGTATTACCAATATAAACATTAAGCGGCTCAAAAATTAATTTCTCGAAATTCCATAAAAATTAAATAAGTAGGGGTAACAAACATAAAAAAAACAATGTTTTATCAAGGTTTTCAAAAAAGGCAACATTTCTAAAATAATTGCATTTATTTGTGAATAAGTTATGAAAGTTTCATTAAAATCCAACAATTATTTGATTTTTGCATGAATTTCCAAATCAATGTGTTTTCATCGCAAAACAGACGCAAAAATCTATTATATTACTCTTTGGTCTCCTCGCTGACACAAGAAAAGCAAAATTTTTAACCAAAATTTCGAACGTTCTAAAAAGGATAAAAAAATATAATAAGCAAAAAATCCTTTGATCTTTCCTTTTAATAATAACATAAGGATTTACACGATAAAAAATTATTTTTATTAAGTTTTGAGTATTTTTTCGTCATTTCATGCTCATTTTTTAGCGAATCTGTGGAGGTACCTACATTATGGTATAGCCTTCCGCATGAATGCAAGGATTGTAATGTTTATGCCTACCCAAATGAGATCATTTTATTAATCTAAAAATAATTCGAAATAAATTTATTAAAAATAATAATTATCTGATTATTAAAATAACAGTTTTTCATTCATATGCTCATTACTGATGAGAAGCATTTTCGTTCTTTATTTGAAAATTATTTATTTGAGAAAATATATTCATGCATATATATAATTACTTATAATTTTTTCAAAATTTACATTTCTTTGTATTAAGTGTCCAGGTAAGTTAATTTTGTGAAAATTTTGTTAATTTAAGTGAAAAGAAAAAAAGAAAACATTTTTTTAACATTAACTTATTTATTGTTTTGTTCTACTATTTCAGTCAACTTCATAATTCCACCCAGCCAGAAGTAAAAAAAAACTGCCCTTGGTGTCTTTTGCAATTTTTCAAAGAACCAAAAACCTGCAAAAGGCCAACGTAAATGGCAATCTGAATATCCATATCAAAAGTGAATGGAGGAGATGAATGAAAACTTTCCAGCCAAGTTGCAAGAATCTTTGCCAATTCGCCAAAGAAATATGCAGTCAAATGTTATCATCATGGAATGTTGCATCCTTTCTCCTAACTACTTCCAGACACTTTTCATCAATTGATTGCTTCCTTCAGTTGATCGGATAAGGAGCCGTACTTGTTTAAATGAAATATTTGCTTCCCCGGGAGTTCATAGGACACTCTTCCAATTCAGCCCTGTACAAAGCATCTCACTCTTTGATATAGCTAGTAGTGGACCATTTCGATTTATGTTATTGCGAAGGATCATTTGGCATCGTCTGTCAGGATGTGTTTCAAAAGAGAACACGTTTTCTTTACCTTTTCGTCAACATGTAAATCTCTCGCGGAGAACGGAAAACGCAAGAACAATACATACACACAAACATACGTACGCACATTCACTCACTACACATACTTTGGACCAAAACGGTTTCACATTCATTGTCGCTTGTATACCTTTGTTGTTAATACATTATCATTTGTTTGTACATATATATTGGTTCTTGTCGTTTCTTTACATTTATTTACGTGGACTCACATCCCGAGTCTGCTATGTCTGTTGTGAGCATTTCAGGAGAAACATGTGTTTATCTCTCAACGCATACACAGGCCCGTAACAAAAGCATTGGTTAACACATATCTAGTCCCTTAGAAATTGTGATTTCAGTCCTGGGGCTAGTTGTATGGAAAAGTCATATACTCTGGTTTAGTGGAAGTTTAGTGAACAAGTAACACAAAAGCGGCATACAGAATAAAGAGAATTACCTGATGAGAGATATCCCCTATACACGGAAATTGGAATGAGAACTATCCACCACCGGGGATTGAATAAAGAGTTCGGTTCAAATTTTCGAGATGGTCATTGAGTATGAGAAATACCTGAAGAAGATCGAAGTATACAATGGCCGCAGCTTTGTGAGTTTTAATATAAAGATATATAATAATTATTTTCGTTTAAATAATTTTATGATCGACTTCAAAGTATGACAACTTACAAAATCCTGTTGAAAAATGTACAAAAACAAAATGTCATATATTTATGATATGCGTTTGTCGAATCTACGTTGCTATGATTTTCGCATTTTCATTTCCATAAAATGATTACACTTTTCCCATCTATTCGAATTATTCCTTATACTGCAGCTGTTTCACAGATTATGCGGTAAGTAGGAGAGAATAATACTCACATATTGTCTCATATTTGGAAAACGTTCCTCTGAGAAAATATTTTTCCTGAACGAAACTACTCATTTCCTTTTGGAAGCACACCATATTTTTATGCATTTCCATTCTGTTTTGTCATCAACTTCAGTTTTATAGATTAAACTCCGCAAAATAAATTATTTTATCGGAGACAACTTTTAATAGTATCTACACACACAAAGTTTGTCAGATTTAAGTCATTTCAAATTTGAGATGCCGTGTTTTTTCGATCCAGTGACAATCTTTTATTCATTTCGTTGAGATAATTTTCCTTTCCAAACAGATCCTGGTCTGCTTGACAGTCGTTACCCTGCTGAATATCGTTCATAAATTTGTTGCACACTGCAGCTGAATATTTCAAGTGTTTTAACAATATCCATTTGGGATGTAACCTCCTCGGATAGAGCAAGAACGTGTTGACGTTTTTCAGTTGGAACACATGGGGTTTGGCAATAAAATATGTAAAGTGAATAAAATGTGAAATTTAATTGTATGTAAGTGCTTCTTTGAAAAGGTAAATACTCATTTTACAAAATTATGTATGACTGAAACATTTTCTCGTTTAAATTTTTGTTGTTTTTTAATAAGGAACCCGGCCTTCTAGCATATCGTAGACCTAAGAACCTAAAAGAAATCATAGGTAGTAACCGCATTTTAGGGGACAAGGTAATCCGTGATAAACTAACAACAAAAACAACAGGATTTTCTCAACCATGTAACAACAAAAGAAGTTTATGTTGCAACCACGTTAAACACACGAATTCATTCACTAGCTCAGTCACTAAATCTACTTTCAAAATCTACCACGACTCTAACTGTAGAAGTCATAACATAATTTACCTCCTAGAATGCACACTATGCCGGAAACAATATGTAGGAAAATCTGAATGGCCCTTTCACTACAGAATTAATAATTATCGCAATCGAATTAAGTCGACTCCCCATGAAAAATTATTACCTGTAGAACAACATTTCCGCATAGAAAAACACGACTTCAAAACCCATGCCAAATTCACTATAATTGAGAGAATAGAAAAGCCCAAAGCAGATAACATTAGAAAGATTTTAGAGTTCCATGAAAATAAGTGGATACGACGTTTACATACGCTGTTTCCAGCCGGGCTAAACCATAAATTTAACAATATAGATAGAAGTAACACATAACTCTACAAATAAAAACCTACCCACATTTCACACCCATACAAAACAGACATGCTTACGGAGGTGTTGAGGCCTCACACTTATACACATACCCACACGAATATGCACATTTACACACAACATACTCACTCACTTTCCTAATGAGCCAAATAATAATACACACCCATAGCAATATACAAGCTAACACGTATCATACTCACTCACTCCCTTAAAAACTAAATAACACACACACACACACACACACACTTACCAGAGACTAAACAACTAAATAACACACACACTAAACTAAATAACACAAACACACACACACACACACAAACACACTTACCATCCCCTCTCCAGACACCAATAAAACTGCTGAACTGACCGAGGAAAAGGGAACATAGCTCTTATCTCAAATGACAACTTAAAAGAGGCTGTTTTACCAACACAAGGAATGTTAATAAACTCATGTTAAAAAGATAAAAAACAAATAAAAAAACAAATGAAAACTACAGACAAAAGTTCATTTTCTCCATCAAGACATTCATTTCTGTAGTTTACTGCTACAGCAAGCAGAAACATTTTTTTCTCCCAATGATGGCCATGTTGGCCGAAACTAGTCGAGGAATATAAATGAAATAATAATAATAAAAGCATAAGAATATTAATCTACAACCCAGTATGTCTGAAGATTTTAATTAATATTTTAATAATTTTTATCGTTCAATATATATATATATATATATATATATATATATATATATATATATATATATATATATATATAAAATATGTGGTGCAGTTTAATTTATATTATATCAATCGTTCATACAAAAAGCAGAGTAGTAAAGTTAATGATATAAATGGCGAAAAACGTCTTCGCAAACAAATTTATTAAAGTTACATTAACCTACGAACCACTCGATGAATGTTATGATCCTTGTTTTTAATAACTTCAAGTTGTATAAGGTCTTTTTTTATTCTGCTAGTAATTTCGGTTGTACATTCAGCCATCCTCAGGGATGGAAATAATTTTTTTTAGTAGATCCAGGTAATAGTGGGCACGAAAAATTAAATGCGAATCGAAATATGTTTTTGTTAGAAATGGGTTATTGTTAACGGATAAAAACTTATGGAGCGTGCAGTCGCAACGCTAATGTTGAATTCTTGAAAATTTAAGAGAGTGTATTTTTTTACTAATATGGTAATTTGAGAATTTTTTTTAAAAATTTACTAATCTACTTTTTGTATGAATGATCCATGTAATATATATATATATATATATATATATATATATATATATATATATATATATTCTACAGACAATGTGAAAGCACGCACGATAACCTGCCCTCGTCAGCCGCCAACCAGTTTCGGTGGCTAAGGCGATACTGTCACTGCTGGCGCCACCAGCAGCTTTTCCCTCAGGATAGTGTATTTTTTTTGTGTAGACATGTCACTTTGTGATTTTTTTCTTTTTTTGCAACTGCAAGTCAGATTTTCATCGTTGTGTTAAAAGCGTTTCCGTTTGATCGTTAACCAATACACAACGCTCTCGTAGCGACCATTACCAGTGACGTAGAATGGAAGGTAAACATGTGAAAGCAGGTACAATAACCTGCAGAAGTAGCATTTTATTGTGAGCATAGTTATAATTAACTTTGTTTATTTGGGATCTTGACTAGATCCAACTCGCTGCCTATTGAGCTCTGTTTTGAAGACAATGTTAAGCACGCTTCAGGCTTAACATTGTCTTCTTTATGACGCCATGTCTACATCTGCAATGACTGTGGGCACGCAGAGAGCATGTGACGTAAAGTGCCTCAATTACTTTGACATAATTGGTATACATCGGTGTCAGTATACCCCAACTGCTTAGTTGCATTTGGTAGGAGATCATAGGTAGATCGCAGGAGGAATGATATTGCCAATGGCTCCATTGTAATCAGGATATTCCATGAGAGCTTCATCAGATCAATATCATTCCATGTAGTCCAAGTACATTGTTTGGACTGAGAAACACCACTAGCCGTTCGCTGCTCTTCCTTGAAATTCATGATTTCTTCAATCACCATGTCTTGTTTTCCCTTTAGACCGTTTCGAAAACAACTGCTTGCTTGTGCTGCCCAGGCCATCTCGATTTGTTTGGGTCACCCCTATAATCTCCTTAGTTTGCAGGCTGGATTCTGCTTCTCGGATGGCTTCTAATGCCACCATTTGTTGTCAGTCTTGATAGCTAGCTGTAATCTGTAGACGAACACATTCGCCAAGTCCCTCATCATCATGTGAAGGCGTACCTTCCCGACCTTTTCCACAATTTTAAATTGAATAATTTATAAAGTTTAAATCTTTTAAAATTCAATTTTAATGTAATAATTCTTAGGAAATATTGTTATTAAGTAAAACTATATTTACTAATCATATATTTTAAAACTTATTACAATCTGACCACCCCGAATATTTTTAAAAGAATTTCGATTTGTTTTTGTATGTGATTATGTGCAGAATTTCTGAAGTATGAATGTACAAACCGATAAATCTATAATTAAAAAGTCATGTGCTTTAAGGGTTGCCTCCGCTTGCGGCGAAAAACAAAATTATCGTCTGCTCCATCATACTTAACTATAAACATGTTAGGCAGTCAATCGATCGATTAACACGTCAAAAAGCAAGACCACGTAGTTAAGAAATGTTTGTATACAATATTTTATGCTATAAGTAATATTTGTTTCAAATCAGATTAATTTAACTTTAAATTTGCTCATTTTTCTCAAATAACGTTTCAGAAATATATATTTAATTTTTACAAGATTTTAAAAACCGAGAATTAATTTTTGTTTAAAAAGGTATAAAAATTGCGATTTTGATCGATTTTAAAGAAAAAAAATCTATTTCAATCAATGTGATTTCTGTTTGAAATACAACAGACTATTTTGCTTACAGGAAATAGTAAATTTTAAATCCTTTAGCATTCAATTAAAGCTAAAATGAAAGCTTCAAGAAAGCTTTTTCATTTTTTAAAAATCATTTTAAACCTTATATCGAATTAGTGGAGGTACCTATATATATATATATATATATATATATATATATATATATATATATATATATATATATATATATAATTAAATGTTCAAACACTAATATTTCTTGGTTATAATTTATTACATTGGAATCGTAATCATGATCCAATTCATCAGACCTACAAATTCAAAAAGATATCGGAAAATATATCTCCGGGTATAAAAAACAAAATTTCAGTGAGAGTGTATGTGCGGGAGTGGGGAACAAGTTTGAAAGTGATATGTATGAAAGCTTTAGAGAGGGGTGTAATAGAAGAAAGACGAACAGGAAAGGCTTAAAGGTGAAGGTGGAGATTAAAATTTAACAGAGAGAAGTTTTAAAGAGAGTAGTTAAATAACGATTTAAATGAGTGAGATACAGATAACTATGAATTATTTTTCGATGCATAATTTCGCTACCGAATCGCTGACCTACATTAAAATTAAAGAACAGACACCGGAAAAGTGTGTATACATTTTGGGTGACACTACGCACAATAAAAACCATATGATCTAAACTTAAAATCCAGAAGATGAGAGAGAGAGAGAGAGAGGAAAAAAATTGATGGGGGCCAAACTAAAAACGAAGGGTATTTATAAGAGAACCGATGTGTAATAAAGAAAATTTGACAAAGCAAGTAACATCACCTACAGGTTACAAATTTAACGTAAACATATAAAATCTAACTAATATTTAATCTAGTAAGGACCTATTATTTCTTTGCCCCAAAACACATTATAACCATGGAATATTAGTGTTTGAACTTTTTATTATATTATTACTCTGTCCTGGACATTGAGTTCTACCTGGATTATATCCTCTTGGAAATTTATATATATATATATATATATATATATATGTATATATGTGTGTGTGTGTGTGTGTGTGTGTGTGTGTGTGTGTGTGTGTGTGTGTGTGTGTGTAATTAAGCAATTCATTGAGTCCGAAAGAAACCTCAACAGAATGCAGAAAGCACTGGACGGCCGTTTCGTCCTATATTTGGGACTCATCAGCAGTGCGCAAATCAGATGTAGCAAATCAGACTCAATATAGTGCCGCTCGCTCACATATTCCGTGGTAGAACTCAACAGAAATTCTCTGTAACCATAGGACTGTGCCCCAGGGAGCCACGACTACTATCACCAAGCCGCTCAAACTGAAGCATTAGAAGCCGGATTGAGTCAAATATTGGACGAAACGGCCGTCCAGTGCTTTCTGCAATCTGTTGAGGTTTCTTTCGGACTCAATGAATTACTGAATTATAATTATCAAATCCTCCTAACAATTTCTATCTATATGTATATTGACCACTAATATTATATATATATATATATATATATATATATATATATATATATATATATATATATATATATGTTCTTACAATTTTTTCATTCATTATTAGTATAATTTCCTGTGTTTATGTTATAAGTAGTAGTGTGTAGAAGTAGTAGTATTTCTAATCCGTAATGAATGGAAGAAGTAGTATTCAATGTTCGAGGAGTGTCTTTAAAAAACCACCAATACGGTTTTGCCGTTCTCAAATAGAATCAGTTCCAGTCTTGACTTAAACGGTTTTATATCAAGTGCCTCAATTATATTCCGACGCCCTTTATAGTTAGATGTTCTTAGAATGACAGTGTTATGTATAAGGACTTAACTTATTGGAGTAAATAGTTGTGTATGAGTGTCTAAATGTTTCCTTATCGAACTGAGATATTTTTAATTTTTTAGCAGTCTACGACTTAATGACGCTGTCCTGTGACAGATTTAGCTGTATTGCAAGAGTCACAGTCTTGTGCAACGAAAATGATAAACTACATTGGTGGTATGAAGTTTGGATTTAATAGGCGTGTTGTTATTGTTTATTCTGAGGCTGATAGTTTTTAATTTGTTATCGTATATTTTAGGGTCGACAAGGGCAATGTACTGATTTATGTTTGCCGCATGGCGAATTCATCTTGTTTATAATTTTTTGCGCATCTGGTCGCAGTAAAATATATTAATATTTTGTTGTGCTGTAGTTTTAGTATTAATGACGTTTAAATTCTGTAGGAATAATCTTTTTATATACTGATGTTCACTCAATATAAGTCCCAAGAGCCTCTCAAAGTAGAGGTTTATATATGAACGTAAGAAAAGGTAAGAAGTGTATTTCATGAGGTTATTTAGGAAAGAAAATAATTAACCCTAGACTTGAAGAGGTTAAGATTGTAGCGATCAGGGAAACATCCAGCCGAAAGTTTGTTCCACAAAACAGCAGTTCTTGGGAAGAAGCTGACCGAGTGGACGTGGCATGGCGGGTCCCAGCTGCAAAGGTCAAGGCCGGTGGAACTAAAGAACGTAGCTCATCAGAAACACTTGCCATGGAAATAGTGATAAAGTCGCGAGAGGCTTGCGACGTTTCGTCTATAGGTAAGGGGTTGTAGGGTGGAATATAAGTTGTCACCCACAAGGCTGCGTAGACACTTTTGAACTCTATCAAGACAAGCAAGTGAGCCCAGATATGGCAGTATTTTTCTTCTGATTTGGCTCCTGTGATGATAGGGTATAGCAAGGCGAATCAGATACATTCTTGAGCAGTAGAATGGACCGACCATTAACAGATCATATATATGAGTTCCACTTGATGTCTGGCGTGATAGACATTCAAGGCAAGGAGCTTCCTTGAGAGAAGACACATCCATTATGATAGGTGAAAGTTCAGGGACTGCTTGGTGATGCTGGAACATGGTTTAGGACGTATTGAATTTTACAAGCCAGTCCTTCCCCCATTGAGCCTGTAGAGGACCGTGGGTTAGCGTGTTGTTAAATTAGGAACACGTGCGTTTATTCCGAGGTTCAACTACAAAAACATGGCGGACTCAAGTTGAGACCAACCGAAGATGTAAAGAAAACAAACAAGACCAATATATATATGTCAACAAATATATGTATTAAACAACAAATTTACAAGTGACAAAGACATCAATATTTGTGTTTGTGTGTGAACGTAAAGAGTTTGTATATTAGTGAAAGTTCGTACGTACGTGTATGTGTATTTCATGGCGTTTCCCACAAGTGGGCGAAAACACGGATCTCTGCGAGAGATCACATTTTTTGTAAATGTGTCCGCTGAAATGCAAAGTCAAAAGAGAACGAGGCAATAAATTGCCCAGTATTTATAAGAGAGAGAGAGAGAGAGAGAGAGAGAGAGAGAGGGGGAGGGAGAGAGAGAGAGAGAGAGTCCCCCCACCAAGTGGGTTTATTAATCAACGGTTCTAAAGGATTGGGATGAAGGTACTAATTAGTTGGGTAGAAGGGATTTCGGAGTAATTCCAGAAATAAGTTTTTCTTTTTACTTAGTTGTTTCTGGGATTGAATTATTAATTAACTAGGTGAATTAATTCCAGAGTAATTAATGGACGGGTTCGTTATTTAAAGCTTGTGATAAATGGTGAATTGGATTTTGGGTGGTCTACCGGGCGAAATCCAGCCCGAGATAAGTGCTTTTCGCCGGGCTTAAGTGGACGTTGTCTGCGGAAAACCCAGTGGGGAGTCCGAATCCGATTTTAGTACCTCTTGAAAACTGGGTTCCCGCGGAGTTTCGGAGAGCAGGCGGAAACAGATGGTGGTCAAGGCGATTTGCATATTAAAATTCGTGGGCGGTGCCTAAAAACTGTTTAGCTCCTCCTCTCTCTATATAAGCGACCTGCACGCCTGAGTTGGGCAGATGAGATCGGAGATCAGATCGGATCGGATCGGAGAACACGTCGGAACGCGAGAGAACGCGGCAGAGATCCGGCAGAGCGTGGCAGAGCCGGCAGAGACCAAGGAAAAACGCGGAGAGAGAACAAGGCAGTCCGCAAAGGAGAACGCATCAGAACGAGGCAGTCCGCAAAGAAGAGCGTGTCACAACGAGACAGTCCGCGGAGAGAGACCGAGGAAAAACGCGAGAGAGAACGCGGAAGAAAACGCGGTGGAAACGGCTTAGTGGGTCTTGCTGGTCTGGCCAGTTGGTTGCATGCGTCAAGTACCAAGAGATAGAAATAGAACCCGTGCGAATCGAGATAACTTCGTCAACAAAGCTGAGTAAACCGACTGCTGTATCGGAGGGTGCAGACGAAGATCCACGAATTATCTCCCTTAGATCAGCCGAATTTTCTATCGGCATAATTGTGTCTTTCTCTCTCTGTGACGTTCCGACCCAAACGAGTGAACCTCGTTAAGACAGTTTGTATTCGTGCAATTTCTTTGATAGTGACATAAAAACAGGAGCCTTAAAGGGCTCTTTGTACAGGAACCGAAAGTGTTGCTTATTTCTTTCTTCTTTGTGCCCTTGCGGTTACGACAAGAGCTTTTCTGCACGAATAGCGATTTCTTTCAGCGTGGAGCCCAGCCATTTAATTCGTCCTACCTCCAGATCGTCCTGAAGGATCGAAATACTGCTGTTCGGATCAAAAATACACAACGTGGCGGATAGTGGTGGTTCCTTCAGTTCACCGGAGGGGGACCGGGTGGTTTACCTTTCGGCCAGAACCACCGGAGAGACAGGACAGAGCTGTAGCCAGCAGGGCTTCTATGTCAGAGAGTGACCCCTAGAGAACAGTTAGGAAATTAAGGAGTTAACTCCGACAAGCCACCAGGGATAGGTCAGACGAGACATCAACTGTCAGGTTCTGTTCAATCAGATTTTCGGAGGTGCGCCTATAAATTGTTGTATCATCCGCATGGCTATCACTAAAGATCAAAGTAAGACAGATCATTAATATATCAGAAAGAGGGTAGAACCATAAGGAACGCTGATATTGATCACATTGTCTTCCGATGACTAGCCGTTAACAACGACCTTCAGGTTAGGAAGGACTTGATAATTGAGAAAGCTTTTTCAAAGATTCCATAGCTAGAGTGTTTATGTAGCCGCCTCCGATGCCACACCTTGATATATACGTCTTTTATATATTTAGGGCGATGATCCTCGTGATGACAGTTAAGATATCAGCCGTGGATTTAGCAGAGCAAATCTATACTGGTTATTACTCAGGAGGTTGTTCCTGTGGAGATGTTCAACAACCTTCTTGTTGGTTTGGATATCGATATGTTGTATAGCCCCCTCTTCTGGGGTTCTGTTGGTCGACGGCGTCGATTCACTCATATTGATGTTGTATTCTCTCTTTCCGGTGTTCGCTAGTTAGTTTTAGTTCGGTGATAAAAGAGAACTTCAACAAAGAAATTTTATCTATTTTTATTCAACACGTCGACGTGCACATTTCTAACTAGCAACGATGTTGCTAACCTACCCCACTGGGGAGCAGCTTTCAGCCACGAATTTCACACGTCTACATTGTTCTACGTGTAAAAGCCAACTTCGTAAAACCCCTTTCTATATGTATCATTCCCACGCTAGTTTTAGCCGATCAAAATCAAATTCCTTTGTTTTCCTGTATCTGACCTCAAAGGTCATATTGAGGGAGTCAGAGCAGAAATACAATTCTCTAAAAATTAATAGTCTGCTACTGATATTTAACAGATATTGGTGTTGAGAAAATTATTGTTAACCAATGTTTGTTTAATGTTTGAATTCACTAAAATTATTTTCCGTGTCGGGTGTCTTTTATTTATTAATTTTTTATCCCTGCTATTTTATATCTTTATGTGCATTTTATATTATAATTGAGGAGGTAGGAGTTTTTGTTGGTGTTGATATATATATATATATATATATATATATATATATATATATATATATATATATATATATATATATATATACAGTAGAAGACCTCATAATCGAACGTCCTCATATCTTAACTTCTTTGGAATATGCAACATTCTAATTTTTTTTTCTTTGCAGATAATTGTTAGTAACTTGAAATTTCTCAACCCATAATGTCTTGCACAAAAGAAACTTCAACTAGAAGAAAAAGGAAAATAAATTCTTTCACGTTATGTCAGAAATTAGAGATTATTGAAAAACTGGACGAAGCTCCTAATTCGTTGAATTTGCAAATTAGCAAACAAGGATTCCAGAACCTGAATGAAGCACCAAAACTTGCACTGATGATCCACTGAATATTCTCACTTCGGATGTCTTAAAAGAATGAATAAATGAAGACGCTAATGAATTACAAAAGAATTTGACGGTAGAATCTCTTCAAAATGATTTGAAGTGTCAAGAAATAGAGGAAGAATCAAATTCTTCCGATAATGATGAAATTAGTAAAAGTCTTTGTTCAGTAGTACAGAATATACAAGTGCACGCAATTTGCAGAAATGCCTTACGTTAAAAAAAAACTAGGACAACGAAAAGTAAGCAAAATGAGAAAAGTAATAAGAAAGAAAGTAAAACTTATTGCGCATTATTAATATTTACTTTCGTGATACATTTATTTTTTCATATATTGTGATAAGTTAGTCTTGTGTTTTGTTAAGTTATAGGTATATTACACATGCCACATTATATCCAAACCTTTTCTCATATCCGAACTTCAAAGAAGTTTGGATACGAGGGCGTTACTATATACATATATATATATATATATATATATATATGTGTGTGTGTGTGTGTGTGTGTGTGTGTGTGTGTGTGTGTGTGTGTGTGTGTGTGTGTGTGTGTGTGTGCTAAATACATTGATGTAGAGATTTACGTACACATTGAGAAATGGGATTTTATTGTTAACACGAAGGGAACTTTAATACAGAGCATTTTCAAAAAAGTAAATTTTACTGTTTTAATTTCCTTACAATTTTTTTGTAAATATAAATTATGTCATCAACATACCATGCATAGATTTGTGGTTTGGTTGTTTTTTAACACGTTGTTTTCAATATGTGCATTATAAAAGTTAAAGACGGTAGGACCTAGGGGTTGCCAATATTAACTTCGTTGGTTTGGATGTCCTTTTATGGGTTATTGTATACTGAAAAGTAACTTCAGCGATCTCAATTCGATAAAGAAGCGCTTGGTCCCATAAATTCTTAAAGATAACACTGTCATTCTAAGAACATCTAATTGTCAAAGACGTCTAAAGATAATTGAAGCACTTTATATAAAACCGTTTAAACCAAGTCTTAACTTTATCCAATTTGAGAATGGCAAAACCGCACTGGTTGTTTTTAAAGGCCCCACTACATGGAATTTCTACTACTTCCATCCATCACGGCATAAAATTACTACTACTTCACGAGACAAATTACCGTATATGTCGGTGTACAAAGTCGACCTTTTAATCATAAAAGATCCCCAAAATACGTCTTATACTCCAGGTATAAAATGTGAACATTAATTCCTATTGTTTATGGTAAGTTGTTAGCATTGGAGATGTGTGCCTCAAAAAGTCGTTTAAAGATCACATTCGAGTAGTGTAACGGATGAAAATGTTCAAATTCCAGATAAGTCTATTGCATTCACTTTCATACAAATGTCATTGGTAAAAGAATAAAACTATTCTGTCTTTTCTTCTTATAACTAGTGTTTTAAATAGCAGTGTAGACTGGGTTCTTTATCGTTGGGTGTCAACAACTCTAAGGGAAGGAAACCTCGGAATTTCAAACCATTGAAAGGCAACGGGAAACCCCACTTCTGTTTTGATGGGATAGATCATTAAAAATATAACGAAATATATATATATATATATATATATATATATATATATATATATATGTATAACAAATCACTTATACAGTATATGACCAAGGCAATTCATCAGTAAAACCTCAGTTCACTTTTCCTTTCTACATCTTTTCAATGCATTAACAAACAAATTGTCAAATTCTAATTTCTATAAATACATAAAGAATTTCTATAAAGGACACATCACTTATACAGTATATGACCAAGGCAACGCACCAGTAAAACCTCAGTTCACTTTTCTTTTCTATATCATCTCATGTATACTTAATTCAATACATGAACAAACTATTGTCTAATTCTAGTTTCTATGAATACACAGATAAAGAATTTCTTTTCGAATATTACATACATATTCTTATGTTTATTCTCTCATGTACAAATCGTGAGTATCGTAACATTCATGTTGGGATGGTAATGCAAATTTATCTCCATCAGCCATTCCAACACTATCTTAGCTGGAAGGACAGTAAAGTAAAGAAAATACATTGTACATTTTTGGCACTGGCCCAAAATTCTATGTCTTCCTTTCAGCAAATGTGAAATGAAAATGTTCACAACAATTGAAGGATTCACTCCTATTGAGTATCTTTTTTTACTCTTGCAATTAGTTTTTAATATCTGTTTTCCTTTTCCTTTTTCTCTGCTTCTTTAGGTTTACCACTTTTTGGGGTGGGGGACTAATTAAAACTATAATTTTTTTTTCTATGTACAGACACTTTTGAGCATGACCATAAGGAAGGTCTGAACAGCAAAGATCCATGAGACCTAGAAGGTCTTACTGGTAACCTGTTAGAAGCTGCAGGCAAATTTATTGATTGGAAGCACTTATCTGTCGAAGGGGAAAGCATATTTGATGATGGAGTTGTACACATAAGTGGAAAATTATCAATTGATTGGATAAATCTACCGGGGGGCAGATGTGCTTCAGTCTAGAAGAAAAATTTGTTTCTACATTATTTCCACATAATTTATTAACTATGATTGACAGGAATTAAAAATTTCAATATATTATTTCTGAATAGTCTAAAGAAATAATTTAGTAAAACTGTAAAAGACATCTTTGAAAAATATATTTCTAATTAGACAAAATTTTAAATCTTTACTCTGTAATGATTTATGCTCTTCATTCATCTACAAACATATTTGTGTTTGGTGATTTTAATGCTTATTACGTTAAGTGACTTAAGCATTCTAATGTTACTGGTGTTGCTGGTATTCAGACATCATTTTTTTTCCATTGCCCAGTCTCTCAGTCAAATAGTGGATTTCCCTACTCGTTTCCCTAATAAATCTGCGGAACATCCTTCTTTGCTTGATTTGTTCCTTACCTCCGCTCCTAGCTCTTGCTGAACATCATAACTTCTTGGTAATTTGGATCAAGCTGTTGTATCTGTTTTGAGTCGTTTATTAGAAAGGAACCTCCTATTCACAAGTTTTCTTTTTTTTTACCAGCATATTGATTGGGATTCGTTTCATGACTTTTTTTGAGATGCTCCCTACATTAATATTCTCAACCTTCCTGTTGAGAATTGTACCACTGAGGTTTCTTTTTGGGTTAAAGCCAACGTCGATGCTTTAATGCCTTCTTGGAAATACGAGGTGAAACCACAATTTTCTCCCAGTTCAGCCTCTATAGTCCACAGGAATCATTTTTTCTGGCTGTACCAGCATGATAGTTCCAATCACATCAGATGTCTCTTTGTTTCTGCTCACAATAATTGTAAACATGTCCTCAAAGAGGCTAAGCCTATGTTTGAGATAGAATATGACACCTCTAGGTATTGATGTAGTAATGATTATTGCTGAAAGAGTCTATCAAGCTTTAGATAAGTATAGCGAACATTGGACTGTTGCTTTGGATAAGAGTTATTCACTTTTCAAATCTCTACAATATGAATATCAATAAAAATTAATTTTTTAAATTGTTTCCAATTCTAATAATTTATATTAATCTATTTTCTTACTTAAACTACTATCTTTTTAAATTCTAAAGAAGCTATTTGATAAAGACATACAAACATTTTAGCATAAGAGAATGTTTATGTTTACATCATGTATAATATAAATTTCTGTAAAGTTTCCTCAACAGAAAAGAAGCCTTGAAATTTTCAGATCTATTATTTCCTTTATCATTAGCAAAGATTATGTTCACCTTGTCTCAATGAAAAAGCAAAAGGGAATCTTATATCTTTTGCCTGCCTGTCCTGGGTATGATGATAAACTACATCCGGCAGCAAGGCCTCTGATCAGGTGGTTTTGAGGAGCATGATACTACCTTTTAATTGCTGTTGTGCCCAGATACACCCTTATAGTAAAATTATTGGCAATACATTTTCATAGTGAAAAATTACCAGCAATACACTTTTTGTTAAAGAAATTACTAATATTCTCAAGAAAATTAAATTTTGTTGTTGTCCGCTTGTATGTTCATTGTTCAAAACACCATTCATCACCTGAGACATTTTTATTCATAAAATTTGTTCATGAACTGATTGGTTTATAATGAGAAGAATTTGTTCCCCTGTATATCTATTTCTTTGTTATTAAATAAATATTTTATTTTTCCCATCTATGTTTTTAAGCCAAACATTTAATATTTGATCCGAGTCACGCTGAAAGTGCATTAAATACAAATTACAAATTTAGAGAGAATATTATTAGCAATGAACAATATTTTCAAGTGGGAATTTCACTTGAAGACCATTGGAAGAGTTGTCACCCAAAATCAGGGTACAATGATAAAGATTTGTTGGCTGTGTTAGAAAATGAGCAAAAAACAATCAGTCAGAGAACTTCCAGAATGATTTTATATATTGAGTGAAACTTTTTGACCATAAAATGCATGGATGTTAGCAAAAGAGGCAGCACAAAAGCGAATTATGTATTGGAGATATGAAAACAAGCTAGTAAAGAAATTTAATTATTTGTGTAGTGCAAAACTGTGGTTTTAACCCAGATCGTTTGCAAATAATCTACATTCCAATTAATTCTTTATTATGCATTTAATAGTAAAAAAATTTACAAAGGCATTGAGATGCTTTAGAAATGGGCAAATTTCATTTTTTTTATTAAAAGTTTCTTCAAAGTTTACTAAATAAAAATAAAAAATAACAAGGATATATCGTGCATGATTCTGAAAAAGCAGCTTTCTTACTTTTTTTTCTAACTTTTTGGAAATGAGACCCACCATTTTTATAAAATACTTTGCTCGCCATTTCTTTGCTTTCCTACTGAATGAAGCTCCCAAATACACAAAGGTTATTATTTGTTTTCTTCTATCTTTTTCCTGCTTTTTCGCAACTCCTCTTTCATTATCTTCTCTTGCGTCCTCCCTGCTATTTCTGTTTTGTCTTCTTTTCCAATTGCAAAAGTCTTTTTTAAATATAGAATCTAGATTGAAGGCATGATTTTACATTGCAAATCATCTGCTTTATAAGTGTGGAATCTTCAAATATCGGCTGCATCTTCAACTGGAATGAATTGAATTGAATTTCTATTTCTGGTACAGGATTCTAACCATGAAGAATACGGAATGCATCTTCAAGTGATCCAAAATCATTGAAATATAAAAGATAAAAGCTAAACTTTGTTCATATGACCCTTTATAAGGCAGTGAATAAAATCAATTTACTTTCACAATGCTTTTAAAATTTTTAAATTTTGTTCCTTCTATTTATCAACATTGTTTTTAATTCTTCATATTCAATCATTCTTTAAAATCTTTTGCCACATTATTGAAATTTTTTATTTTATAGATTGCAATTCTGCATTATCAGATTAAGTATTATCACTGTCATTTTTATATTTAATTCTTTCAGCGATAAGATTCTAGTAAGAATTATCGATGGAAGAAAGGAGCATATTTTTTTGTTTTACTTTGAAGTCAAAGTTTACCTTTTTCCAAAAACAGTGATTTAATAATCTAGTATTGGAACAGACTTCATGGTAATTCATTATCATTTTTAAAGAATAATAATTCTTGTTCATCCATGGTACTACTATAACGATGATCTTTTTGCTGGAACTGAGAACAAAAGAGAAAACTAAAATTGTCTTCATGGCCTCAATCTACAATGTTATTATTTGTCTAAAATAATTACTGTCATTAATTTTCAAAATAAATTAGAAAACTTAATTTTTTTCAAAATATTAGCTTCTAAAACTTCTGCATAAATCCGTGTAAAAAAAAATTCTATAAGCCTCATTCCCAAAAATAAGTACGAGTGGAGAGCAAAAAGAAATGTGTATTTAAAATCAAAACAAAAAATAGCGTTCACAGTTGCATAATAAATCTAAAAAAAAGTTTATTTGATGAGAGAATCAAATAAAAAATATAGAAGAATCTGGAAACTTTAAAACTGATTTAGCATCCTTCGCCTTTTATTTTGTGATGCTCTTTTTGTTGATCAGCTTAAAATATCACAGGGTGGCAAACAATGTACCCAAAACTAGAGTTCATAGAAATTAATTCGAATAATGAAGCCTTTTAAATTACAAAGACAGAATCCAGCAGAGTGACCAGAATCTAATAAAGATTTACGTTAAGATTTGGTGAAAATATGTTTTTTGTAGGAAAATCTATTTTTCTTTTGCATATTTTTCCTTTTATGAATATGTATATGAAATATATAAATGAATGTAAATGAAAATGACTTTCATTTCTAAATGAAGTTTTTATTAATATCCATAATTTTAAAGAAGAAAAGCATAAAAAGATTTAAAATGACTTCTTTCGTTTTATTCTGCAACTCGGAACTCAATTTGTGATGTAATGAAAATCCTAACCCACAACCAACTCTATTAACAAGATGAAATAAATATTTTCTTTTAGATTTCTGTACTAAAATATATTTATATAAAGATAGACACAAAACCAAAGTTCAATTTAGCATCATAATTACATTATAAATTGAACAAGTGATGTCATAATGTTGGCCACAAAATCAGGGTTCAGTTGGTATTAAGCATATATTACACCCCTCCCCAATTTATAACCACTTTCCTTGCTTCCATTTTAAAACTTAATTTTATCTCAAAAATTAAAAATTTCCTAAAGAAATGGCAGTCATTTTCAGAAAGAAAAGTAAACTACATAGGAAAAATATTTGACAAAACTTATGCACTTTAGTTTAAAAAAATATTAACCAAAATTTCAAATAACAAAAGCAAAGAAATGAAAACATTTTAATTTTAGGAAATAAGATTTACATAACCAATAAGATCTTTTTACAATGGATATACTTAAAAAATCAAAGCATTGTATATTTTTTTGTGTTTGGTTTAATTAATACAAAAGGACTTTTTATTAATGAAACTATTTTCAAAAGAGGTTTTTTTCTGATATATAAGATCATATAAAAGCATAACTTATTTGGACAATTACTTTCATGATGAGAATTAAAATAACATTTATGAACAATGAATTGCATCTTTGCACATCTAAAATATTGGTTAAAAATGTCAAAATTTCTGTTCTCAGTCAAAATTATAGACTATAAAAATGGCGAATGTAATGATAAACATGGCAAATATTAGCTATTTGTGCTGTAAATGGAAATTTGGAACTATTGACTCATCTAAAAGTAAGTGTCCCAATTTTCCATGTCATCATAAGTAATAAACATATTGTAGAAATGTTCCTTTGTCATTAATTTTGATTAATACTTTAGCCAAATTCATATACGGATTTGGAAAATAAATAGAAAAGATATAGATGTATATATAAAACTGCATAATATTACATTTCTAAAAGAAAAATTCTATCTGATCTGTCTTTCTTCACATGGCAACAATCTTGAAAACAAAGTGTGGTATTGTGAGCATTAACATGGAAACCTCTCTGATTTGTGGTTTCTCCACATGGTAAATATACTGAAAACAAAGTGTGGTATTGTAACCGAGGCATAAGACATTTATGTTAAGCAGGTGACAAAGATTTACATAGAAATGAGAGGCTGCAAATTGCAGTGTTCTTTAATTTACCATCATTACATGATGACATATTTGGCAAGGTACTGGGGTTTTATTGGCATAACAAACTTGTGTTGGCATGAAAGTGATTTCTTACTTTAAGACGCTCTGCTCAAACTTGATCATTTTGCTTCAGTTTGCATCAACCAATTTCAGTGTATCCCACTGGAATGCAAATAAAAATGACCAACTTGAAAAGAGACTGAAATGGTTTATGATATCTATAGTCTTGCATTATAGCCATTTTAATGCTTTCTCCAATGTATTCATGATTATACAAAATGACTTAATCGTTTGGGAGATTTTAAATCCTTGCCTCTCACACTTCATAAGTTTTCAAATAAATAAATTGTATCAGAATTTGTATCTAAGGAATCATTTTTCTAAATTTATTATTTCTTTCTAGATACAGTATCTTAAGTTACTGTAGTGAATTTATCTTTTCAGTTGATAAGACAAGGTTTGAATATTTTCTCTCTGTATTGCTTTAAGGAGAAGCAAAAATATTAGGAATTCACATGAAAAGACGAAACATCAAATTCTGAGGAATAAAGATTCTGTCATATGTAGAAAGACATATTTTGGCGGATATCGCTACAAGAAGCAATATACGTGGCATATATTCTGGAATAGAATTATTCCAGACAATATGCATTGCTTATCAATAAGCTTTAATATACTCAGTATTTACCTGAGATCCCTACAATGCTGTTTTTTAACATGGGGCTTTCTGAGCATGTACACACAGGCAAGACTTCCCTGTAAACCATGCTTACACAGGGTCAGGTGGCTGTCTGTTTTTCCCCAGATAGACTCTGCCTGTAGGCATAGCCTCGTCTGAGTTTCTTTCTGCCCAAAAGCAGAGAGTTTGACAAGCTGAGCTTTGATATACTTGGTATTTATCCAAGCTCCGCACAAAGCAGGATGTGGCACAAGGCTGGTTTAATGTGGGGCTTTCCAAGTGTGTACACTCAGGCAAAAATTCAATTAATGCCAAAATCTAATATTTTGTATGCAATATTATGACTTCAACTACAGATATTTGGTACATAATTTTTTACTTTCTGGGCAGAGCTGGATTAACCATTAAGCAAAATAAGCACATGCCTAGGGCATCAAGGGAAGAGGACCCCACTGAAATTGTAATGATATGTTGTTGTATATGTCTAGAGAAATAAGTCAAACAGGATTAACATATGAATCAAAAGGGTACCATTATGAATGACCTGCAGTGAATCTTTATTGCCATTCTGACTGGTTACTCAGGGAATGAGCTAAGGGAGATAATGAGGTTTTTATTTACTCAATACCTCACATCAGCTCTCTTCAATAAGTTAGTATTACTAATTAACTTAATGGGATTTAATTTTTGTGAACAAGGATAGACCACCTTTATGTTCATTTGACATGATGTTAACCATATGTTTATGTGACATGCTTGTTTGATTACACAACCACTTTTACTCACAGTTCTGTTAGAATCTGGATGTGGCTCATGTGACAGTGGCTGCTCAGCTTTAATTGTTTTTTTCTTGGTTGATGTTGTTCTGGCTTGGAACTGATGATCAGCCTCTCTCGATGGTCATATGTGCCTTCAGTTCCTTCTATATTTATTTCCAGCTAGTGTTTCTATGTTGCATGTTCTCGGTTGAAATTCTTTGTTTTTACTACTCACCAAGACTCCATACTAGCATACTTAAGTTGCAGATGTATGGGTGCTCAAAAATCTTTTAAGTGCTCAGGGTCCCTTGTTTCTGGGCAAATGTATGCTTTTTAGATATAGAATTTATAGGTGATAAAATGTATTATTGTCAATTTTACTATAAAAGGGTATTTTGATATTTACTATAAAAAGGTATTTTGATATTTTTTAGTGTTGCATTGACTGCTATTTTGTTATAAAAATATATTGTTGTCATTTTATTATAAAAATGACTTGATATTTGTTTGGGGGTTCACTATTTGTCTATAGCTGGAACCCTAAATTATAGGTACTACCATCCTGGGTAACAACAGCAGTTAAGAGGTGGTTTCACCCTTCAATCTCCCAATCAGTAGCCTTGCTGCCAGATGTAGTTTATTATCATACAAGGTCAATTTAATAATTTTAATTGGTTTGTGTATGATTTTGTGCACAAAGTACTGTTGTAAAAGTTCAAATAAGCAATTGTTTGGCGTCCAGGAAGGGATTAATCCATCTTACAATGATTCCTAGGAGGAAAATAATTTGGGCTGATGAATATTTTGGATCATGAATGACCTTCAAAAATGAATTAAATTCATGACCTGAAGTTCTACTGTATTTTTTAAAATGTTTTCATTTGACCCGTTAATACTGACCATCCCATTTTTGGAAAGATGGCCATTAATGAGCTATAAGTAGAAACCTAGAATTAAAATCAGATTTTTATAAATCTATAATTGTTACTGGATTTTATGGGAGGCATTAATGGGTTAAAATAAATATAAATAATAACTAATTTCATGATGAAAAAACTAATATTGTACATGAAAATTGAAAAACTGGAAAAAATTAGTTTGGGAAAAGAGAAGAATTTTGATAACGTCAAAAAGAGAAAACAATTCAAGGAGGCAGAAAAGAAAACGCAAACACTTACCATGTGTGCATCTCTGGGACATGTAGTAATTTTAGAAAAGTCCGTTTAAAATTCGCACTGTTCATGTTTGGGAAAATTTCTTTAAATTCTTTTCATTCTTTGTTGTCCAGCTGCAGGAGAATTTTCACTGGAACTTCAAAATTCTTTAGAGTCTCCTCTGCAGCTGTGGGCTGGACGGTAACCTTATATGCTTTCTTGATGTTAAATGCCTCGGCTCCTTGATGTTAGTTTTCCTTGTCCCTTTGCCGTCAAAAAGTTTTCTCCCCATGACCACTGACCTGAGTTCTATTTATTCAGAAATTTAGTCTCACAAAGACTCCCCCACCCCACCCCCATTCAAGTTCTTATTAGGGCTTCAGACCACATCTCTCATTGGTCAGCAGATATGAAAAAAATAATTTCCCATAAGCTGGAAATGGATCCTTCACACTTTTGGTGGATTTTAACTGCTAAGCTAGAAAAAGATATACAAATGTAACAACTTTTTACATAAACCATCTGGCCTTTTTAAAAGTACCCTCCTCTCAAAAGAACTCTTAAAAAGTAGTAAAAAAAAACTAAATGATTAAACATTTATTCAAGACTAACATTTTAAAAGTAGTAAAATTTTGCCAAAGATGAAAAAATAATTTTCCTTGCCAGTACTTTTTGTTTACACCTTTATGGATATGTAATGTCAAAAAATAAACTATGAAGACAGGATGCAGGTATTTATAACTTTAAACCTGCGATGAATAAGCCTCTTGCTGCATTTTTGAAATGTTAACAGGCCATTTTCTTAGCAGATAAATTATTTAAGCTTGTTATTCAGTACACTGACATGATAGTTTGTTGAGAATTTAGAATTTGGAAACGGGTTTCCATCTTTAAAAACCTTTCCTATTCATTAGTTAGAAAACTTGATTGACTGAAATTGAATGCTTACACCTGTGCAAGAGAAATCTTTCGTCATTGTGCAAATGTGTCAATTTAAGGAAGTACATTGTTTCAGCAAATATCAAAGGAAATGCATAAAAAAATAGGAAACTATTGTTCTGGTAAAAGAAACAATATTTAGAGAAAAAAAAATTTTAATTGGCTGGGAATCTTTTATATTCTTCAGGATTTTATTTTTATTTTCTTGAATTAGGCTTATAATTCAGCAAGTTTTCTTTTTAATCAATTTACAACAAGCAAGGCTATAACAACACTAAGATGCTAGAAGCTACTGGAATGAGAAGGAACTGGAAACCCAATCCTAAATGAGGAAACAAGGGATAAACAACCCTCTATTCCTGTTCAAAATCCCAGAGAAAAGTGTAAAACTGAACCTATAATCTTAAAAAAAATGTAATTGACAAAATTATTTCACCTCATTGGTTGCAAAAGCTGAAAAGTGATCAGTGAGGCTTAATAACCTAGAAAGTTGACATTCATTATATCGGCTGTAACTGCAAAATTGTTCAATTGTTAGATTAAGATTTGAAACTTTGTGTCTTAGAAATGATTGAAGATATCTTATTGGAATTCTCCAAGGTTTTATAACACTATTTGGCTCTACTTTGAGCAATAAGAATGTATAATTACTTTCCAAGCTTAACAGAAGAATTGTGATGAAAGCGATCATAAATGAAAAGGACATGTTCATTATTAATTAATCATAGCTAAGGATCGGAAGCCCATGAAGGATTGAAATAAAGTTCAAATATATATATATATATATATTATTCCAGGATGATTTTCCAACTTATTCAAGATGATCTTCACCCTCTTTAGCCATCTAACTTTCTCTCCTGGTGTAACAAGGTGTCTCACATGTTTCATGTACAATTTCATTTTCAAGTATTTTTTCAGTGTTCTTTGAACTGTCATAGCTGAAACTCTTCTATCACATGTCAAATGTCTTATGGATTGACTGAAATTTAATGCTTACACCTGTGCAAGAGAAATTTTTCATCATTGTGTAAATGTGTCAATTTAAGTAAGTACATTGTTTCAGCAAAAATCAAATAATCCCTCTTCTTGTTGTAACCACCTGATCCAGTTTTCCTCTTTACTGTTCCCTCTTTTTAAAACTTGATGGTTCTTGAATATACTTCAAAAATGGAAGCTAGATTATGAATGATGGTACCATTACTGAAGATCTGAATGATCTTTTACTCTCACCATTGCTCAGTTAGGAAGACAGTGGGTCTGACACAAAATGATTTTAACCTGTTCCCTTTCTAGCTGAATAACTCAAAGGGTTTTTCAGTGATTCTTATGACAAATGATGTCAAAATGGTTAAATGTCTTATCTGAAAACCTGGAAAAAAAAACTCAATTAGTTTAGTGGTTTTTTACTTATTAAACATTTTGTGGGATGGGAAATTATGCTGTTACATGATTTTGACAATTTTGCTGTTATACTAATCAGGGCACCTCAACGTGGTGTAATGCTTTTAGCAAGCTTGTCTACCGAGAACAATTACTAGTGAACTTGATCCTCGCTGGGTGTTCCATACTTTTAGCCTTGTGTCATAACTAAGCTATGCTTAGAAAATTATCATTATATAATAATCCATGAAGAAAAATGGAAAGCATTCTAAAATAGGATAAAATAGTTGATAGTTTTCTTGGCAGTTTTATACTTACAAAATCTACAAACACTTTTGAAAAATTAAATATAATAATTTGGGTCACATTATCATTATACAGAACATGATACTAAGTCTTTTATATGTAAAATTACTGTTTATTTAACTCTGTATTTCATCAATATTTTTGAGTGAATGTGTGGCTTTAGGGGTTTTCTCTGAACTTGGATTCTTCTTCTCATGAGGATATGAAAAATTCTCCTCTGATTGCCTCTTGGGTCAGTGCTTATATATCTTCTCATCAGTTGTCCTATGTGTCTATATTCTAAGTACAGCTGGATCAACCACATGTTTACATGCTGGGAGCAACCACTGACATCTTGCTATGTGCTAATCTACACCTGGTGGTGAGGAGGTCCTCACTCGGGTCATCTCTCAGATTAACCTACTGATGCACTCAGCTACTCTGATGGTCCAGTGTGACACTGAGTGTAAATGTCTATTCTGGCATTATCTGAGATGAATCACATACTATATCTATCATTCATATCAACTGCCTTCTCCTAGACTATTTGCCAGTCAAGGTTAGGAATCCCAGTCTGCCCTACAATTTAACCCATAACTAGGGGAGATAAGATGATTCATTTGTATGAAACTAATTTGCACAAACAGGAATGTAATTAACTCAACTGGAATTTTAACTTGGTTTCTCATTTGACGCCACAGCCCATAATATATTTATATATATATTTAAAAGGAAAATTTTAGGTAAACTAAAATCATGGAAATTTGGCTTTGTTTAATTAATTACATTCTGCTTTAATTCATTTTATTTCTGCTCATAAAATCTTAAAACAAATTTTAAAAATCTACAAAGAAACTTTTCATTTTTATAATCAAAATTGTCAAATATATCATTATGCATTAGAACATTTGGACCAGTTTCTTCCTCAACGGAACAAAAACTGCTCCAAATGGTTTCACTGTATAAGTGAAACAATGTTTCTTCTTAGAATTTCAGACATAATGTCTTATACAGTTTTTAATTATCTATTGAAATTGGATGTGTGGGTAATGTAATGGTTCTTCTTCATTTTCTTCAGTTTTTCTTCTTAATCTTCTTCTTTTTCTTCCATTTTTTCTTCTTTTTCTTTTATGTACAATGTCCCTTCAGGGCGTTGGTGATCATGGCTCTCCACAACTTCCTGTCTTTTGTAGCTCTTAGTAAATTTTATTTTTTTGCTATCTCTCCTATCCCTTTTCTGCCATCCATTTACACAAGCTTGTTAGGCAGGTTATGTGCTATTTTCCTCTGTCCTTCTTGCCTCCAGTATGTCCTGTGAGTGTCAAATTTTCCAAGCCCTCTTTCCTCATTATATGCCTTAGGAAGTTCAACTATATCTTTCTGATGTTAAATATAAGTGTCCTTTTTACTTCAATTTTCTCTAAAACTTTATCATTGCCCACATGTTCAGTCTATGTTATTTACAGCATCCTCCTGCAGAACCACTAGTGGCTCAGAAATAGAAATTGGTGAGCCAAGTTCAAATTCCATCCAAGTATATGTTCATTTTTGCACAAGTCAAATCTCCTTGTAAAAGTATGAATCCATCCCTTCTCTCCCCAGCTATGGGTTAAATAGCAGGACTGACTGAACTCTCTTGAAACCAGTACAGAAGGACAATTTGGAAATCCAAAACCATCTTGAAGAGGAATAGGTTTCATCAGAATATCATGCTTTAAGACACTGCTCCTACTGGGTTATGGTACTTGTGATGTGACTGGCAAATGAGAACTGCAGTGAGCAGAGCCAGACTTAAGATTTTATCAAGAGAAACATACCAAGATTTGCATCACAAAAAGATTTCAAATTGCAGAATGATGTTGAAGGTGGTTTTGATTCGCTAGGCATTTAAATTTGAAAATACCAAATAAAGTTGTGAAAAATAAAATCCTGACCAGGTATCTTGACTTTAGTCACTTTCTCACCGACATAACATAGCTTCCCTCTGTCTTTTCTACAAATATTTTTATGGCAACTGCTCTGACAAGCTTTTTTCCTTGTTGTCCCAAATACATAAATTTAAGCGTGCTACTAGATTGGCATCTAGGTCCCATCCTTTTACTGTTGAAATAGCTAAATGCAATCACGACTTCTACCCCAACAGTTTCTTTTCTTACACTTCTCACCTGTGGAACTCTCTTCCATTTCATTGCTTCTCTGATAACTACAATCTTCAAAAATTTAAATGCAACATCAATTGCCATCTGTCTTCTTGAATCCCATTCATCATTTGACCTTTCCTTAATCCTCCTATTCTCTTTCACTTTAATTCCCTGTAACACCCTATGTACTAGTGGCAATCCCGCCTTGCTTGGAATGAAATTATTAAAAAAAAATAAAATAAAATACTATACAATATTAAATCAAAATGATTGCATTTGAATCATATCTGGGGAACAAGATAATATTTCTGTTTGACTAACTTTACAGTGTTTTTACAGAATACAATCAGATTGGTGTGAAATCCAGCTCATTGTAATATACTTGTATGTGTATGTGTGTGTATGGGGACTGGTTTTTCAACAGTATGACTGTAACAAGTTAAGATTTAACACATTTTTGAATCTTTGGAACCCAGGTGCTAAACTGAAATTATAGCATTCATTATCTGTCAGAAATCTCAGTTAAAAAATCACAATTAAACTTCATGCTTTCAATTTTGTTAAAACCTTTGGGACCATAAAGATAACTGATCATTGTTCAGTGTATAGAATTCATATCACACTATTTCAGATAAGCACTATCAATGCAAAACAGAACATTTTGAATTACAGCAGAGCTGCAAAAGAATAGACCATGCGGAAAAACATCTTGAAAACACAGTTGTCACACTGGGTACAGAAAGCAAATTGAAATTTTGTAATATTTATTCATTAGTGAGAGTTATTCAAAATTAGTGAGTTGATATGATAATCATGTCTTTCTTGACTGATTTCTAATGTTCTTAATTGATTTGCTATTTTTAACTCTTCATGTTGCAGAGAAGAAGAAAAGTGTCAAATGAACAAGAGTTTGACAAAATTAAAGCTTTTTAATGGTAATGTGTTAAATTCAATATTAAAACCAATATATTTCCTGAAGCAAGTAAAATAACCTTCACTCTCTCTCTCTCTCTCTCTCTCTCTCTCTCTCTCTCTCTCTCTCTCTCTCTCTCTCTCACACACACACACACACTTTTTTTTACCTTGACTTTCATTAATGAAAATGACCTTATAAACTTGATTTCAGTTTAACCACATAAATGTAAACATATGAGAATCATATTTTGCTGAAGAATGTAAAAACAATCATTATTAATATTATTGTAAAAATTAAAATTTTTACAAAAATATTGAGCCTCCCTTCTTTTTCCTTTTTAGTTCAAAAATGCATTTTTAGCCTACATTTTTATAAAAAATTGCTTTAATTGCATAATTGTCTTATACATGAAGTGTAATGATTAACTGCTGTAAAAGAAACAACAAAGGACACACACACACACACACACACACACCAGTCATTGAATATTAGTAAGAGATGATGATGATGATGATGATGATGATGATGATGATGATGATGATGATGATGATGATGATGATGATGATGATGATGATGATGATGGTGATGATGATGATGATGATGATGATTTCTGCCACATTAAAACTCCATTGTTGATGCTGATGCAATTGTTACTGAATGTAGACTCTATTTCCCAAGTTTACTCCTGTTTGTTAACTGCTAGACAGAGTAGGTTTTCATTTTATAAGCATGAAGTGCAATGTAACATTATTGTGCAGTCCTGCAGAGAATAGATGTAGAATTATATAAAATTTCCAGTATTAAATATTAGTTAGTATTTATAAACCCTATATTGATGCTCATGAATAAAGGATGTTTGACACAAGTTCATTCTTTGATAGAAAAATACTTTACCCTTCCTATTGGAAACATTTTGTAAAGCTTTCGTCAATGACTTGACATCTTTTTTACACTATAAATATAACATTTAGTTCATAAAATAAAAACAATTCAAACAAAACCAAAAAGATACATTCTTTTACTTTTTAAATTGTTAGATTTGTTCAAATACATAATTAAATTACAAGTATAGCTTAAAATGACACAAATTGCTGTCAGTGAAAGCTACAAAGTATAAGAAGTTGTGAAGAGCCATGATCGTCAATGTACTGAAGCAACATGACACATAGAAGAAGAATGAAGAAAAAGAAGAATGAAGATGAAGAATAAGCAAAAGAAGAAGAAAGGCTTATGAAAAATGTTGACAAATAAAAGATAAATTTTTATTTTTTCAACATTCAATGTCTTTCTTATTTTAAGGGGAAGAGTAATATTTTTTGGCTTGAAAACATTGTTTTTCATGTTCATATTTACACCATTAAACAAAAGGACAATGTTAATTCATTCCCATGTCAACTGGTATGAGAAACAATATTATTAGAAAATAAACTGTAATACTGAAACTGAGATTGTTTAAAAAAGTTCTTTTTTTTTATAACAATATTCAGTTTAATTTTATTGCAGTTATTAAACAGAAACTCAACATTTTCCTATTTTATTAATTTTAATGACTTATCAAATAAATTATAATTTAAGATATTGTGATCCAAAATTTTGAAATTAGTTATCTTTTATATAATTTAATTTATTTGAACTATTCTTCTCATCTTGATTATGATAGGTGTGTTAATATAGACACAACGTTTCAGTCAATTAATCATCATATAGGATATATCTGTTGATACTTGTGTTAATTTGACTGCCCCCCCCACCCTGATGTCAATTTTTGTTTGTTCCTGCTAAACCAGTATATATTGTTTCACTACCTAATCACTACCTGAACTTTCAATCACAAGATGACAGTAACACATCTATAACCAACTCCTATATACACTATGCGACCATCCCAAAGTGGTGTGTTTTTGGAGTCTTTATATTCAGTGTTACATGTTTTGACATTTGGCTATGATGGCAACTTTACAATATATGGTGCGTTTGATAATTTCATATTTCATTTTTAAGATGAGAAATATACTTTACTTATTACAAACTTTTGTTCTTATCTTGATTATTATAAATGTTATTATAGATACAATGTTTCAGCCCTATACTCTCTAACCATCTTCAGGTGTCTATTATTTTTGGTTGGTAAAGGATATCTGTTGATCATTGTGTTATTTTGTCACTGCAATGCCAGTTCTTGTTCATTTGTGCTGAACCCAGTTAAAAATTGTAGAAAAAAATCAAGAGATTTAAGTAGTATCACTAAGATCTCAATTCTGTGCAAAAATAGGATCACACAAATGTCGAATTCAAATTTCCACATTAGCATTTATTAACCAATCAGTGAGGTTGTTTCAGATACAACTCAAAACTTTGAAAAAGCAGAAAACCCTTTCTGTGTCATATGCTCAAAAAATGAAGGTTCACATCAAGGAAAATGACTATCAATTTTTTCCCCTCCTAAAAATCAATATTAAAAATTGGGAAATATATTTATTAACCAATAAAACATTTGAATTTAATAAATCTATCTTTTAACTTCCTGTAATCATTTTTTTTACCTCTAAATAGTGAAACAAATGCATAAAGTAGTCTTCAGTATATCTTCAATCAAAATGTAAATAATACAGATTTCTCAAATTTTCATCTACTCCAAAAAACTTAGAATGCTAAAGTTCCTTTTGTAAATAATTTCTCACTTTTAAAATATTTTCATAAACCAGTTTACACAGTTTATATTATGAAAATACCCAGGTAACGAATAGACAAAATCATGACAAATTTTGGCCTCATAACTGTACTTACATTGATACTCAACTGACTCCTGCTGATTTTTTTACACTATGCACATATAACATGACATAGATTTTCGATTTTCCCCATGACAATCTTGCATATACATTCCACACTATACCAACACAATTCATTCCTGTTGTGTTGTAAAAAAAAATTCTGTATAAAGCAAACAAAAATGATTTTCCTACTTGTTATACTCCAAACCAAATCTCATTTTGATTCATGAACCCTTCTTGATGTTCAGAAACTAGAACAGCATTCAGGTCATCTTGAGGTCATTGACTGATGGACATAGTGGCAAACAGTCACATGATAAGCAATTAAGCTTTTTTCAGCCTATTGGAAGGGACTGTAAACCAAAGACATGTATGCTGTCTTGATCCACCAAAGTGATATAAATACAACCTTGCATGTCAAAAAAAAGGGCATTCTCATCTTACCAGCAACTTCAACAGTCAGTGGCTTCTTCAATCAGCTCGTCCTGCAAGAACATATCTCCTTAGTGGCTGGGCTGACCTACTGTCCACCACCACTACTTCCAGACTTCCTACCTGCACCACTCACATGAAGCCAAAACTTGAGTATCATTTTAGCATCCACTCACTCCAATATTTCATCCAAACAACTTTCAACCATAAAACAGATTCAAACAGATTCCCATTTTCTGTATTGACTCCTGTCACCTTTATGTATATAACTTTCCTTGTTTTTTCTTAAAAGTATATATTCAACCGTACTCTGGTATTCATCTTTTTCCTTGCTACAATATACTTGTTACAACATACTCAATAATAAAATTATTTAAATTTGTAGAGCTGTGTTTGAAGATTATTTCTTTTATTTGGTTTTCACACACTTTTCCCTCTACAAGTATATTTTACTTCACTACCTGATTCAGGGAATGAACTCACAATCATTAGTTGATAGTGATGCATATTTAACTAATGTCTGTATCCACTATGCCACTATCCTGTAAAACATTATGTATTTTTGAAGCCTTTTATATTCAGTGTTAAATGGTTTCAACATTTAGTTAGATGAGAACAACAATTCAAATAAATTAAAGTAAACCAAAAAATGAGTACAGACTTTGTAGTATCTGCCAGCCATACAGATATTTGCTGAAACATTTAAAATAAAGAAATAAAGATGATTAGGGTTAGGCGTTAGGAGAACAGAAATGAGTGAGTTATTGCCTAGAAAGGGAATATATTAACAAAGTGTAAACATGTGTTACAGGCCTTTTCTATAAGGAAATCTAGTGGATGTTACAAAAGCTGTTTTAATCATAAGTATAGCATGTTATGTTGTAAGATGCTGTGTTTTACCCACTTATCAGGAAAGCATCTTCTCTTTAGGGTGTCTTCCCCAAAACTGTTCTACTGGGTTTCACTGATTGGCCACCAAGGTCATATGACCAATCAAGTGCTGTATATACTATTAGGTTGTTACATTTGTTTTATCTGATGGTTTGCAAATGATCATGAAGAATAATCTTTCATAACACTTTTTACTTCTTAGTAACTCTGTTCATCCTGTGAAACTATTGTCTAATGTTATTGAAATTTTATTTCAGATTAGACACCCTTTTAGATGGAATGCCAAGAAGACAAAATGAGTATGTTTGACATCTCTTTGTTTTTAATCAAGGTCATAAAGTTGCCAAAGCTGCTTGAGACATTTGTACTGTGTATGGAGATGACTTCATTACCATTCAGAATGGTAGATAAATGATTTTTCCATTTAAAGGGGGGGAAGTTTTTCTCCATGTTTTTGTTGACCTGTTCAGTTTGATGGGAACCAATTGCACATTCTGGTTAAAGAAGAACCGCACCAGCAAATTTGCTCAGAAGATGGCAATCTCTCATGTTACAGTTTCTTGTCATCTTCATTAAATGGGTATGGTCCAGAAATACAGTGCATGTGTGCCACATGTATTGATTAACAGCAAAAGGCTCCATTGCTGCCAGGTGACTTGTGTCTGGTGTCAAGTGAGTAACCTGGATTCACTAGGCATGAAAAATAGTGTCTTTACATGAGTATGAAGCAAAGAAAAGAATACATTGATGAATGGTTCATTGAAACTATTAATAAATAATAAGTATTAAAACAAATGAATTTAAGTAACAACCTAATAATTGGGGAAGAGAAAGGATAATTAGCCCAACATAGTATTCACAGATTTTCAGCTTTTAGACAGTTTTAACTATTGGTATAAACTGACTGCATAGTGTTACATTTTTGATGAGTGTGGATGGTTATTTAAAGCAGTTGGTTCTTGAGTTAATCATGTAATTGTAAACCTGGCTTAAGAGTCATGGATTTTAACAAAAGATATTTTTTAAAACTAAATATTAAAGATACATTTTAAAATCTCAATTTTTGTAAACATTTCAAGAAAGTAATATACCCGTTTCTAGAAGTAATTATTGCATTAAGTAATGCAAGCTGTAATTCTTGAATTAATCACTGACAATGCCTTCCTTCTTAATTTTCAGTTGGATAATAAACAGACTGAATGCAGAAACATTATAAAACAGAACATAATATGTAATAATCCTCCAATTTAGTCTTGCAAAAACAATGTGGAATAATATTTTCTTGATATGGATTAAATAAATTTATATGGAATTTAGTTTTTTCAAATTCTTATTAATGTTTAATGAGGCAAACGTTTTGTCATTTTGTCTTTCAAGGAAAGATTATCAAGTAAATATGGAAAAGTTCAAATTCCATTTTTGAAGTATATTAAGTAACACATCATATATAAAATCTGATTTTTATGAAGCAGTTACATTTGAGAAAATATGTGGAAACAATGAAAACTATAGAATATCTGTGTGTCTATATTAATGAAAGTTAGTATAAAAATATCATAAAATTATATTTTATTAAGAAAAATATCAAAAATCCTTTTCTGTATCTTACTCTTGTCACAATATTTGGCTGTCAATTTATGATCAGTTTTCTTTCTCTATATTTATCAAAGTATGGGTCCTAAAAATATAATTTTGTCATTTTCTTCAATGAATAAGATATGAAGAAACAAACATTCTACCTGACAAATAACATTGCCAAAATATTATTTTTTTCCTAAAGTCCTATTTTTATATAAGCAAAAAATAATTAATTTCTTTATAAAAAAAGAAATGAATTGAAATTCTGAATAACAAGAAAAGAAATGAAAAAGTTGATGGTAGCCTGAATGTAACGCAATTAATTTTTTTCAGCATTCATTTTCATTTTACATTCTCTTAAACAAAACATTATTTGAAAGCAAGGAATATTAGATTATTAGAATATTAGAATAAAATAATATTTATATTTGTAAAAAAGGAATATTAGAATATTGGAATAGAATTATATTTAAATTTTAAAGCAAGCCATATTAGAATATTAGAATAGAATATTATCTATATTTTAAAACAAGGAATATTAGAATAGATTAATATTTATATTTTAAAGCAAGAAATATTAGAATGGAATATATTTATATTTTAAAACAAGGAATATTAGAATAGTAAAATAGAATAATATTTATATTTTAATGCAAGCAATGTTAGAATAGAATAATATTATATTTTGCTAGCTAATGAAAATATTTATTCCCTTTAATGATTCTGAACTAGGCAAAAAATTGAGTTTTGCTTCATTTAATATTGTAATGCATTGTGAGTAGAGAGATGGATGGGAAGTAAGTACAGCAGAAATGCAAGCAAGGAGATTAAAGGTAAAAAAGAGATAAAACAAAAGAATGACAAGGAAGACATGGAAAAGGAGAAGTAGAAAATAGGAAGAAAGAAAAATAAAAAGCTAAAAGATAAGAAAAATAAGAAAAATGAAAATGAAAAGTAAGAGAAAATGCATGTTATAAGAACATAAGAAAAAAAGAAAGAAAGAATAGAAAAAGAAAAGTTCAAATTAATCTGATTTTTATCAAAAGGACTTTTCTGAGACAATAATGAAAACAGACAAGAGTATTACTCAAAGTGAAATTTGAAAAGAAACAGACATTTATTAAAATAAGAAGAAAGATTTTAACAACCTCAAATTGTACAAAATACAAAATAGTTACACTTTGCAGAGAATTTCCCTTGTGTGCCTCAAAATAGTCAAAACAGAATAACAGTTCTTGTATAAGTTCAAATTTTCTGTTTTTTTTTAGAAAACAACAATTCATGTGAGTCAATTTTCTCTTTTATTTTAGAAACAATAAAAGAATTTTATTTCCATCATAAATGTTCATGTTTGAAGGGTGAGAAAGGAATACCTATCTCAGGTATGACTGTGTTTTCTGTTTTTTTAGACAAAATATTCATTTTTTTAAATAGATATTTGCAGACATGAGATAAAAATCTCAAGTTTTTGTAATAAACTTTCGCAGATATGAGATAAAATCTCAAGGTTTTGAAATTCACATTTGAATGTATGAGATAAAAAGCTTCGAAGATTCTTCATTTTTCTTTTTCTTCTTATCTTCTTCTTCTTCTTATCTTCTTCTTCTTATCTTCTTCATCTTTTTTTGCAGTCTATATGCCTGAGATAGTTGAATCTTTTCTGACTTGGCAGACAAAATGCTTTCGTTTTATAGCTAGTTAGTTGCTCCAAACAGGATAAATAAATCAAATCTTCATCATTTGATGATGGATACGTTTTACTGGTTTACCCTACACTTGAACAGGTTAAGATTCTAGTGATTAAGAAAACATCCACTTGGGAGTCAGTTCTACAAATCAGCGATTCATTGGAAGAAGCTGCTTGAATAGAATTTCCATCTCACAAATTGAATATGAAAGTAATATTACTAAATCAGTGAAAAAAAGTTTTACTCTTTTGTGGCACCACTTGCCACATCAATAAATATTTAAAAATTGATATGAAGGAATTTTGAAAGTTAAAATGGTAAAAATGTTGCTAATTATAAGGTTTTAGTGTTTAAAAACTTCAAACTGTTTTATATTTTTTAACTAAATCAAAGATTTAGTTGTAAAAATTAAACCTACCTCATAATTTTATGCAAAATCATGGGTTTTAGACATTTTCTTACTAAAGCAAAAGTTTTTGTGTTAATAAATTTAGCCTGCCTCATATTTTAAAGCTAAATCAAGGGTTTTATTCTTACTAGGATTTATTTGGATTACATTTTCATACTAAAATAAGGGTTTGGATGTTAAACATTATGGGGTATTTTTTTAAACCCAAATTCTTGATTTAATTAAAAAAAAATATGAGACCAAGTAAAGTTTTAATGCTAAAAGTATTGATTTAGTTTAAAACAGTACAATTAGAGTATTTTAAGCTTCAAAATTCATTTAGATTGATCAAGTATTAATATTTAATGATGTATCTCAAAAGAACGATATCCATGAAAAAAGGGGGTGATGACAGTTTTGAGCTTAATTAATATTGCAATTTTGTGTAAAAAGATACAAGTGAAATTATGAAACAATCTGAATTGGTATAAAAACCAATATTCTAGGTAAATTCTTTTTTTTAAATCTCTTCTCACAAAATGTCAAGATCTGCCAAAGAAACAATCTAACCATTATGCAATAAGCATTTCATATGCAATGCAGCTATAATATTTGACTGCAGAAATATTTTTTTTAAAGTCTAAAATACAATTCCATGTTTTTAGTAGTGTTTGACTTTTACGGATGATTATTTGTGCCATCATAAATAATTCTGAAAATCTATATAAATTAAAATTTGATAAAACAAATAAATTTTATCTTAAATCATAACAGACACATAATTAAAACTTATTTTGGCAGTTAATGAACTTCAAACAAAGTAAAAATTATTTTTTTGTATTAAACATTAGTTCATTACTTGTGTTGCTTCACCAATTGCAAGATGATCAGATTGCAAATTATTTGTCCATTTCAAATCCTACTTTTATGAGAAAATATATCCAGGTTAAATACAGAAGTAGTCATCATAAAAATGACTTCAAAGAGCTGCATATTTTGGTTTATGCTCTTTTCCTGTTATTCAGGGTTTTTTGTCAGTCAGAAAGGAAAATTAGCCCTTGTGACACAGATGTCCATTTTAATTTTATTCAAGTTGTGTATACATGTACATACTGAGTGCATGTATATCGTAATCAATGACAAACCTAAAAATATTGCTATGAAATTTTTAAAAAAATCTTTAACAAATAATTCTATTTATTCTCAAATAATTTCTGAAAAATTCAATAAAATCTTGTAACTATCGATTTTTTTAGTTTAAAAAATGAATTAATTTTTTTCTAAATATGATTTTATTGCTCAGCCCAAGGCAGGGGTTGTCCAATCTGAATGACAGAAGAATGTATTATTCAAATGTTTTATTTCAAACTTAATCAAATTGTGTGTGTGTACATGCCTGTGTATACATTGAATGGTACATGTAAGTCACAACACAGTCCTATGTATATACATGACATATTTGCATGCAAAGTCACATGCAGACAGTGTGTGATAGACAGAGAATCAGCTCTTCTTTTATAATATAAATTTTAACAAAACACAATATTGCAACTAAGAAGAAACCAATTTAAAGTAGAATTTAGCCATGTTAGTATTCACAGCGCTTTTAAAACTTATATCAAATTATCATGTTGCAAGAAATTAAAATTATTTTTATGTGACAAGTCATGTGTTTACAACTACATATATGTGAAATATATATAAAATATTAAAAGATAGATGCCAAAAGGAAAAGAAATAAAAAAGAGGATTCATTTCCTGCCTTTCTAGATGTTTGTTCACCACCATGTATCTATAAAAATTGGATTTTTAGTTATCCATCAAAAAGCAACTTTTATTTCCTGTTCAGTTATATTTTATTCTTTCCTGTTCACAAAAACTGCTTTTCCATTTTTTTAAAAATGATAATCACACACACACACACACACACACACACACACACACACACACACACACACACACATATTTATATACATATATATTTCAAGCAGGCAAAGGCTTTGTTATCAAGGACAATATTTTAAACTTTGTTGTAAAACTTCTACATTAAAAAAATTGTTTTATGTTACAAAACATGATTGTTCCTCCTTCACTTTCCTGTAAATTTGTGGAAGTTTAAATGAGGCCACATCAAAAATAAAGACTTTTATAGACTCATGGGAAGCATCTTTCAAAATAATTATATATTCTAGTAAGGTTTATCTGATACAATTGCATATATTTTGTAAAATTTGACTTACCCTGTTGCATTGCTGTTTTGACTTCTACTGAGTATCATTCAATTCAAATACATATTTTTGATAATGTTTGTCATTGTACAGTCAAAAAGTTTAGGGACACACTGCATTCATTTAAAAAGCATCTTAAAATAAAATATTTTTATATTTTTTTAATGTAAAAAATAAAATTTCAGTAACTGCAATGTATTTGCTTTTATTTTGACAAAAAAAGTACTTAACTATAAACAATTATCATACAACTGCATCTTATTTTGTTTCCATCAATAAAACTATCATCTGCCTTAATTACTACTTTACAAAATATTGGCATTCTTTCCAACAGTTTTTGAAAAAAGTAGATGGCAGACCTTCCCAAGCATTATTTAAGGATGGAAAATGCTCACTCTCACTCTTTGAACTCTCCTATGAATCCAAATTCGAACTGTTTAGCAATAAGAGGAACCTGGGGAAAGACTGAAAAATAAAAGCAAATACACTGTAGTTACTGAAATTTTATCTTTTACTTAAAAAAATACAAACATATCTCATTTTATGGTTTTTTTTTTTTTTTAAAGAAATACAGGGTGGCCGAAAACTTTTTGCCTGTAGTGTACACAATTGCATATTTTTGATAATGTTTGTCTTACATAATTGCATTGTTTTGGTAGTATTTGCTTAAACCAATCATCTTTGTAAACAATAACATATTTCTAGTAATGTTTAAATTATACAGAGCATCTTTCAATGTGCTGCCATTTCTGCTAAGTTAAATACATTAATATTAGAATTTTCTTTTTATCTTCATCATAAATAAATTCATAAGTCTACTTGGAATTGTAATAAATGAAGGAAAAATAAAAATAGATAATGAAATGAAAGAAATTTGGCAAATCTTTTGCTCATCCAAAAGACCTGTATCATTTTTCAATGTAGCATGTCCACTCATTGAAAGAATTAACTCAAAGTATTTCAAATTGGCTCTCATGCAGTGAATGCTTTATTGCTACATCTATTTTTTTTTACATTGAAAATCATTTTCTTTGCCTATAGTTTTCATATTGTGTTGCCAAATTGGATTTGATTTTTATTCTTTAAGAAAAGATTTTGCAACTAATTGTTTTAGTGATTTTGCAAAAACATAGAACACTAAACCTTATTAAATTAGAATAAATCTGAATAAAAATCTGATGAAATGAAACTATCATGGAAAATAGAAGTCTTTAATGAATAAAATAATTCTGTAATGCACTAATTTAGTCAAATTGTTGCCCTCATCTTGATTGACTATATAATCAATCATCAATCATTATATAATCCATCTTGGGTATGACAAACTACATTTGGCGGCAAGGCCTCTGATTGGGAGGTTTTGAGAAGCATGGAACCACCTTTAAATTGCTGTTATTTCCAGGTCCACCCTGACTTAGGGTCCCACATATGGGCAAATAATTAGCTCCCAAACTTGGGTCAAAACACTATGAAAGTATAAATATTTTCATAGTAAAAAATTACCAGCAATACATTTCTGTGAGGAAAAAAAATTACCAGGAATACATTTTTAGCGCTCCTTCTATTTATTAATATATAAAATATCTTACAAGAATATTTTACAAGACATGAATTAATGGTAGTGCAAAGATACATGCACAAAATAACAGTGACTAACTGATTTGCAATGCAAAATAACATTTATTAAATAAATAACAAAAGGAAGTTTAAGAGTTTCTTTTCCTAGAAGTAAATTGACTATACAATGGAAAATGTTAATGAATGACTTTTGAGTGTGACTGTGTTGGCGTGTTTATGTGTGAAGCATCAACAGCCCTTTTTGCTTCAGTGTGAAAGGTCAATAGCACACGTTTCAAAAGGAGGAAAACAGGATTCAAATTGTGTTCCTCTATCTGTGGTGATGGTCATGGGAACACCAAATCTACTGAACCAGCTAGTTATAAAGCCTTGTGCAACTGATTTTGCACTGATATCAGTAAGGGGAATTTTTCCATGCCAACGGGTGAATCTATCAATGCAGGTGAGGAGATAATAATATTTGTGACAGGGAAGGAATGGGCCAGTGATCTCAATATTGACATGGTCAAATCGAGTATCAGGAAGAGGAAAAATGTAGGAGCTGATTTAGTGTGTCTCCCTATTTTGGCTTTTTGACATGGTGCAAAATGACATGTTCAATCTGTTGTACTCTTGTTGATTTTGGGCCAGATTTAATTTTTATTAATTAGCCTGCAGATTGCTTTTATACCTGGATGTAATATTGAGTGTAGAGTATAAAATAGTTTTCTACAGAGATTTTTTGGAATAAAAGACCACAATTTTCCTGTAGAAATGCTGTGCCAAATGAAATGTTTCACCTGTAGAATATATATTTTCTTCATTATTATCCTCTAGATGAGATTTTAGATATTCATCATCTTTTTGTGAAGTTACAATAGCTTCAAAATCGATAACTGGACTTATATTAATTGCAGAAATATTTTTGGAGTGTATGTTTGCTACAATGTTTGCGGAGCCTTTGATATGTCAAATATCAGTTGAGAATTGGCTGATGAAATTGAGGTGTCTAAGTACACAAGGAGAATAGTTATTCAATTTTGCCTTGATTGTTCCAATTAAAGGTTTATGGTCAGTGAGCACATGAGAAGATCTACCTTCCAAGAAATGTTGGAAGTGTTGAATGGTATAATCCACAGCCATTAACTCTTGTCTGAAAGTGCTGTATTAAATAGCAGTTTATAATCATTTATTTGAGAAGAAAGAACAGGTAACCATTCATCTGAATTTGCAAGACTGCTTCAATGGTGACACTTGAAGCATCAACTGCCAAGGATAGCTCTACTTTATGATTGGGAAAAGTGAGGTTACCAACACTGGCTAACTTTTCTTTTGCCAAAATAAAAGCTGATAACTCTTCTTCAGAAAGACTTTTTTCTTTGGGGTTGATTAAAGGAGCAAATCGACTATACCAAACCAAGACTTTGGAAGAACTTGAAGGGTGAATACAAGAAGTTATGTTTTCCATACTGCAAGAGTTCCTGGTGAAATCAGTTGATGCAATTCCTGAGTGGCTCAAGAAGCTGGTAGTGAAATATGGTGCCCATATCAAATTTTAAATAAAACCTCATGCCAAACACTTTCCTCTCATTATCCACTGAATCAATAGCTTCATCTACCACAAGGAAGATTGGTTCTCTGTGTTGTGCCAGAATGTTTTTCTCGCCCAAGTCCATCCTTCAAATCTATAAATTAATAATTCACCCTTGCATGGAATACTGCAGCCATATATGGTCTGGAGCCCCTGCTGTTTGTCTTAAGATTCATGACAAAATCCAGAGACGGATATGCATGTGATTGGCCCTCATCTGGCATCTCGTCTGCAGTTGCTTTCTTAGAGATGTGCTGTCACTTCCCTATGTCTTTTCTACAAATACTTGCATGGTAACTGCTCTGATGAGCTACTTTTGCTGGTTCCCAAACTGCATGAATTTAAACATACTACTAGGTTGGCATCTCAGTCCCACCTTTTCACTGTTGAAACAATTAAATGTAGCTGTCTCTTCTACTCCAATAGCTTCATGTCTCACACTTCGCATCTGTGGAACTCCCTTCTTCTTACTTGCTTCCCTGATAGCTATAATCTCCAAATATTCAAATGCAATGTCAATCAACATCTCCAGATGCCTTGATCTATTCCCTATCTTTCTCTTCATCCTTTCCTCTATCACGCCTCTTTACTCTTGCTCCCACTCTCTGTAGCCTCTAGCATGCTAGTAGCACTCTCACCTTGCTTGGGGTGAAATGCTTAAAAAAAATGTAATATGGGGAGTTACTTTTCAATCACCCTGTATAGCACAGTTCTTTTTCTTTTGTCCTTGAAGAACATCTGTGAATAGGGAAACTATTTCCACCAAGTTGCGGATAAATATTCTAAAAAAATTCAGCATTTGAAGGAATTGGTGTAATTTTTCTTTAAGTTTTAGGAACCGGGAAAGAGTGAATAGCTGCAGTTCTTTCAGATTTATGATTTCATACAATTTTATATAAATGTTATGACCTAAAATGTCAACTTCAGACAATTCAAATTCACATTTAATCAGATTCATGGCAACACCTTATTTTCAAAATTTTTAAAAAACATCCTGTAAATGCTGTTTATGTTCTGTTGGTGAAGGGCCGGCAATAAGCATGTCATCAATGTAGCAGAAAACTGAATCTAATCCTTGAAGAACTTGGCTCATGAATCTTTGAAAGGATTGGGCTGTATTCCATAGTCCAAATGGTCCAAATGGTAAGCGTAAAGATTCATAAAGCCCAGTGGCATTGAAATCACTGTCTTAATTATGTCAGAATCCTCTATGGGTATCTGATGGTAGACTTGGATGAAGTCAAGTTTTGAAAGATTTTAGTTCTATGTAGCTGGCTGGTAAAATCTTGAATATTAGCAATGGGGTACCTATCAGAAACAGTAATCACATTCAGTTTGCAATAATCACCATAAGGTTTCCATGAGGATGACATCTATTTTGGTACCATGTGTAGAGATGAAGTTCCACACACTTTTCAAAGGATAAATTACTCTCGCTCAGGTTTGCTAAGTGATGGAATTCCTGTTTGGCAATCTTGAGTTTATCAGGTGCAAATCAACAAAGTCGTGAGAAGACAGGTGGACCAGTTGTTTCAATGTGGTTTGTTATGTCAGATTTTTTCACAGGAGTGTTGAATTTTGGTTTGATTATGTTTTGATAATTGGACAATATTTCCAAAAATTTAGAATTTTCTTTTGCTTCTGAGACTTTTGGACTAAGAAGTGTTACAGACATTAGGCAGCCAATAGATTGGATGTCAGTCTTCGTGTCAATCAGTCGTTGTCTTTAATATTGATTAACAATCCATAATGGTGCAAAAAGTTTGCATCCACCATTGGTGTAGTGATGTTGGCCACAATGAAAGTCCATGGTAAATAGCTTTGTTGTCACCAGTTTAGTGTGTTAGCTACTTCCATAATTAATGTATAATGTTTCTTATGAGAATATTTTCTAATACATGAAATAATGGTGGTGAAAAGGTACATGCACAGAATAACAGAGACCAATTGATTTGCAATACAAGATAACATTTATTAAACAAAAATCAAACAAAAGTTTTAAGAGTTTATTGTAAATTGTATACACAATGAAAAATGTTAATGAATGTATTTGACTGTAACTTTCCTGCATATATGTGTTTGTGTGTGAAGCATCCACAGCCCTTTTTGCTTCAGTGTGAAAAGTTGATGGCACACACTTTAAAAAGAGGGAAAACAAGAAGAGAGAGCTACTTAAGGCTTTGCTTATTTTTATATTTTCAGGGCTGCTGCTGATACTATGTTTATTAGGGTACTACACATTTTTGTAAAAGAAATTAATAATGCTTCAAAGAAAATTAAATTTCAGCATTAAATGACGCATGCCGCTAAACAAACAAATCAGTATATAATAAATTCCATGGTAATTATTATTTGGTACCTCAATTTTACAAACTTAAGTGCAGTACTAAATTGGCAACAAGGTCTCATAATTTTACAGTTGAAATTGCTAAATGTAACTGTAAGTTCTATGTGAACTGTTTCCTCTCTTGCACTTCTTGCTTGTGGAATTCTCTTCCAGCTACTTGCTTTCCAGTCAAGTTTGACTTTCAAAAACTTAAATGCAATGTTAATCATTATCTTCTTTCTTCTTCCTGTTCTTTTATTGTTCTCGCTAACTTAATAATGATTTTCTTTTTCTCATATTCTTTCACACCCAGTAACTACTTGGGGCAAATGATTAAAAAATAATAATAGTGATGGTTGCTCATTTCAGAAAGTAATTCAGACAGAATCTATAATATCACTATATATAATAGTCATACGGATTGATTTAAAAGCAATTTACCACACACTGTTGACAGTAAACTAATATTATGTTAATTAAAAATGAAAAATATGACAGGAATTGCAAGCAATGAGAAACTGAGACAACAAGGTATCTCTGATTGTCAAAAAGAACTTAACATATATGCTTAATGATTACACTGTTTATCTCTTATAAAATATCTGAATATTATAATTATGTTTTTGTTATTGGTTTTAAAATACATGCACACTGATTTCCTAAGATTTCTTATTCAATGTAGTTATATATAAGGTTATAAAACACAGACACCAAGATAATGTTTTTTTTTATTAATTTATGAACATTATAACATTAAGATAACAACACCAGCTACATTAACTCTTGTGTTTTTGTCTTTGGTTTTTTTTTAATCATTTCACCCCAAGCAAGATGGGAATGTCACTAGTGCACAGGATGTTACAGCGAACGAACGTTAGGAAAAAGACTGAGTATAGGGAGGATTGAAGAAATGTGATTCAAGAAAATAGAAGATGGCATTGCATTTAAATTTATGAAGATTGTATTTATCAGGGAAGCAAGTAAATGGAAGCAAGTTCACAGGCGGGAATTGCAAGAAAAGAAACTGTTGGAGTAGAAGTGGCAGTTGCATTTACCCATTTCAACAGTAAACAGGTGGGACCTAGATGACAATCTAGTAGCATGCTTAAATTCGTGCAGTCAGGGCACCAGGGAAAAAAGCTTGTCAGAGAGGGGAGCCATGTCATGTTGGTGAGAAAATAACTAAAGTTGAGATGCTACGTCAGGATTGATTGCCGTATATACTTGTATATAGGTCACACCATTAGATAGTGACACCCTTAGTTTTGGGTTGTCAAAATGGGTATTTACAGTTGACATGCAGATTGGTCAAACTATAATCTGGGGAGTTACATGGCCCTTTTTTTAATATAAATATAACTAATATTTGTTAAATATTTTCAAATATTTACCTTTATTTAAAAAATGTGCATAAGAAAAGTGATTGGTTGTAATCGTGTGGCATTTACTTGTCAAGGATGGGGCTGCTCTGTTTAGACTAAAATTTGGATACCAGTATTCACTTCAGTCCTAAAATCACTTGAACATGATAGTCTTTCATCATAAATCAGATAATAAATGGTAAATATGAGCAGTGCAGAGCGCTTTTATTTGATGTGTGATGTGGTACTTTTGGAAGAGACAATTGTGTAAAATCAAGATGATTGGAAAAACTCATTTTCTCCCTAGCTTTTGCTTATGCTCAAGCCCAGAGTACTTGCCTGGTCTATTGATATGCCACAGTCTACTTCAGATTCTCTATGATATCAAGTGGATAGGTTGCACCCCTGATTTTTATTGAAATTCTAGTGAAAAAAAGTGTGACCTATCCTCAAGTATATACGGTACATTACAGATCGTTCTTTGGATTTTGTCAACAAGAAAGAAAAGTTAAATTCAAACCAGGTAAAATGTATCCAATAAGGCACAATTAACAATTTAGACATGTGTGCAAATGTTTGCATTGGCATCTTATTTGAAAATAGGACACTGAATGTATAACAGAAAACAATTTTTAATTAAATAAGAAGGGAGGTAACTTTTTTATACACCCAATAGTTTGTAAACTAAATTTCAGATTAGAAAATCTAACATGTTCAGTATTTATTTTCCCTTTTATTGAGATATTTCAGTTCTAACATTTGAAAAAAAATGCTGAATACTGCTTTTGATGTTTTGTTCTAAGATTTTCTCTTTTCTCATTGATTTTCCTCTGTTGACATTTGTAGTGTACTCTTTTATTTCCTTTGTCCTTCCTGACTTCTGTTATTTTACTTTTGGGATATTCCACCATTAAGCACAACGATACTTCATACAGAAATAAGAATAAATTTATACAATTATAGGGAAATTGCATCTTTTTTTCTTTTACTCTCTGGAAGAAAAAGTATTTCTTGTGTAAGTAAAATTATTTTTCAAGAAATTAAATAATTTCATTATCAGCATAATGTAAAGTGAATGTAGAATTTCTTTTTAACAATTGCCTGGTTTATTCCCTTTCAGTCTCACTGTTTTCTTTCATTGAACCCATGCACATATGAGAGAGTGTCATTGTCCCAATTGAATAACATTCATTTTGAGGTTCACCATGTTGGTAAAAAATGAAAGACTATGACAGTCATTTGGCAAGACAATAGAGAATAGTATGAAAACAAAGGGAAATAATTTGGCAAAGAATGTCTTGACACCTAATCTCAGAATTGGTATTTTTCATTTACCTTACCCTGGCACAAGGCCACTGGTGAGGACTAATACTCACTATAGAAGTCAGTAAAACTAACTTGCTAACTATAGTTCTATAAAGAAGCATCCTTTAATATATTTCAGTCTTCCTGAAAGAAAAAATGGTAACATGATATTTTATGAATAATTCTATCTGTTGATTGGTCAGTATGGATCAATATAAATATTTCTACATTATATGAAATATCAGCAAATTGGGCTTAGAGTATTATAACTTATGGTCCCACATTCTACCAATAAAGAAGATTTAATTCTAAAAGATATATTATTTCCATCTTATACAAAGATTTGCATTTCAGATGGTAAATGAACAATGTCATATGGTCATTTGAAGTCAAGTATAGTCAATGCTATTTGTTAATGGACTGACTATTTCATTGTAGACTTAGCTTTACTTTTATTCATACAGTCTAAGCTCACTGAAACTTCCTGTCTTTATATTTAGCACATTATTTGTTACTTTGTACATATGTGAAAATACTTACAGCAAACCAACTTTTTCCAAAAGCATATCTATTGTAGGAAAGCTGAAGCATTCATTTTTGTTTGCAGAGAAATTGCTTAAACCTGAAAATTTCTTTCCCTGAATTTGTTTTATAAAGCACCTATTCAAGCACTGTGAATGCTGATGCTAGCTTTGGCTTCTAAGGAAATTGTCCATGATGCTGTCTCTTGGCTTCCTATTCTTTGACATTTTCTCACTTCCATTGTCTCATTATGGCACCACTATGGAAGTTATTCAGCTAAGTTTTTTCTTCAATCTTTCCATCCCATTTGAACATCTGTTGTACTCACAAACAAGGCCTTTGTTTCTTCAATTGGTAGATCTCAATTTCACCCACAGGTAGGATTTCTAGTGAGGTATTTCAATTAAATGGTGATTTTTTCATATTTGTTGTATACATATTTTAAAATACAAAGGAAGGAAGGGAAAGAAGATAAAAAGACAAAAAATGGATTGAATAAAATTCAAGTTAGAAGAAATAAAATGAAAATAAAAGAGAGCTAAAAAGGTGGAGAAGAAGAAGAAGAAGAAGAAGAAGAAGAAGAAGAAGAAGAAGAAGAAGAAGAAGAAGAAGAAGAAGAAATGCAAAGGAGTAAAAACAAAGAAAAGAAATCATATAGAATTACAATAATACTCATCAAAACTGATTACTGCAAGCATTTCATAGTTTTTTGCCCAGCGGTGTCAGATTTTCAGCGTTTTCATTTCAAATTGATTTGGCTTTTGTGCCCCTAAAATCATTCACATGACAAAGGAGAGTAAAAGACCTTCACATTCATCATCACTTTGATAACTACAGACTATAAATATTAACAGTAGTTTGTTTCATATTACAATATGTTAATATTGTGGCTTCAGACTAGCATTATGACTAGCATTAACTTAGTTTCCGTTTCAATGTTCACTGCCTCAGAGGTGAGAGTTGTTAGCCAGTTCTTTTTTTGATTTTCAGAAAATGTCTGTTTGCAGAAACCCAATCTGCATGTGTGGGTGTGTAATGATTATCAATGCAGAAAGAGGCAAGTTCAAATTCCAGCTGAGTCTTTTGCCTTCCCATTTGAGAAAGGCATCAATCCATTCCTTCTGCCTCCAGTTATGGGTTAAATAGCAGGCAAAACTGGACTCTCTAGCCTTGGATGGCAGTCAGTTTAAGAGAGGGACAACTGTGAATTAAAAATTGTGGAAAAGGCAATGGGAAAGCACTCGATTATTTTTTCACTTAAGTCAGGGCAATTTACTGATAATAAAGAAATATGCACATGATTAACTATATCCTGAAGGCATGTGTCATTTAATATTTTATAAGATTTAAAGTTTTCTTTACAAAGGAAAAGGTTTTTTAACTAATGAATTTCACAAAAGAGGCCTAAGAAAATGAGATGAAGACAATCACATGCTTTTCTACAGCTCAACTTAGTTTAGAAGGAAAAAAGCAACCTTGCAGTGATTAAATAATTATGTAACTTTACAAGTGAGCATATTAAATAACACTTGTATTTTCTTTTAAATTATTGGTGATATCACAGAAGACATTATATTATATATTCTGAAGATTTTGGAGTCAGATTGGCTTAGAGAACTGAAAAAATGAAGTACAAGTACTTATAATACTTTGTAGTAAATAAGAAATGTTCAATTTTATTTCTTGATTTAAACAAACTGAGTATATGTCCTCTTGTCTTCTTTTGACCAGATCAGTTGTCATAGAACAATATTCTTAGGTTTCAAATGAATATGCATCAGCTATACAACCAATGATATAACTGATGCATGCAGATTCCAAAGTAACGGCTGCCATCTGTAAAAGGATAGCGCTTAACAGATAGAAGATTTATCTGTAGATTGAAGGTGAGGTGGAATTTGAAAAGTGAGGTGTTAACAAACAAAAGATGAATTCTGTGGGAAATGGTGATTATCTTCCCGGGAACAGCTGAAGATGCAAAAGTAAAAAGAAAAAGGAATGATTTTGGTTGTGTTTTGACATAACTAAAATAATACGAAGGCAAAGAACAAAGCGCAATAAAAAGATTTAGTTACAGTGCACTGCAATTGATAAATAAAAAATAGAAAGAACAATAGAAAAGGAGGCAACAAATTCCAAATAATGCAGATATTTCTTTTTTGTTGCCTTTTTTTAACTTCCAATTACTGAACAATACACAGGCAACAACGCTAAGAGAATGCAATTGCCATTCAATGCATTATGATGTTCATTTATTTCTAACCATAGAACAGAGCATAAAACATACATACTTTTCTAGAATAAGCTGAAGACTTGTAGAAGAAATAGGAGAGTATTAGCATTTTGGCAGTGTTAGTGCTTAAGTAGCATTAATACACAAAGAATTGCTTAAAGATTTGTGGCTTAACAGCTTTCACAAAATCTGACCAAAGAAACAAACATCAGAATTTGTTTTGAAAAAGCATCTTGGTTGTTCTGGGAACTTTTCATCACCTTCTTGCACATGACAATCACTACAATCTTGACCTGTCCAAATCTAAGTTTAACTGTTATCTTCTCTACATATCCCCATAGACTCTGCCTCTTACTCTGTAACCCTCTACCTTGAGTAGCTCTTGGGCCTTATACAGTGTGAACATATTTGTTAAAAATAACAACTTGAAATAAAAGAATAAATTCTATGAATAAAAACATTAAGTGTAAATCATGAAATCATTGCTTATAAAATATAAATTCAGAATTAAAACATTTCTGATAAAAATTTCAAATTTTAAAAACTTATATAAATATTTTTTATCGAAATATTTTCTACTTTTACAACAAAGATTTTTTTTCACTGAATGTGGGGCAGTTCACATTAAATATCCAAACACTTGTGATTTCATATCTATCATTTTCTTTGCTACAATGCTGCTTGCATGTAGTGATATTGTTTTCAAGAAATTCGACATTTTTAGAATTATTCATGAACCATGAAGCTAAATATAGTAATGTCTGGTAATAAAAGTAAGATTTTAAATAATATAGCATTACAAACAAAACATTTTTTCACCAAATAATTAATGTTTGAATTTTTTCTCTATGCTACAAACTGGAAATATTTTAAGCATTATTATTATTGTTATTGTTATTACTTCTACATTTATTATTGAAGCAATTATATTCTGCTGATTTTTATAGAAAAGCAAAAGTTCTGATTTTAGATTCTCTTTTAGAGTGTGTGCGTGTGTGTGTGTGTGTGTGTGTGCGTGTGCGTGTGCGTGTGTGTGTGTGTGTGCGTGTGTGTGTGTGCGTGTGTGTGTGTGCAGTTTAAATAAATCAGGCCTGTTTTACAACAAATTTTAATATCAACTTGAGATTTTTCTTGTTAAAAGTTGAATAATTTCAACATGTTCAACATTATGGATAAAAGATAATGAATTTTCTATTCCGTGTTTTTTTTCAAGACTTTACATGAACAAAACCAATTCACAGATTTGGCTAAAAAAAAAGAATCGAATTTGATGCCAAAATCCACAAAAAATTGTTCATCCTTTAAATGCAAGTTCTGCTTAAATTAATTTGTAACGTATATAACTGTAGGTAGAAAAAAAACAAATGTTGATAAGATAAAGATTGTCACAAAATAATACCTAGGGCCCACTATCAGACTTGGCATGCTCGGTCAGGTGGTGGTGGCATGGGTAGTATGCCCCTGCACTGCAGCAAAATCAGGACAGTGCCAATTTTACATGATTATAAAAGCAAACACAAAATACTGCATAAGATTTTAATTGTCTTTCCTTGTTTGTCCTTCCATCATTCTTTTTAGAGAAAAAAAATACTAATAATACTTCCACAATAAAGTTGAAGTGACCATTTGCTTGTTAATTTATCATAACTGATATAATGGGCTACTGACTTTTCATAGTTTATTTGTCTGGTTTGAACATAGTTTTAAATGTTAAAACCACTAAGGTTAAGACCACTTGGTGTGATTCAGAAAGTCACTTAAAAAAAGAACCTGATTTGCAGCATGCACAGAGAATTTTCCCTGAAAGTGACATTATCTCATCTGAACATAGTTTTGATTGCTAAGATCACTAAGGTTAAGACCAGTTGGCGTGATTGAGAAAGTCACTTAAGAAAAGAACCTGATTTGAAGCCTGTACAGAGAATTTTCCCTGAAAGTGACATTATCTCATCTGAACATAGTTTTGATTGCTAAGATCACTAAGGTTAAGACCAGTTGGCGTGATTGAGAAAGTCACTTAAGAAAAGAACCTGATTTGAAGCCTGTACAGAGAATTTTCCCTGAAAGTGACATTGTTAAATTAAAGGCAATATAACTCATAAAGGAAATTATGTAACAAATTTCTGAGTATTACCAAAAGGTTATCTAAAGTTTGTATAATGTATTCACACTCCCAGCTTTCTTCATCAGGGTTAAACTATAAAAATCTTCTACTCTATTCAGTATAAATCTCAATTGCAAAAAAGATTTCAAATCACATGTTTCTTGTGATCTGACTACAGTATTAAGATTCAGTCAGTCAGTTATGTGCCATGCGTGATCATGTATCTTTTGATACATGACTGATGTGGCAGATTTTTTCCTGCAGTAGATTGCAATTTCTTTCTGCAGTAGACCAGTTGCCATCCAAAGCTACAGAACCCATTCTGCCCTGCTATTTACCCATAGCTGTGGGGAGAAGAATAGAATTACAGAATCTAAACTCTATTGGAAATGTGCTGGTTAATAAGTATCAAAGAAAAGAAATGAAACTACCAATCTTTTAAAAGGTGAAGAGTGATTTTATTAAGAAGGGTAGAAACAGAAATGTACAGTTGCTAATCGGTTAAAATTGAAGTTAAAAATGAAGTTAAAAAGCGCACATTTTCTTGTATCACCTTCAAATTCTAAGTTGACGAGAGTGAAATCATTTTTCTGGATATGTTTGTTAAATGTGTCAACTTTTTAGTTATTGGCAAGTAAAATTCTTTATCTTTCTATCCATAATGTTTTAAATGTTCAAAATATTATTATCTGATTTTGTGGCATTTTTAACTGTTTATAAACCTTGCTCAAATTTTCAAGTTTAAAAGATTACATTCTGGAACTAATCAGATATGTCAAATCTTTTATTTTTATCCAGATCTGTATCTACAATTTCAAAAGAATTCTTCTTCATTTGCATTACAATTTATTGACTTTCTTTTTTCTTATATTTTATATTTTCCTCCTCACCAATGATATTGTAGCTATATTAAAAATATTATGAAGAGAACATTCAAAAAGAAAACTCTTTATTTTTGTGATATACATCGATTTCTAGGAAACAATCACATCTGATTTGGGAACAAAACTTCTTTATTTATGCAGGTACTATTTTTGAGAACAGATACATTACTGTGTTTGTATTGTCCTTTCTCTACTTTGTTATACTACTTTTGTCAAGATATCTTTCTGATTCACAAATACATTTCACTAGATATGTCAGCTGGATGTGAGCATAATACCCAAAATAAAAAAAAACATTATCTTTTTGCATAGTGGTTCCGAAAATCTCTGGTTCAAAAAACAAATCCCCACAAAAATCTAAAATACAATATTCAATCATGAACGTTGCCTCAAAAAACAAAAAACAAAGGAAGAGCCTGGGAGATAGCACTTCTTGTTAAACACTCCTCGCTGACAACAGGCAGTTCGACCTCATCACAAGACTGATGGCCAATCCTCATGCTTCACTGGTACTGATTTCAACCCTGGAGGTAGATGGATCAAGCTGGCCAATGACGCCAAACTCGTGATTGCATGCGGCTTCACTAATCTGCTCCAGGCCTCTCTCCTGACACCAACCATGACCTTGTCAACCGACCTGCACTTGGCCTTAACAACACCACCTTTACACCTAATCACTTCCCTTACCAACGGCAACTAAAGAACTACATATCAACAATTTTGTCACCTTTTCACACGACTATGTACATATTCTGAAAACTGGGTAATACATCCTGTTGAAAATTTAATCCTTGTTTGTTCTTTCCTTTGCAACCATACGCTCGTTATAACAACTTCATATTTAAGGAACTGGTCATTCCAAAATGCTGGTCATATTCTATAACGTGACAGACACTGCTAAAAAAATGAAAAAAAACTTTGTAACGCCTACAGCTGCCTTTATTAAGCACAAAAGCACACTGAAGGAAGTCTGCACTGTTCAAGGAAGGAATAGTAAGATAGCAACCGAGATGGTGCCGCTTATGTTATATTGGGATTTTGTATCAGTAGCAAAGAATTTAGTGTTTAGGTAGTGTATTTTTAAATTCTCTTTTTTGTTTACGTTTTTAAATTTTCAATATTTTGTAGATATTTAACGAGTTCAATTACCGTTTGTGTAATTAATGCCAACGGGAAGAAAATGTATCGGTATTTGCTGTGTAAAATTAAACGTTGCATATCATTATTGTAAAAGAACTAAATTATGAAATAGTTAAAAGTTTCAAGGTTCCAGCTTATGTTCTGTTTGAATCTATAAAAACAAACCTTCTTCTATTTGATTTTAAAAAGCGATTTCATGTCTTATTAATCTACAAGTCAACTTCGAAAAGAATCTAGTCTAATTAGGGCTCCAGTGCAAAAGAACTTCATAACCTCTTGTATCTTAATTCCTTTGTTCTACCGATTTTTGAAATGTTCCATTGCAATTGTTATCTGTTGTAAGTCCCCGCATGTCAATTTCCTTTCGTTATCAAGTTTCTTGTCGGCTATCGTCTGCATTCAAGAAGACTTTTTTTTTACTCTTTTTCTTGAACGCTGCCCTGATTAACTCATAATTCTGTGTCCTGACTTACTACTACTTACTAGACGAAATGACTTCTATTATGTTCACCGAGGGATGTCAGTACTTTGCACCGAAGGGAGGGGAGATTTACCTCGACTTTATGACTCGTTAACTACACACCGACGTGTCTCAGCCCATATCGTACTCAGATTTATAATGTTACAGCTTTTACCGAAAGCACTTATGCCGGTGTCATACGTCTCTTGTCGTATGTCAATTGTTGTCTTGATATTTAGAAATGATTACATTATCTCTTAAATGGAAGACGACATAAAAATCTAACAATAGCATAATCGTCCGACTCTTTGATGTACAGGTAGACAATGTCATCGATTAGCACGTAATGCTTCTTTTCGATTTTGTTGTTTTGCCAGCTATTCTTCTTCTTAGTTGTTTTGTACTCTCTCCCCCCTCCGCTCTCTCTCTTCATTTGTGATGTCAATAGTGAAGAAGCTCATTTGGGAGAAAAAGATTATTAGAAAAAAAAAACATAGTTGAAAAATCCGAACGATACTAAAAAGCAAAATCGTTAGCAGAATGGAGCCAAATGTTGACCTTTCTATTATTTTGAACTGGGGTCATTTAGAAAAAACTAAAAGCCTTGTGGATGTTTTAATTTTTATAGGATCAGTTTAACCTTTCACACAAACTTTATTGAAAAGTAAATGTTAAGAATGAATCACAGGGGTTTGCTAAATATAACAATTTATTATAAGTTTGACAACAAAATTTCGAATTATCTCCTTTATAAAGATGTGGAGATCTAATTAGACTATATTTCTTTCGAAGATGACTTGTAGAGTAATAATACTTTGTAGAAAATAATTTATAGTTTTTGTGGGCTTAATGTGTGTGTGTGTTTAATTTTTTTTTAAGAAAAAAGGATTTTTTTTTTGCAAAAAGAAAGACTGTAACTCAACAGGAAATAAAAGTTACTTTTATTTTTGGTGAATAACTAACAATCAAATGAGTTGATTAGTATGGATTTGTAGTCTTGCAAGAGAGGAAATTATATAAAAACTTTATACCTACCAAATCCAAGACTTGTGCCAAACGCAAAAACTTAGTAGAAACAGCAAGACGCCAGAGGTGCAAAATTTAAAATCAAGACAACCACTGCGTAAAATTTCAAAAGGAAAAATGCATTTATTTACAGTTTACACAACTTCAAAAAAAAGGTGCAATACAAGTTTACACAAAAATGTCTTTCTGCGCACCTCAAGAATTACCAACGAAAAGTGGAAAATTACAAGGGAAAAAACAAGGATTTTGTAAATGCCAAAAGAAAGGAGAAAACAATACAAGAATATTGTAAAAACAAAAGTTCAACAAAGTTTGAGAAAAAAATGAAAAAAGACCTACTTTCACAGTAGTTATTTTGCAAAAAAGGTCCCTTTTAACTTCACACAGTTCGTGCTTGGAAAAATTTCGTCGAAATCTTTTCGTTTTAGTCCAAACACAAGAGAATTTTCACTTGAACTTTTGGTCTCTCCACGGCTGGCTGGTAACTGGTGCCTCCTTTGATGTTATCTTCTTGATGTCAAATGCCTTGTTCCTTTACTGTCCAAAGAAAGTCTTCTGCTTGTGTGTTTATGACGCCTTCGGCCAGACCAGTCCTCTTGGAGCGTGGGCGCTAAAACGTTCCCCTTTAACTGTTAAAAGCTCTTTCGTCAACGGTTCAGTCTTTCTTTCTCAGCCTTTAACCACTGATAGCAGTCCTTTTTATTGAAAAGGGGACAGTCATATCGACTCAATTCAAGTTTTCACAAAGGCTTCAAGCAATTGGCTCTCTTTTGCCAATATATATGAAACCCTTCTCCAAGAATTCAAAAAACGAATGCGCGAAAATACACTTCTAACAACAAAAAAAAAACGTGTATTAAAAAAACAACCTAGAATTTTAACATTTTTAAAAGTAAAATTTTTATACTCTCCCCTCAAGAGAATGTGCAATAGACAAAGTTAGTTTATTGCAAGTTTTTTTTATAGGAATTTATAGATAATTATATACACAAAAAGTGTATATAAATTTATTGCTATTTTTAAAAATAGGAACATACTTATAGAACATTTAATACACAAAAGAGTATATTCATTTATTGGAAGTTTTTTTTCATAGGAACACATTCATAAAAAATTTTATACATAAAATAGTGTATATTAATTTATTGGAATGTTTTAATAGGAACACATTTATTGAAATATTTTTCTACTCATCTGTTTAATTGTTAGTTGATTAATTAATTTAAGGAATGTGTTATTTAACCACTTATTCCCTCATTGTTTTGGCAATTTTTCTTACTCTGAAGCCTAAAACTTTTTCTAAGTCGCAACCATGTTCAATAAAATTTCCGTATTTCATCATTTGAGTTTTATCGCTCTCACAATCACCATTGCAAGGTCTGAAATCAAAGCTTCCTTCATTCTTTCTATTGATTCTCGATATAGATACAATGGTCTTTCAGGAGAGTTACCAGTTTTCCCCAATACATTTCAGAGTATTCAACTTGTGGGAATTTATTGATATGATGGACAATCACACAGTTCAATGTAAATCGACAGGCAACAAAGTCACAAATTAAGGTAAGTGTAAAGGTAACAAATCAAACGATATCTATTCTTATCTTCTTCAGCCTTAAATGTTGTCATTAGAAAAACCTTAATGTCTGGTATTATGCCAGTGTGGGCTGCTTCATTTAGTGAAGGGACCTCATTTGTCTTAAGTGAACAATTAAAAATTACTTTGATAGTAGTTTGGTCATCAGATTTGAACAGATCTATGAGGTATGCAAATGTAGTCAAATTTATCAGGAGAAACGTCCTTATGTACATTTATGGCTACAACATAGTTTCAAGGGGGAGATTTAATTTTTTTCTCATCCCAAGGCAATTCTGCATAACAATTGTCTGTAAGTTCCCTAGACTTTTCATTTTTAATGACACTACGAGATATAATATCAGCGTAAAAAATTTCATAATTATTATCAACAAAGACACTAGATAATTCATCGGTGACAGAATTTCAGAATCTTCAATTTCAATGCGTATAACAAACATTTCATCATTGTTAGAATTTTCAACAGTATCAGAAACTTCAGAGTTATCACTATCAACAAAGACACTAGAAATTTCATCATTTTTTTAAAATTTGTTCACCTATCTTAGCTATTTCTTTCAATGCATCACATCGGAATTGTTCAATAGTATAATCATCATACTCTGATTCTTCAATATTACTAACAATGTAAATATAAACTATTTAGTCAGTAATAGTCTCCATTGTTTCTAACCACCACTTGCTCCTGAGCAGAGTGACGGACTTTTAGAATATTTTCTTTGGCCTTCAACGAGTTTATAGGCCTTACAAGTTCACGTTCTAGCCATTTTTTTTTATCTTTGCCCCAACCTTTTACCCTTTTAGATCCGGCTCCCAAAGCCTTGATCCTTATCAGAGATAAGAATATATTTTCTGGCGAACGAGAGAGCCGGAAAATATAAAAAGGAATTTGACCATCCTTTCCCTGATCATGGTGCTATAAAGTCGGGGGGTGTAACGCTCACAACTTGTCGGACCCTTGCTTCCAAAAAGCAGCTTCCAAAACTTCGATTCTTATCAGATATAAGAATATATTTTCTGGCGAACGAGAGAGCCGGAAAATATAAAAAGGAATTTGACCATCCTTTCCCTGATCATGGTGCTATAAAGTCGGGGGGTGTAACGCTCACAACTTGTCGGACCCTTGCTTCCAAAAAGCAGCTTCCAAAACTTCGATTCTTATCAGAGATAAGAATATATTTTCTGGCGAACGAGAGAGCCGGAAAATATAAAAAGGAATTTGACCATCCTTTCCCTGATCATGGTGCTATAAAGTCGGGGGGTGTAACGCTCACAACTTGTCGGACCCTTGCTTCCAAAAAGCAGCTTCCAAAACTTCGATTCTTATCAGAGATAAGAATATATTTTCTGGCGAACGAGAGAGCCGGAAAATATAAAAAGGAATTTGACCATCCTTTCCCTGATCATGGTGCTATAAAGTCGGGGGGTGTAACGCTCACAACTTGTCGGACCCTTGCTTCCAAAAAGCAGCTTCCAAAACTTCGATTCTTATCAGAGATAAGAATATATTTTCTGGCGAACGAGAGAGCCGGAAAATATAAAAAGGAATTTGACCATCCTTTCCCTGATCATGGTGCTATAAAGTCGGGGGGTGTAACGCTCACAACTTGTCGGACCCTTGCTTCCAAAAAGCAGCTTCCAAAACTTCGATTCTTATCAGAGATAAGAATATATTTTCTGGCGAACGAGAGAGCCGGAAAATATAAAAAGGAATTTGACCATCCTTTCCCTGATCATGGTGCTATAAAGTCGGGGGGTGTAACGCTCACAACTTGTCGGACCCTTGCTTCCAAAAAGCAGCTTCCAAAACTTCGATTCTTATCAGAGATAAGAATATATTTTCTGGCGAACGAGAGAGCCGGAAAATATAAAAAGGAATTTGACCATCCTTTCCCTGATCATGGTGCTATAAAGTCGGGGAGTGTAACGCTCACAACTTGTCTGAACCTTGCTTCCAAAAAGCAGCTTCCAAAACTTCGATTCTTATCAGAGATAAGAATATATTTTTTGGCGAACGAGAGAGCCGGAAAATATAAAAAGGAATTTGACCATCCTTTCCCTGATCATGGTGCTATAAAGTCGGGGGGTGTAACGCTCACAACTTGTCGGACCCTTGCTTCCAAAAAGCAGCTTCCAAAACTTCGATTCTTATCAGATATAAGAATATATTTTCTGGCGAACGAGAGAGCCGGAAAATATAAAAAGGAATTTGACCATCCTTTCCCTGATCATGGTGCTATAAAGTCGGGGGGTGTAACGCTCACAACTTGTCGGACCCTTGCTTCCAAAAAGCAGCTTCCAAAACTTCGATTCTTATCAGATATAAGAATATATTTTCTGGCGAACGAGAGAGCCGGAAAATATAAAAAGGAATTTGACCATCCTTTCCCTGATCATGGTGCTATAAAGTCGGGGGGTGTAACGCTCACAACTTGTCGGACCCTTGCTTCCAAAAAGCAGCTTCCAAAACTTCGATTCTTATCAGAGATAAGAATATATTTTCTGGCGAACGAGAGAGCCGGAAAATATAAAAAGGAATTTGACCATCCTTTCCCTGATCATGGTGCTATAAAGTCGGGGGGTGTAACGCTCACAACTTGTCGGACCCTTGCTTCCAAAAAGCAGCTTCCAAAACTTCGATTCTTATCAGAGATAAGAATATATTTTCTGGCGAACGAGAGAGCCGGAAAATATAAAAAGGAATTTGACCATCCTTTCCCTGATCATGGTGCTATAAAGTCGGGGGGTGTAACGCTCACAACTTGTCGGACCCTTGCTTCCAAAAAGCAGCTTCCAAAACTTCGATTCTTATCAGAGATAAGAATATATTTTCTGGCGAACGAGAGAGCCGGAAAATATAAAAAGGAATTTGACCATCCTTTCCCTCATCATGGTGCTATAAAGTCGGGGGGTGTAACGCTCACAACTTGTCTGACCCTTGCTTCCAAAAAGCAGCTTCCAAAACTTCGATTCTTATCAGAGATAAGAATATATTTTTTGGCGAACGAGAGAGCCGGAAAATATAAAAAGGAATTTGACCATCCTTTCCCTGATCATGGTGCTATAAAGTCGGGGGGTGTAACGCTCACAACTTGTCGGACCCTTGCTTCCAAAAAGCAGCTTCCAAAACTTCGATTCTTATCAGATATAAGAATATATTTTCTGGCGAACGAGAGAGCCGGAAAATATAAAAAGGAATTTGACCATCCTTTCCCTGATCATGGTGCTATAAAGTCGGGGGGTGTAACGCTCACAACTTGTCGGACCCTTGCTTCCAAAAAGCAGCTTCCAAAACTTCGATTCTTATCAGATATAAGAATATATTTTCTGGCGAACGAGAGAGCCGGAAAATATAAAAAGGAATTTGACCATCCTTTCCCTGATCATGGTGCTATAAAGTCGGGGGGTGTAACGCTCACAACTTGTCGGACCCTTGCTTCCAAAAAGCAGCTTCCAAAACTTCGATTCTTATCAGATATAAGAATATATTTTCTGGCGAACGAGAGAGCCGGAAAATATAAAAAGGAATTTGACCATCCTTTCCCTGATCATGGTGCTATAAAGTCGGGGGGTGTAACGCTCACAACTTGTCGGACCCTTGCTTCCAAAAAGCAGCTTCCAAAACTTCGATTCTTATCAGAGATAAGAATATATTTTCTGGCGAACGAGAGAGCTGGAAAATATAAAAAGGAATTTGACCATCCTTTCCCTGATCATGGTGCTATAAAGTCGGGGGGTGTAACGCTCACAACTTGTCGGACCCTTGCTTCCAAAAAGCAGCTTCCAAAACTTCGATTCTTATCAGAGATAAGAATATATTTTCTGGCGAACGAGAGAGCCGGAAAATATAAAAAGGAATTTGACCATCCTTTCCCTGATCATGGTGCTATAAAGTCGGGGGGTGTAACGCTCACAACTTGTCGGACCCTTGCTTCCAAAAAGCAGCTTCCAAAACTTCGATTCTTATCAGAGATAAGAATATATTTTCTGGCGAACGAGAGAGCCGGAAAATATAAAAAGGAATTTGACCATCCTTTCCCTGATCATGGTGCTATAAAGTCGGGGGGTGTAACGCTCACAACTTGTCGGACCCTTGCTTCCAAAAAGCAGCTTCTAAAACTTCGATTCTTATCAGAGATAAGAATATATTTTCTGGCGAACGAGAGAGCCGGAAAATATAAAAAGGAATTTGACCATCCTTTCCCTGATCATGGTGCTATAAAGTCGGGGGGGTGTAACGCTCACAACTTGTCGGACCCTTGCTTCCAAAAAGCAGCTTCCAAAACTTCGATTCTTATCAGATATAAGAATATATTTTCTGGCGAACGAGAGAGCCGGAAAATATAAAAAGGAATTTGACCATCCTTTCCCTGATCATGGTGCTATAAAGTCGGGGGGTGTAACGCTCACAACTTGTCGGACCCTTGCTTCCAAAAAGCAGCTTCCAAAACTTCGATTCTTATCAGAGATAAGAATATATTTTCTGGCGAACGAGAGAGCTGGAAAATATAAAAAGGAATTTGACCATCCTTTCCCTGATCATGGTGCTATAAAGTCGGGGGGTGTAACGCTCACAACTTGTCGGACCCTTGCTTCCAAAAAGCAGCTTCCAAAACTTCGATTCTTATCAGAGATAAGAATATATTTTCTGGCGAACGAGAGAGCTGGAAAATATAAAAAGGAATTTGACCATCCTTTCCCTGATCATGGTGCTATAAAGTCGGGGTGTAACGCTCACAACTTGTCGGACCCTTGCTTCCAAAAAGCAGCTTCCAAAACTTCGATTCTTATCAGATATAAGAATATATTTTCTGGCGAACGAGAGAGCCGGAAAATATAAAAAGGAATTTGACCATCCTTTCCCTGATCATGGTGCTATAAAGTCGGGGGGTGTAACGCTCACAACTTGTCGGACCCTTGCTTCCAAAAAGCAGCTTCCAAAACTTCGATTCTTATCAGATATAAGAATATATTTTCTGGCGAACGAGAGAGCCGGAAAATATAAAAAGGAATTTGACCATCCTTTCCCTGATCATGGTGCTATAAAGTCGGGGGGTGTAACGCTCACAACTTGTCGGACCCTTGCTTCCAAAAAGCAGCTTCCAAAACTTCGATTCTTATCAGATATAAGAATATATTTTCTGGCGAACGAGAGAGCCGGAAAATATAAAAAGGAATTTGACCATCCTTTCCCTGATCATGGTGCTATAAAGTCGGGGGGTGTAACGCTCACAACTTGTCGGACCCTTGCTTCCAAAAAGCAGCTTCCAAAACTTCGATTCTTATCAGATATAAGAATATATTTTCTGGCGAACGAGAGAGCCGGAAAATATAAAAAGGAATTTGACCATCCTTTCCCTGATCATGGTGCTATAAAGTCGGGGGGTGTAACGCTCACAACTTGTCGGACCCTTGCTTCCAAAAAGCAGCTTCCAAAACTTCGATTCTTATCAGAGATAAGAATATATTTTCTGGCGAACGAGAGAGCCGGAAAATATAAAAAGGAATTTGACCATCCTTTCCCTGATCATGGTGCTATAAAGTCGGGGGGTGTAACGCTCACAACTTGTCGGACCCTTGCTTCCAAAAAGCAGCTTCCAAAACTTCGATTCTTATCAGAGATAAGAATATATTTTCTGGCGAACGAGAGAGCCGGAAAATATAAAAAGGAATTTGACCATCCTTTCCCTGATCATGGTGCTATAAAGTCGGGGGGTGTAACGCTCACAACTTGTCGGACCCTTGCTTCCAAAAAGCAGCTTCCAAAACTTCGATTCTTATCAGAGATAAGAATATATTTTCTGGCGAACGAGAGAGCCGGAAAATATAAAAAGGAATTTGACCATCCTTTCCCTGATCATGGTGCTATAAAGTCGGGGGGTGTAACGCTCACAACTTGTCTGACCCTTGCTTCCAAAAAGCAGCTTCCAAAACTTCGATTCTTATCAGAGATAAGAATATATTTTTTGGCGAACGAGAGAGCCGGAAAATATAAAAAGGAATTTGACCATCCTTTCCCTGATCATGGTGCTATAAAGTCGGGGGGTGTAACGCTCACAACTTGTCGGACCCTTGCTTCCAAAAAGCAGCTTCCAAAACTTCGATTCTTATCAGATATAAGAATATATTTTCTGGCGAACGAGAGAGCCGGAAAATATAAAAAGGAATTTGACCATCCTTTCCCTGATCATGGTGCTATAAAGTCGGGGGGTGTAACGCTCACAACTTGTCGGACCCTTGCTTCCAAAAAGCAGCTTCCAAAACTTCGATTCTTATCAGATATAAGAATATATTTTCTGGCGAACGAGAGAGCCGGAAAATATAAAAAGGAATTTGACCATCCTTTCCCTGATCATGGTGCTATAAAGTCGGGGGGTGTAACGCTCACAACTTGTCGGACCCTTGCTTCCAAAAAGCAGCTTCCAAAACTTCGATTCTTATCAGATATAAGAATATATTTTCTGGCGAACGAGAGAGCCGGAAAATATAAAAAGGAATTTGACCATCCTTTCCCTGATCATGGTGCTATAAAGTCGGGGGGTGTAACGCTCACAACTTGTCGGACCCTTGCTTCCAAAAAGCAGCTTCCAAAACTTCGATTCTTATCAGAGATAAGAATATATTTTCTGGCGAACGAGAGAGCCGGAAAATATAAAAAGGAATTTGACCATCCTTTCCCTGATCATGGTGCTATAAAGTCGGGGGGTGTAACGCTCACAACTTGTCGGACCCTTGCTTCCAAAAAGCAGCTTCCAAAACTTCGATTCTTATCAGATATAAGAATATATTTTCTGGCGAACGAGAGAGCCGGAAAATATAAAAAGGAATTTGACCATCCTTTCCCTGATCATGGTGCTATAAAGTCGGGGGGTGTAACGCTCACAACTTGTCGGACCCTTGCTTCCAAAAAGCAGCTTCCAAAACTTCGATTCTTATCAGATATAAGAATATATTTTCTGGCGAACGAGAGAGCTGGAAAATATAAAAAGGAATTTGACCATCCTTTCCCTGATCATGGTGCTATAAATCGGGGGGTGTAACGCTCACAACTTGTCGGACCCTTGCTTCCAAAAAGCAGCTTCCAAAACTTCGATTCTTATCAGAGATAAGAATATATTTTCTGGCGAACGAGAGAGCTGGAAAATATAAAAAGGAATTTGACCATCCTTTCCCTGATCATGGTGCTATAAAGTCGGGGGGTGTAACGCTCACAACTTGTCGGACCCTTGCTTCCAAAAAGCAGCTTCCAAAACTTCGATTCTTATCAGAGATAAGAATATATTTTCTGGCGAACGAGAGAGCCGGAAAATATAAAAAGGAATTTGACCATCCTTTCCCTGATCATGGTGCTATAAAGTCGGGGGGTGTAACGCTCACAACTTGTCGGACCCTTGCTTCCAAAAAGCAGCTTCCAAAACTTCGATTCTTATCAGAGATAAGAATATATTTTCTGACGGATGAGAAGGCCGGAAAAGTATATAGCAATTTTGGAGGGAAAAGTTTCCGATATTTATGAGCCTTCTAATCTCGGTAAATACGAAGGATATACGCCTCTTTAGCAGTGAGTACATGACATCGTCTGTGATAACATCAGGTCGGCGATAGAACACCAGTCTTCTTCGGAACCTGTTTCAAGAAAGAGATCTACCTGCTGGTCTCTAAAAACAGAATGGCGGCTCTCTACTAAAAACTAATTGAGATTTGCACCTAAAAATTCCTATTGTCGGCCTACGAACACACTAAACTACAAAATTTGGATCTTCCGACAGTTTCCTCCTCAACAAGAGCTCTGAAGAAATCTATGTAAGTATTAACCCCTTAAGAACAATATACACGCTTTAAGAACTTTTAGGCGCTTAAAGTAATATTTTGAGCAAGCCTTTATGAACATCTTTTTCTTCCTTTAAGTTAAAGGAATTTTCTTCTCCCTTTATTTCTCTCGTATTTGTGTATATCCTTTAACGTTTTTTTTTTGTGTATTAGATAAACATTTTCTTCTTCTCTGTTACACCCCGAGCGTGAGTTTGAGTCTTTATTCTTCCGCCTAAAATGAGAGAATTGTCTGCTCTAATCCTTCAAGCCGCTGTTGCTTTTATCGATTCTGTCACATTTAATCTTAATCCTTTCATGTGGGAAAACAGACAAATTTCCCACAAAATACCTTCATTTAAAGTATAAGTAATTTTATTCCAAAGGAACTTCGTGGCCTAAAATAGGATTACAATACATAAAAAAATCCTCATCTTAGTTTATAAAGTTGACTAACACTTTTAACAATTTCAATTTTAACACTAATTTTAAGAAGTAATTTTAAAGAAATAAATGGCAGAATTTATGCAAAAAACCTCCAGGTTATTTTAAAATTGAACGTTAACAATCTGTTAACACAGTAACCCCAGTCTGGACAGACATTATTTTTTTTAATAAAACAATGTTTGTTACTTCAGTAAATACTGAATTTTCATTCAATAATTTAAAGAAAATAAATGGTTGAATTTTACGCTTAAAATTCTTCAGTAACTCCAATCTTAAATACTGAATAGATATTATTTTTTATGAAAATAAAATTTTCATTTAAAATAATTTTTCAAGAAAATAAGACAGAATTTTTACGCATAAATTCTGTTTTGTTTTGAAAAGTTAACGCAGGTTAAGACATTTAGTTCAGTTCAGTCACAGTACGGAATGAATAAATATTTTTGAAGAATCAGCAACAGAATTTTTTCTTTGAAATTCTCCGATAACATCAAAAACAGATTTTTGTTTTTTTTATTTCAGTCAATACTGAATTTATATTTGAATTTTGCCTAACTACTGTCCTATCAGTCTCCTTCCACTCTTCGAGGCCTTAATCAACGCCGAAGTGGTTAAGCACGTTACCTCACATAATCTGCTCTCCGACAAGCAATATGGTCTACCGCTGACGTGCTCACGGTCATAACTGAATTTGTATACTAAGCACTTCATAATAACTGAGATGTTCTAGATATCTCTAAAGCGTTTGATAGGGTTTGGCATACCGGCCTTCTTCGTAAGTTTCAGGCATACGGTATTACAGGACGATTATTTGACAATACAATCATTCCTGTCAAACCGTGAAATTAAGGTCGTCCTAAACGGGTTCTTCTCCAGCTCCTTTATCACGAACGCCGGTGTTCCCCAATGCTCTGTCTTGGGTCCTACACTGTTCCTGATCTTCATTAATGACCTTCCCGATGTTATCAGTTTCCCAAGTAGGCATCCACACGGACGACACTACTATTTACTCCTGCCTCAATAGTAAATCTGGTATTGTTGACAAAACTAACCTGGGCGCTGATCTCAAAAAGGACAGCCAATCTGTGGTTAACTGGGACAGGAAATGACTTGTAAACTTTAATGTCTCCAAAACGAAACTGCTCTCATTTACCCACCACAGAGAACCCTCCCTACTTCCCATCAGAATGCCCAACTCCTTGTGAGCATCTCGTTACGCCTCCTTAGTCTCACGCTGTCCGCTGACATGAGGTGGAACAAATACATTTAATCAATAGCTTCATCTCCCACAAGGAAAGTTGATTCTCTGTGTCGTGCCAGAATATTTTTCTCGGCTGAGTTCATCCTTCAAATCTATAAATCAATCATCCGTCCTTGCATTGAATATTGCTGTCATATATGGTTTGGTGCCTCTGCTGTACGTCTCGAGGTCCTCGACAAAATCCAGAGACGAATATGCAATGCGATAGGTCCTGATCTGGCATCTCGTCTACAGTCGCTTTATCACAGACATGCCGTGGCTTCCTTCTGTCTCTTCTACAAGTATTTTCACGGCAACTGTTCCGACGAGCTACTTTCGCTGGTTCCCAGACTGCATGAATTTATAAGCGAGCTACAAGGCTGGCATCTCGGTCCCACCTTTTCACTGTCGAAACGGTTAAATGTAACCGTCTCTTCTACTCAAACAACTTCTTCTGTCGCACTTCTCGTCTGTGGAACTCCCTTCATCTTGCTTGCTTCACTGATAACTATAATCTTCAAATATTCAAGTGTAATGTCAATCGACATCTTCTGACACCTTGATCTTGTTCCCCGTCCTTCTCTGTATCTTTTCCTCAAACACGTCTCTTACTCTTGTTCTCAATCCTCTGTAACCCCTTATGTGCTAGTGGTACTTCTGCCTTGCTTGGGGTGAATTGCTTAAAGAAAAAATATGAATGGCTGGATTTCCGCATAAAATCCTCTAGGTTAGTTTTTTGTTAACACAATGAACTCCAGTCGGGAATACTGGACAGATATATTTTTTTTTGATGAAAACAATTTTCATCTTAAATAATTTTTCAAGAAAATAAAGCACAGAGCTTACGCATAAATCATGTTTACTTCTGAAAAGTTAAGGCACGGTTAAATACTAGCATATTTAACTTCAGTCGGGAATTGGACAGATATAATTATTAATTTTCTTTATGAAAATAGAATTTTCATTTAAAAATTTTTAACAGAATAAAAGGCAAAAATTTACGCATAAATTTTCCTGTTCTGTTTTAAAGTTAACACTCGGTTAATACACACATTTAGTTTTTAGTTCTGTCACAATACTGAGCGAAGTTTTTTTTTAAGAAACCATGGCAGAAATTTACCTTTAAAATTCTCCGATAACTTCAAAACAGAATTTTTGTTTCAGTCAATATACTGAAATTACACCTGAAAGAAATTTTTAAGGCTAAATTTTACGCAAATTCACTTCGCTTTCTTAGTTCACGCTTAACTTTTAAGAATTTCTTAGAAATAGTTACAACCTCAATGGAAGGCAGAAATATTTTAAATACGAATTAACTGAATTTTGTTTCTTTTTTGATAATCTAGTATTTCATGAGAAAAGTTATCTAGTCAGGGGACGGCACAAATTTCATTTAAAAATTCACGCAACAATATCTTGTAAAAACGAACACATATTTTGTCCTTTGCATTCAGGAATTAACAATAAATTATTGTGCAAAATATAAAATTTTTATTCCTACAAACTTAGCAGAAACATCAAGACAAAAGAGGCGCAAAATTTTAAATCAAGAAAACCACTGCATAAAATTTCAAAAGGAAAAATGCATTTATTTACAGTTTACACAATTGCGAAAAAAAGGTTCAAGTTTGCACAAAAAATTTCATTATGCAAAATATTTGACCAATCAGAGAAAACTAAAACCCTTGTTTTTCGGGCTTACTTTCAGGAAATAATTCTTATAAAATCCCACAGATCTCGACTTTCAGCAGCAGAGATGCGACTGCCTCCAAGTCGTTCAAACACAAGATAAGACGTGGTTAACTAGCTTTTTAATTCCATCCACTCGGCACGTACTGAAAGAAACATGTGTCAGCGACTTCAAACGACTCATCTTCGCGGACGATGGCATTCTTTTCTTAACCTCAGCTTTTCTACGGATCAACTACCGAAAGACTATTTTACTCCTTTTAGACTCTTTTGAATCCATCTACATGTCTGTAAATGCAAATGATTTATTTAACAGACACACCCATGTATTCTTTATTTTTATTTTATTATTGTTTGGAATTCGGACGTTCGAATTTTTAATATACCCCCCTCCCCACCAAAAAAAACCCTGGACGATTGAATTTCCCACGAGAGTTGTATTGTCAAAACCGAGGAGGCAAGTGAAGAAAGAGATAAGAATGGTGGTTACAAGACAGAAAAAGCGACAGTAGTAGAAGTATTAATACTGCCACACGCCAGTAACAAAAGATAATATTAAAGAAAATAATAGAAAAAATGATGTTGGCCTCCCTATCTACAAAAACTCTCCTAATCAGCTCTAAAATCTTTGCCTTTCCTCACACAGTCTATTTCACCTGTTCCAATATTCTCATTGCTACTTCCTCACCAAGAAAGACCCAGCTGCATACCAACCACAATTAGTAACACATACATCAAACTCCAGAACGTAAACATATTTTGAAGCCATTTTCAATCTATTCGATGGCGGATAAGCAATTCCTTAAAGATGAATAGTTGTGTTCGTAGATTCGGTAAGCAGGTTGCGTATAACAGATGCAATGGCATAGCTAGAGTGTGTGCCACCCGAGGTAGGCCATGAAATTGCCTTTCCTTTCCTATCCCTACCCACCACACAAAATATATTGCACAGTGACACCCACTTTAAATATATATATATATATATATATATATATATATATATATATATATATATATATATATATATATAATAAGGTCGAATACAATGAAGTAATTTTGAAAAACAAGTTTAGCTGAAAATCAAAGATAAAAGACGGTTGGTCGATAAAAGCTGGCCAGTGCGACCAAAATAATCGGTCAAATCACAAAAAAAACAACCTAACCACGTACAAAATTTGTTAGGCCAGAAAGACCAGGTCCAAAAGACTAAAAATAGACCCGTAAACGTACTTCTGTCAAGAAAAATGACTGAAATTTATATAACAATCAAGACGTTACTCCCACACAGTGGTCCTGTGGTATTAAAAGAATGAACCCTGGGTCCATTCACAGATTTCACATTGTCAACAATGATGAAACAACCCCCGAATACATCACTGGATAATGTTTATTGCTCGGACAAGTTAATAATCGGTTAAATACATATGCCATAGTTTAAGTTACTCGAAATCGAAAAGATCCTTCAACTGTGAGTAGTGTTCCGATATTAAACCCACTTTTATTTCAAGACAGCCTATACAGAAGATCCAAAAGTGCTGCCCTCGTAAAAGTATTGTCCGGGACGGGTCTCTCCTCTAGCTACGCTACGGGTGTATTGCCAAATATTCTTCGGTGTTTCACCAATAGTTTGGTGAAATTGCTGCAGAGCAAATTGGTTTGGTGAAGATGAGATTAACAATTTAAAACTGATCAGTTGAAAAAATTTCAACATTTTGTCGAACCGGCTGCAGATTTTGCTGGAACTACAGCAGAGACAAGTAGTAACTGATGATGTACACAATCATACATAATATAAAAGTGAGTACCGAAATCACTTTCATTAAATGTGTTTGATAGAGTGGGCCTTCTATCGATCACTTCAGGCTACTATCAGACATCCAATTCCAGCTGGCTGGTCATGTGCATGTGGTTCCATTTTTGCGTGCCCTTGGAGCTGCAGTGGAGGTAAACGGAATAAATCTAAAAGAGTAGATCAAAACGATCTACTCTTCTAGTTTATCAGGTTTATGTTCGGTTCTCTAACAGCACTTTACGAGGATAAATGCGTATCTGGTGATACTCTGCATTATTCTGCCTGGTACTCTCAGTACGAACAGGATGATCGTCTGAGCTGATAATGCCACCGGACATTGTTTGAAAGAATGCGCTGATTGTCTGTGTCGTGGAAAGTAGCCAGGATCTATGCGCCTGCATTTAGCTTTTTCAATGGTTATGGGGTAAAGAAGCCAAAAGCGCTGACACACGAGAAGTGGAAATCGAAGTGACAAAAAATTATATTTATTTTGGCAGCAGCTCAGAGTCAGTCAGGGTTGGGTAGGTGGCCAGCGTACAGCCGTAATAATAATAATAATAATAATAATAATAATAATAATAAGAAGAAGAAGAAGAAGAAGAAGAAGAAGAATGTGGTCACCCTTCACACCATCCGTTTTAAACAACGAATAGGCTACTTTGCCGGTCCCCTGTAAAATAGATACCAAGACTATTTTGCCGGTAAATATGAATAGTGCTTTAGAACTAAGAATACATACATACATACATACATATGTATGATATATATATATATATATATATATATATATATATATATATATATATATATATATCATACAGTAAACAATATTCATTCAGTATAACCATGGAATCCAGTGTTGAAGAATGATCAGCAAACTCCTACCAATACAGAACCATCTGCAACCACATAAGAACCAGAACCACATACAGATCCAGAGCCCTGTGCAGTTCCAGGACCTCTTGAACAATGTCACTTTGCCTCCAAAGTCAAAGAAAAGGGGTAGACCCAAAGGGTCAAACAGTACTTTTATAGGTTTTCCCAAGAAAAAAAAATCAAGACTTGATAAGACAACTCCATTCATTAAGAAATCATTCAGTGACTGGGATCTACAGATACTTTGCAGAGACTGTTATGCCGAAAGTGTTTAAAATATTCAGAGACTTCTATATTTATTATAATAATTGATGATGAATAAATGATTTTTGTTGAGAAATCTTAACTTAACTCTCCAGTACCGAGAATTTCATAGAAGATTTTACTCCTTTTCTGTACACACGTGTGTTATTTTCCTCCGTTCGACCTTGTCAATTCCTAACCCTTATTCTACAGCAGCATGTCAGCTCTAACAGATTATGGGCCTAGGATGGATAACGGAAATCGCTGGAACAGATTCCAATTCAACGGGGACGAAGAAAAATATGAAATATGGGAAACAAATCTATGTATACTCCGCCTAAAAGACGCCATCTTAAGCGTAAACTCCACCAGAGACGAAGAAGACACAAAGGAACTCATAAATTCTTAGATGACAAAAGCTTGTCGCAAATAATGAAAGAGACATCAGATGACGGAAGAAAAACCCTAAGAATTCTACGCGACCACTATGCAAGAAAAGGAAAACCCAGGGTTATCTCACTTTACAACGTGTTAACGTCACTAAAAAAGGACTTTAACGAAAGCGTCACCGAATACATTATAAGGACGGAAACCATCCCTACGAAATGTGAGACAAACAGTGAACGATGCCCGGATTCTTGCAATGGTACCAGAATACATCAACCCTTTTTTCCATACACGTGACTCACAACAGCAAAGAAGTAACATTCTCAAAATTTAAAACCGAATTTCGGAGTTTTGAAGACACAGTAAAACACAAAAACAACCGAAGCATCAACGACGTAATGACTTTGATTTCCTCATCCTCAAAAATTACGAAGAAGTAAAACCACATCGGACAAGACACCTGTTTTACGTGTGGACATACGGCTAGAATATGCCCAAATAACTCCAAAGAACGCAAACAATGGTGCAACTACTGCAAAAGCACTACTCGCAAAAGGGAATCGTGTCGTTATAAAAGTAGAGACACCATGAACAAAGCAGCTGACATAGGAGAAAGCTGTTTGCCTTCAAAACAAATGACGACTACACACTGATACCTATGGGGACTAATGGTTGACGCAGGAGCTACTTCACACTTTATCAAGGATTTGAAGAAATATAAAAAAATACGAGACATTCCAGCCGGAAAATCACTACATGGAGCTGGCTGATGGAACTAAAACTAGCAGCATGAAACTAAAAAAGGGAGACGCTGAGGTATGCCTACTAGATGCAGATGGAAACCACGTGACAATTACAATGCGCTATACATCCCTTCTTACCCGCAGGATATATTCTCTGTCAAGGTTGCGACCACGAATGGAGCGACAATCATTTTTAAAGAAAATAAAAATGAATTGATACACAAGAGCAGTACAAAATTCAAAATATATGTCCACAAAAGACTATATTATTTGGTGACCGCAGAGGACAACACAGAGGACAGTTGCCAAGGATCTTATGATATCAACACATGTCACAAAATACTGCAACTACGATGATATCGCTAACTTATCCGACATAGTTGAAGGGATGAGAATAAAAGGAAAAGGTACTACTAACAGGACTGTGAAATCTGCACGCAGGGAACATTTTCTCAGAGTAGAAACAGACAGCCTAAGACAGATCCCCTATTACGCATTAACACGAGCAACATCCATCTTTGAGTTAGTGCACACAGACCTAGCTGGACGCTGGAACCAATGGACAGAAATACGCTATATAATTTACCCACGATTTCTCCAGCGCTGTATTCGTGTATTTCCTCAAAAATAAGAATGACTCTGTGTCAGCCACCGAAAAATTTATTCCAGATTTTTCTCCCTACGGTAAGATAAAACACTGAGATCGGACAACGGCTCAGAATTTAAATCAAACGATTTTCAAACATTAAAACATAAAAATAATGAGAAAAACATGAGACCTCAGCACCACATTCACCCCATCAAAACGGGTCGGCAGAAAGGAATTGGCGAACACTGTTCAAAATAGTCAGGTGCATGATTATAGAAAGTGGCCATCCCAAAAACTTTATAAACTTACGCTTTTATGATATCTGCACTAACCCGCAGCAGATGTCTCAACAACCGCCTAAGACAGACCCCCTATTACGCATTAACAGGAAGGAAACCCAACCTTTCAAGCATTAATATTTTCGGTTCAGTGTGTTACGCCTACAAACACATAAAGAAAAAGTTAGATCCAAGATGCGAAAAGGGAATATATTCGCCGAGTATGACAGAAACAGTCCTTCATATCTGGTATATTACCTTGAAAATAGGAAGGCCCTTAAATATAGACAAGTTACGTTCATCACTAGCGTCATTGAACCCAAACTGACCTGATGAATGATGATGATGATTCTCCCCAAAAGAAAGACATACCAAACCAAAAATTAAAAGAGCCACTAGACATCCAACCTAACCTTGGAGACCACCCACATACTGATGAGGATAACCATGTCCGCCGATACCAAAAGAAAAAAAATATAAAGGGAGAATTCTTCGTTACCTAAATGACTACATAACAAACGCTGAAAACGAAATCGATCAAGCACTAATTAATGTAGATTACTGCTATAGAGCTACATGTGGTGTGCCACAAAACTATAAAGAAGTTGTGAAGTCCTCAAAAGCACACTACTGGATCGAAGCTATGCAGGAAGAGATCGAATCTCTAAATGAGAATGACGTTTTCAAATTGACAAACCTACCTGAAGGCAAAAAGGCGATAAGTAATGGATGGGTCTACAAAATTAAAGAAAACCCAGACTAATAGCAAAAATACAAATCAAGATTTGTTGTCAGGGGATACAATCAAATAAAGGGACTAAACTATAAGGAGACTTTATCACCATCAGCGGACATTACATCCATACGAATATTAATGCAAATGATTGTACAATACGATAGTACATGAAATTAACGGAAAAGCAGTATACCTACATGCGCCAGTTGATTATGAAATTTTCCAGGCGCAACCAAAGGGATTTGAAGTAATATTGAATACAAACAAGAAGCCAGTCTGTAAGTTGAACAAATCCCTGTATGGTCTAAAACAGTCAGACAGAAACAGGAATAAAAACTTACATGATTGCCACACCATAATCAACTTCATACAGAATCAAGCAGACCGCCATGTCTATATTAGGAGGTACGATGATAAAGAAAGAGTTGTAATCATATGATGGGTCACTAAATGACATTAAACAAATGCTAACATCAAAATTTAAGATGAAGGACTTCGGAAAACTCCGCCATTTCCTGAGAACAGACTTTAACATAACCCAAGGGTTAGTACAAATGAGTAAAAAAAGTACATAATAAAAATACTAGAGATTCGATATGTCAGAATGCAAACCGAAAACGACAACATGTGAGCAAATGCTGGACTTCGCAAACACTGATGACCTGAGTGACCCCAGAAAATACCGCGAAGTCATCAGCAGCTTGATTTATCTCATGACCTGCGCAAAGCCGGATTTGTCAGTAAACTACCACAATATTTATCCGAGCCACATGAACAACACTGGACAACGTCCAAACATGTACTGGGGTACGTAAAAGGTACGGCGAAGTAGAATGCTATTCTACAGGAAGAGCAATGACAGATTAAGACTAATAGCATACAGTGATGCCGACTGGGCATCTGACCAAAGCAACAGGCACAGTACATCCGGATATTACTTCAGTTTAACCAAGGATGGTCCACTCATTCCCTGGAAGAAAAAACCCACAGTCGCACTATCCACATATGAGGCTGAATACATGGCCTTAGCAATAGACGACACAAGAAAGTTTATACCTCATTCAACTACTGAATAGAATAGACCCTCTACAAGAATATTAAAGATATTCGGACATAACTAGGTTGCAATATCACTTTCTAGAGATCCTGTACATCGACAGAGGTGTAAACACATAACACATTGATATTAAATACCATTTTATTAGTGACGTTATACACAATGGTAGTATAGGCATTATTTATTATCCGACTGCTGATATAATCACGAACGTCATGACCAAACCAACGACGAGAGCAAAATTAGAGAAATTCATGGAAATTTTATTCGGACTTTAAACCCATTCATATGGTGCTCTCATATATATATATATATATATATATATATATATATATATATATATATATATATATATATATATAATAGCAATATGAGAACATGTGGGGGCGTTAAAAAAATTAACTAAGTCCGATAATACTGACTAATATCTTAGTGATTGGGGTCGCAGGTATTATTGGTGCACAATCTGATTTAGGTAGCTGTGATTACAAGTTTTTTCCGGCTGCTGTCCAGTAATAGTTATGCAATGTATTAAAATTAAAGAAGCATTTTCAATGAAACTCAGAATAAAGAGTTTTTAATAAAAATAATTTATTTGGATGTTTTCTACATCGTGAGAGGTGTTTAATAATACCTTTGAAAAATTCATTAACACACATTGAGGTGTGTTTAATAAAAACTTTGAGAAGGCGGGAAAAAAGTTGGTACTTTGTTGCAGAATCTACACCGGCAAACCGGTGAATGTCGATTCAGTTGATGAGCAATCCATCTGAGATCACAGCGTGGATTCCTTCTCCAACTGGCTTTCCTTTTTTATGGTTTATATTTATAGCTTCCAGTTAGCAGGTGCTGGCTCACAATGAAGCCCTTCTAATATGTGAGGGAAGCGCTGTCACTGGTCGAATAATAGTATGAATTTTATTTTCGAATAATTTGAAACGCTGCTGGAAGTGACACTCGAAGCCTATGCGTCAATGTCCGATTTTGGTCATTCGACTTCTAACTTTAAAACGGCAACTTCTGGTCGGTCCGACAATCTCCCTTTCTTTAGCTCGTCTCCCGTAACAAGCGTTTAATAAAATATTTTGCTTCTGTACACGTTTCTCTCAGTTCGACACTGTCAATTCCTAAGTCTTATTCCACAGCAGCATATCAACTCGAACAATTTTAACTTGTGTTTTAACAATTGACAATGGAAAAGATTTTAAATTGTCTGAACAATTGATGGTGAAAATAAATAAACTTTTGTGTTAAATCTGTGAGCTGTTATTTTTAACATTACCTGCCTTCATAAGAATAAAAATATTTACCGGCAAAATAGCCTGGGCTCTATTTTACTGAGACCTGTAAAATAAGCTTAAATGCATATTTGTCTATTTAACGGTACCGGCAAAATAGCTCTACCGTCAGTCTCGCACACAAATTAACTCCAGGTATATTTCTTGCACAGTGTGTTTGCCTTGAGTTCCAGTCATGGCTTCCACAACTTCGTTTAATGATACTTCCTTTCAACTTTCGCTTTCATACCATAATGCTCGATAAACAATAATAGCAAGACGCTTGACGTCTGGTTTAAGCTCGGTATTCATTTGGAAAAAATCGGTCAAAGGTACAGATGAGAATTGAAGCTTTCCTTTCGTCTTGAAGAAATATTACTATAGGAGGAATAATTGATTGGTGTAGCCTTTATAGTTAACAGTGAAAGATCTCGGAGAGTGATTTTGTTTACTTCTGGATCGTATAGCCGCTTTTGGATGATTACTTAAGATTTTATTTAAACTTTAGAATCATAGAGACTCATGCTGCCTAGGTCGTTTTTAGAAGTGTAGCGCTTTCACGTGATGTAAGAGGAGATATTATGTTTGTGTGCTTGCCCACTGTTGTGAGAGTTGTAATTTGAACGAAGACACAAAAAGAACTGAACGTCTGTGAGTCTTATTTCCTTTCAACATCAACTAAAAGATCAGATGATTATGTAAAAAGATATCCTCGATGGAGTATAGTGGAAGATGGACGAATGATGTGTGACTCTGTTGTACGAAAAAAGTTAAATTTGATTATCATGTAATTTATGAGTTCAGGTTTTCGCAATCTGAAGTGATCATGCCATTCTAAAGAACCCAAAAAGCAGAATAGAAGGTAAGTAGAATATATATATATATATATATATATATATATATATATATATATATATATATATATATTGTTGGGGACGAGTAGAATGTATTAAGTTTCTTTATCTATAGCGATGTAAATTATCAGAAGGATTTTTGGTTGTTAGGCTGGTGTGTTCTTGACATTCATCCTCAACAATAAAAATGTTTAAAAATATGAAACACAACAAGGCAATAATTCAATTCAAATAATACACACATTTATATACAATTAAACAATATTTACAATGATGTTTTTATGTTGTCGAAAAGTTGGTGTGTTTAATGTTGTTTGTATTAAAATATCCGGATTGTTCTAGTGTTCAATATATTCGTGTAATATTACAAGTATTGTTAGATTGAGTTTTCGGTAAGGTAATTGTTCATTTAAGGTTCAACATGAATGTGTATGCAATTATTTACGTACTGTTCTTTTGGTTAGGTCAACTGAAGTTATGTACCCTTAACTGTAGTTAAGGCTTTAGTTCGATCGTAGTTCTTTTACTTATTTAGTAGTGAATATTTTCTTGTTCACTTTACGTAAGCAAAGTTGGTTTAAAGTTCGGAAATATTTCTTGGTCACATGCACAGAGGATTATTCGAGCCAGATGTCGATGAGTCAGTGGTGTTCCTTTTACGTGGGAAAGTTATTGTTTCGAGTAGCGTAGCTTAGTCTGGCATCTCTCTGTGTTCGATCCGCTGACTGAGTTGGTCAGTCAAAAATCTTCCTTTTATAAGTTTGAAAGTTCTTTAACGTCTGATTGTGTTAGTCAAAGACGGGAGTTCCTTGAGCGTTACATTTTGGCAATGTGTGAGCGGTCGAAATTGGTTGTCGTTGTCGTCGTGGTTTGCTCGGGACTGCTCAGCGTGACACGTGTTCTTGGGTTTTTATACCATCTCATAGGCTTCGGGAAGAATGGCGCAATTTACTTCTTTTCACGTGAGCTTTCAAATTTTCGAGCTGTAAGCCAATAGCATTCTCTGATTGGAAATATGAAGTTTTCATTGATAAGCTTAATTTTACGTCGGTGTAAAGAATAGATTGTTCCCACAGCAGAGGTGTTAAAATAACATGGACGATTCCACAATCTATACTCGCTTAAGCTACTTCCTGCGGAGGGGTCTTGATTGGGCTTTTATCACAATAGGTAGGGAGAAGTAGATGCGATAGGCAACAATAAACTAAAGAAGAAGTCAAAACTCGTCGTTGCATTTAAGTATTGCATTAATATTTAACCTTACCTTTTAAAAGTTTAATGATGATTCTTCTGCCGACACTTAATTTAAAGTCAATTTACGTAGGTCCATACTTTCACTACAAACTGCTATTTTTATTTCATGGGTGACTTTCGCTGAATTTCGCAATTAATTTTGATTATTCACAAATTTATTTCCAAGTTATAAAAATTGTTATCGTACAAAACAATTCGTCGCAAAAAATCACGTAAAAAATATCGCCGAAAAAATCGCAATATTGAAAACTTGGTAATCCAAAATTTCAGGATTGGGGGTCCGAATCCCTCCCAGAATGTTTTAATTTGCTCACGGAGCCGGTCTGATGCCAAAATGGTGTATGATATATTGGGTTACGGCTTCTAGAAGTAAAGTTGAAAAAGTGTGACAGTGACATTAGCATTATATATATATATATATATATATATATATATATATATATATATATATATATATATATATATATATATATCAGTATCACCCCATGCAAGGCAGTAAAACCACTATGACACAAGGGGTTCTCAAGTTATTTGTCAATCAAATTTTATTTCTGACCAACGCATACAATAATAATTATAAAAGATTTCAGAAACATGATTTATTAGTGAAAAAAAACCCCAGAGGACATCACTTTATCCTGAATAAATTCACTATCCTGAAAGAAGACCACCTCAATCCTAAATAAAGTTACAATAAATAACCTGGAAACATGAAATATATATATATATATATATATATATATATATATATATATATATATATATATATATATATATATATATATATGATTTCTGCTGGCTTACTTTGAAATCTTCTTTGAGTGAATGATATCTCATGGAAAGTTCTAAATGATCTTACTTTTATAAAAAATCCTTTCTGGTTCTCTGAGTTATGTCCCCTTGTTATAGCACATTTCTTTACTTGAGTGCAGCTTTCTTTATTACCCTTATCTCTGCTTGTGGGTTTCTTGACGCTATCATATGAACTAATGCCTTCAGTGCTTGTATTTTTTACTGTTTCCAGGTTATTTACTTAGTACAGGTAATAGATCCGTTGGTATATAATCCAGGTGGATCCTAATAATATCAGATATTGAAACTGATCCACAGAGAGCTCAATGTATTTATTACAACAGAGCATATATTTTATACAACAAAAAAATCCAAAATTGCCTCATGTCGGTATAGACTATTTCAAACTAGTACTGCTATGTGCCAGTTATCCTCAACCCAAGACTGTCTGGAAATAGTGTTTTTCGAATTGGGTTTAGATAGCGTTGGTGAAAACGTATGGGGCTGCTTAAGAGGACGTTTCACTTTAGATAAGGAGTCTGAGTTAATGATCGGGATATGGGCCGGGGTTGGGGGTTTATTTATGGCTTTAGCTGTATTTAAATGAATTTAAGGTCCCTGCTAGTGGATTATATAATTAGATGGTGGGGGGTTTAAAACACACACACACACACACACACACACACACACACACACACACACACACACACATATATATATATATATATATATATATATATATATATATATGCGTGCACACACAACCCAGGTTGCGTATTTAGTAGTATGTTTTTACAATTTAGATATGCTTAGTGGAATCGTAAAACCTGAACTAGTGGGTTATATAGAAATGACGGGCTCATCTTCATCCCCAATAAAATAAATAAACGTCTGGGGCTACTTAAGGGGACGCTTCAGTCTAGATAAGGAGTCTGTGTTGATGACCGGGAGATGAGACGGGGTTGGGGGTTTATTTATGGTCAAGGCCTTTAGTCGTATGTAAATGAATTTAGGTTCCTGCTAGTAGATTATATTATTAGGTGGTGAGGGATTTAACACATACACATACACACACATATGTGTACATATATATGCGTGTACACACACATACACACATAGACATATATATATATGTACATATATGTACATATATATACATACACACATATACATACATGTACATTCCATCCATTTCCACCATTAAGTTTCAGTTATAATATTAGGAATGCTGAGCTGTACCCTAAATTTTTAAGTGGAAGATATTAAAGTAAAAATTTAATCACAGGGGGTATATTAATTTAGGATGTTATTTTTTTAGTAGTAAATGAGTGATTGTAAGATCTATATTCTTGAAAGCATGGAAACTGAAGGGAGTTCCACAAGCGAGAAGTGCGAGAAAAGAAATTCTCAGCATAGGACTTACGGCTACATCTAGCCAGTTCAACTCTAAATTGATGATATCTAGACGCCAACCTAGTACTGTGCTAAAATTCAAAAAGTTTAGGTACCATAGTGAAGTGCTCATCCGAACAATTTCCATGAAAACATTTATAGAAAAGGCACAGACATGCAACCTTATGTCGGTGGGAAAATGACTGAAGCTAAGCGGCCAAATCAAAAGCAATAATATTACTGATTCTGCTTTGGAATTTAGCAAGGGGCTCAAGGTAAATAGTAGAGGCACCGGGCCATATGTAGCAGCAATATGTTAACCATATATATATATATATATATATATATATATATATATGAATACATTAGGATATGCCTGAAGGACCAACTGGTACCAACCAATTTCAGGATTGATTTGGTACCATCAATAGGTAAACATAATGATGCATTTCTAGCATCATGGTACCGTAAATTAGAAGACTTCTCCAGGGAACTCATGCAGGATACCATACTGTTCTGCCAGGAAAGCATAACGGCAACAACCGTGGAAATAAACCTGCTCGATGAACAAATAAAGAAAGAAACGGAACCAGGGGAATATACCAACATAAAGAATGTCATAAAAGCTCACACAGACCAAACAGTGAGGGAATTACAAAAAACAAAAGCTGAAAAACAAAGAAAATTAAAATGGAATATTTCCTCCAGACAGAAGAACAAAAGAGAAGTCAAACCAAACTCAGAAAAAAGTAAATGACCATACCACAAAAGAAGACCAAAAAACACCGCAACCACACTGACCACCACACAACCAATGCAAACACTAAACAGATCAAACAAATACATCAGCAGACAACCACCAGCTCCACAACCAACAATAACAACACCGCCACCATCAACGATAGCTAGAATCTCAAAACAAACACACACACAAAACAAACCACTAACTTACGCAGACATCCTTAGGGTGCCGCACAAACATACACACACCAAAAGACAGCATCCCTCCTACAGAACGCACAACCCCATTAGACATCCCAGACCACCCAGATTATCCCCTAGTAGACAATCGACAGCAAATACACTCAACCTTCAAAAAAACGGAATGAGCCCCCAACCAGGACACCTGGATGGAGGTATAGCATCCGTAATAGGAGACATGATGCACGCTTTCGAGCTTTTACGAAAGAACTTCGCCATGCTTGCAAATTCAAACTTGACCCATACGGGCGAGTTATAAATTTAAGTAACAATAAATTTTCACTCAACACATTCAGGTTACTAAATAAAGGACTAATCTTTTGCCTTAGTCCCCCAAGGTTTGATAAAGACACCTTGGCAAAGGACCTGAAATCCTTCTTCAGAAGAATACGGCTAAAAGCCCACTACGGGAACAATGATCACACACCTTCCATACTTGATACATTAAAAGAGAAGAATACTACATACATCCCACAAAACACAGACATTACGATACAAACATTTGAAATAGCCGTAGCAAATGACATAAAGAAAACAATAGCACGTAAGATGCCACGTAACAATATTTCTGAAGGGGAACGTATAGCCCTCGACACGCTGATACATAGAGATGACCTAGTCATAACACAGGCTGACCATGGGGGTGCCACAGTGATCTGGGGAGTCAAAGAATACATTAAAGAAGCAAACAAACAACTAGCTGACAAAGAAACCTATAAAAGCTTACTTACAAATCCCCTTCCCGAATACCAAAAAGAATTAACCAGCTCACTAAACATAATGCTTCGCAACAATCTAATCGACAAAGAAACATGCACAACACTTACACCCACAAACATTACACCTGCTCGTTTCTATCTCCTTCCTAAAATACACAAAAGCAACAAACCAGGAAGGCCCGTCATTTCATCATTCAACTGCCACACCACCAAAATTTCAAAATATGTAGACCATTACATACAACCCCTAGCTAAGGAAGTAAAATCCTACATCAGAGACACAACAGATCTACTAAATAAAATTAACCACATACAAACAGTTCCAGAGAATGCTATTCTAGTGACTATGGACGTAAGGTCACTCTATTCAAACATTAGGCACATCGAAGGGCTAACCGCCCTTCAGGAAGCACTTACTAAAAGAAGAAAACAAGAACCTCCCACAGAAGTTATCATAAAACTCATGGAGCATATTCTTACATTTAATACTTTCAACTTCAATGGAGCACACTACCTTCAAATAAGAGGTTGTGCCATGGGCACCATTGCAGCTCCTTCATATGCTACAATATTCATGTGAAAATTTGAGGAGACCCATATCTATCCCCTCATTGGTAACGACTGCGTATTCTATGCAAGATATATCGATGATATATTCTTTGTATACACGGGCAGTGACGACAAACTTATCAAATTCCTCATGACCCTAAACACAGTGCACGACTTAATTAAGTTTGACTATGAAAAATCCAAAACATCAGTAACATTTTTAGACACACGCATTTACATAGATGAAAACAGGAAACTACAAACGACACTACACACTAAAATCATCGACACCCACAACTATCTACACTTTAAGTCTTCCCACCCTAAACACCTCAAAGAGAACCTTCCCTATTCACAAGCACTTAGACTCAGAAGGATATGTTCCCATAATGAAGAATTAAACAAACACATTGACAATCTGGAGCATCAATTCACAACAAGTGGCTATAAACAACACCTAATCAGGGAACAAATAAATAAAGCAATTTCCACACCTAAAGAAAACACCCTAATATACAAGATTAAAACTAAATCTAGCCGCATTCCTCTAGTAACCACTTTCAACCCCACTCTGCCTCCACTATCCCAAATAATCAAAAGTCGCTGGGAAATACTACATCTCAAACCAGACCTAAAAAAAACTATTTAAGGAACCCGGCCTTCTAACATATCGTAGACCTAAGAACCTAAAAGAAATCATAGGTAGTAACCACATTTTAGGGGACAAGGTAATCCGTGATAAACTAACAAAAAAAAAACAACAGGATTTTCCCAACCATGTAACAACAAAAGAAGTTTATGCTGCAACCACGTTAAACATACGAATTCATTCACTAGCTCAGTCACTAAATCTACTTTCAAAATCTACCACGACTCTAACTGTAGAAGTCATAACATAATTTACCTCCTAAAATGCACACTACGCCGGAAACAATATGTAGGAAAATCTGAATGGCCCTTTCACTACAGAATTAATAATTATCACAATCGAATTAAGTCGACTCCCCATGAAAAATTATTACCTGTAGAACAACATTTCCGCATAGAAAAACACGACTTCAAAACCCATGCCAAATTCACTATAATTGAGAGAATAGAAAAGCCCAAAGCAGATAACATTAGAAAGATTTTAGAGTTCCATGAAAATAAGTGAATATGATGTTTACATACGCTGTTTCCAGCCGGGCTAAACCATATATTTAACAATATAGATAGTAGTAACACATAACTCTACAAATCAAAACCTACACACATTTCACACCCATATAAAACAGACATGCTCACGGAGACACACCCACACGAATATACACATTTACACACATCATACTCACTCACCACTTTCCTAATGAGCCAAATGTACACACCTACAGCAATATACAAGCTAACACATATCATACTCACTCACTCCCTAAAAACTAAATAACACACACACACACACACACACACACTTACCAGAGACTAAATAACTAAATAACACACACACACACACACTTACCAGAGACTAAATAACTAAATAACACACACACACACACACACACACACACACACACACACACACACACACACACACACACACACACACACACACTTACCATCCCCTCTCCAATAAAACTGCTGAACAGACCGAGGGAAACGAAACTAGCATGAATCCATCCAGCTCTTATCTCAAATGACAACTTAAAAGAGACTGTTTGACCAACACAAGAAATGTTAATAAACTCATGTTAAAAAGATAAAAAAACAAATAAAAAAAACAAATGAAAGCTACAGACAAAAGTTCATTTTCTCCATCAAGACATTCATTTCTGTAGTTTACTGCTACAGCAAGCAGAAACATTTTTTCTCCCGATGATGGCCATGTTGGCCGAAACTAGTCGAGGAATCTAAATGAAATAATAGTAATAAAATCATAAGAATATTAATCTATAACCCAGTATGTCTGAAGATTTTAATTATTTTTTTAAATAATTTATCGTTCAAAAAATATATATATATATATATATATATATGTATGTATGTATGTGTGTGTGTGTGTGTGTGTGTGTGTGTGTGTGTGTGTGTGTGTGTGTGTGTGTGTGTGTGTACGTATGTATAATATGTATATATATATGTATATATATGTAAATTCTATATATATTTTATATATGTGCGGTGCTTATTGGAAAGCGCTCAATATCAGTGATAGAGCTAACATATTTAACACATATTTTCGCACAAACTCATATCCAATATATATATATGTGTGTGTGTGTGTGTGTACACGTGTGTGTGTGCGTGCGTGCGTGCATGCGTGCGTGCGTGCGTGTTTCTTTCTTGGACTTCATTACTCACTAACCAAGCTCAAGAAAGAAAAACTGCTCACCGAGCGCTTTAGCCTTATGAACTTAAAAAGGCTGCTTCTTTTTATCTTTTGTTCTTACTCCTTTCTTGTCCGTTTCTGGTTTATGTGGAAGGTTGTTTTACGCATGTTAGCGCGACAAAAGAAAAGAATATTGTGATGCTACTGGTATCAGTCGATAACCTTGCCATGTGCATTTTGGTTTCAGCGAAGAACGGATGGCGTTACACCAACTTGAATAGTGACTCACAAAAGTATAGAAAGTAGAAAGATGCCTCGAACCTTCTCCGTTTGATGAATGCACCACGTTTTTTTCACTACACATTTCTTTCTTCTCATCCTCAACCTGACATGAGAAGATCGGTTTCCCCTTTTGTTTTTAGCGCTAGAGCCTACACTTCTGGAAACACATAGCCCCACTCCCAACCACAATCACCACTACAACCACTTCGCGTTGCATACTCCTCTTGTCGCGTTGTTTCCAGCATCTATCATTTGGCTGAAAACACTACCGTTTCCCTCCAGCCCACTGGAATCCTCAAAGTACGGCCCATTCTCAGTCATAATAAATTCACTTTAGATTCTTTTCGTATTCAAACACCATTACACTTTTTCAGCTGCTCAGTTTGCTGTTCTGTTATTTTCATTTAACCAATTTTTCAACATAAAACATATTTTGAAAATTCATATTTTTACTTTTTGTGCTATTGAATTATTTTATTATCCCTATTGAAATTTACGGCCATATCACGTTGAAACACCGGTTCTCGTACGATCATCGAAGTTAAGGAACCTCGAACCTGGTTAGTACCTAAATGGATGACCTCTTGGGAATACCAGGTGCTATAATGGTTGGGTGTGCGAGTGGTGTAATGGATGACGGTTCGGAATTGTTAATCGGAGAGCCGAGTTCCAATTCTAGTCAGATTCATTATATTCCCTCACGCGCAAATACCTTCAGGAAACATATGAATGCACCTCTTCTCCGCCCCCATCTATGGGTTAATTAGTAGGACTTGTATAAATTAATCATTATTATCTCCAAAAAATTCTTACAATCTAAAAATATTTTTTGGCTTTAAATAACCTTCAAAAACTGATGAGCTGTAAAAAACAGATCTGTCAATCAAACAAAATCTCCCTATTGGAATACATTTTAAAGTTAAATTTATCCAGTCACGAAACAAAATGTTAACAAACAGAAAAGGTTCGCAAGAAACAAAGAAAGTATTGAACTGTTATGCAATATCGGTCCTCCAGTACGACAGGGAATGCTGGGCAATATCCTCAGAGGTGAAGGAGTGATTTGAGGCAACAGGAATGTTGTTCTGCAGAAGGATGCTGAGAATATTATGAACTGAATATGTGAGAAACGAGAGAATATGGAAATAAAAAGGATACTTATACTTACAATCAGAAAGAGACAACTGACAGTTCTGTGGCACATTATGAGAAAATAGGGTTAGGAGAATTTGACACTGACAGGGCATATTGGAGACCAGAGAGGAAAGCAGAAAATAACCCACCTAACAAGCTTGCGGAAATGGTTGGCAGAAGAGGGATTAAAAGACAGACAGACAGACAAAAGACAAATCTTACAAAGAGCCGCAAAAGACAGGAAACTGTGGAGAGGCATGATCGTCCACGGCCTCAAGGGACACGGCACGTAGAAGTAGTTGTATTCACTATGAAAGTATTGTTGAGGCCAAGAGGTATATTATTGTGCATTTAGATCAGTGATCAGTCCGTGTAAAACCTTCTGGGAGGAATGAATATGTGGCATATGTGTTCATATCAGAGGGTTACCAGTGTGGATAGGTGGTAGGGTAATTATTTTATTGGAAAGTTTGGGAATAAAAGAAACTGACTCAAGGTTTTAAAATAAATAATATATATTTATTTATTTTCTTTAGAGTGATGAGTGAGTACTTTGGTATTCGGCGTAGCAAAAAAGTTCCTTAATAATGCAGATATTAGTAGCAGTCTGAAGGAATGTTCGTTTGTGATCGTTTTGAAGTAAGACCACAATAAGGATAGTAGTAATATCAGAAATTAGGTCGATGTCAATCTACTGTGTTCTTTTCTTTCCAGAAACAGGGCAGAAATGTCAGTAGCAGATGACCTCTTGATTGCTTCTTCACGTGTTACTCCTAGTGTCGTTCTGGTCTCCTCTCTCTTCGCGTCCCATCTACCTCTAGGCAAGAGGTGTCAGGATTTTATATTTTTGAATAGGCTCGAGAATTTGGCGCGAACATCAAAAAGTCTCTCTGTGTCAATTTTTCTGATTGGCCAAATTTTTTTTTATTTTCCGGCGTTCCTTTCTTTTACATTTTTATAGCGGAAGTTAAGCGTAAAGCCTCCCTGATTTTAGGTATTTTTCAGTCCTGCAAACTTCCGGTCTTTTTGGCCGGGTTCAGTCTTTTCTTCTTCCTCTTTTTATTTGAGATTTGCCTTCTAGTAGACTGAGAGGAGTATAGAAAGAAACGCTTGGAGAAAGAGAGAAAGTAAGTGATGAGGGTTTTTAAAGGAAAGCGTAAATACCTTATTTTAATTTGAATTCTTTTTTATTTTTATATTTTATTTTTATCGGGACTCCATACAAATATACTGCCTTCTGGAAATTTTGCCATTCAGATCTATAAATACAAAATAAATAAAAGCAAAAGCAAGAATCGATGAATTATACACTAAGTTGAGCGATAAAAAAAGGTATGAAAATATTAGCACGAATATCTCGTAAAACATGATTCTTTTTTTTTTTTTTTAGAGATTATCGCCCAAATCTGTTTTCTTCTAGACAGTTACACGCCTCTATAAATTTCGGCTTCTTTTTTCCTTTTTTCTATTTTTTTTTTTTTTTTTTAGATGATCCACTTTATTTTCTATTAACTTTTAATCTGATCCAATTAAATCATCAGCAACATTGATTCTCCTCGTGTTTTCAGCAACGTCTTCTGTTTCCGCAGCCGTCACACCGAAAATAGAATGACTAGCGACATGTATTTTGGGGCGAGAGAACGAAGAGGAATAGAAGATGTTAAGAACAGATACATAGAAAAGTAAAGTTAAACGGAAAGGTGGCAGAGATTTTCTCTTTTTAATGAGGTTAACAAAAGTCATAGTTTTAAAAAAATATCGAAACAAAACAAAAAAAAATGAAAAGAAAGTTACAAAGAAAAACTGATTTCAGATTTCACGTCGGCGTTATGCTTCGCACTGCCAATTTAAGTGTTTGCTGCTTAGAGCTCACAGTTAGCTGAAGTAAAAACAGGATTTATTGCTATTTTTATTTATTTATGTTTATTTTTCAGTTCTCGTACTTTTCTCAACATAAACCTTCTCTCGTGGGTTTTTGTTCTCTTAAGAGGCACGGAAGACATCTTTCCAACAGACCGCTTCTTGCTTTTCTTAACGTCTCTGAGATTCGACTGCTTCACATAGCTGCTCTTTTGAACCCATTTACCAAGGCTTTTCTATTGTCAACACCGGTTTTAACGCGTAACACCCTTCTACAACTTACTTACTGTAGGTTAGCATCTAGGTCTCACCCTTTTAATGTTGAAATAGTTAAATGTATCCGTCACTTGTACACCAACAGTTTCTTTTCTCACACATCTCACGTGTGGAACTCCCTTCCGTTTCCTGACAACTACAATCTTCAAAAATTAAAATTCAACCTCAATCGCCATCTTATATCTTCTTGAATCCCGTGTACCGCCGCCTTTTTACACTATACAAGGCCCACTCAAGGTAGAGAGTTACTGAAGATTGTTGTGTGAGCGTTAAGGCACAGTTTACGCAGATGTGTGTGAAAGATAACACTTAACCTAGATACCTCCATGAGATCGCTAAAACAGAGCATAGCATGATGAAAAAGACGCCAAACTTGACGAAAGCAAAATTTTATCGTCTAAACGTACATGTTATTATTAAAGAGGAAAGATCAAAGTATTTTTGGGGTATTTTTTTACATTTTTAATCATCCCTAGCACGTCCGAAATTTTCGTTAAAAATCTTGTTTTTTTGTCATCAAAACTGACAGATAATCAATCATTTTCAATCATTTTTTTCCATTTTATAAAAAAAGATGAAAATCTCACTTTGAAATTCTTTTAGAAATCAATTATCATTTTTAAAAAAACCTTATTTTAATAAAATCAGAAATTATAATGTTTATTTAAAATATTTTGAACCAAGCTTATCTTAGCTTCTGCGCCGAAAAGATGTAATTTGAAAATAAAACAAAGCAGGTCATAACTTTTCGCGTCACTTGACAGGTGACGAAAGACATTTTCATGGCGTTTAGATAGCTTAACGGAGGATAATTCTTTCTATGGATGGAGAAAAGTGAAATTATTTAGATTTAAGTGAACAAATTATTTACCTCGTTATTTTTAAGGAAAACTTTCATCGCTCTAATTCTTTTTTGTACTTAGCTTTCACTTTTACGTTTACGATGCTTCATGGAAAATATATTATAAAGAAATGAAAAAATAAGACTGTTAAGAGTGAAATTAAATTTCATAAGAAAGGAGGTATCTAATTAATTTATAGGTACCTTTCTTATCAAATTTTATCAGAAGTGTACATAAAATACTATAATTTTATGTACATTTATTACATTTTACTGTGTTATTTGTATTTCCATTCATTTTATTATTAATTTTGATATTTCATTGATGGAAAAATGCCATAACTGAGATTAATATAAAAATAAGATCATATAAATTTCATAAGATGATACTGATACTTGTAGGTACCCTTCTCAGTTGAAATTGAAAAATCAAATTAACTTCTCCATACGTGTTTCGAAAAAGTAAAGGCCTTAACAGCGGAGAACAATGCTTAACTCAAATAACGCAACTTAATTGTATTCTGGTTGGTCTTCCGTACTTTATAATTACAGCCCGATTATAAACACAAAATTACATTTTTTTAATTATTGCGGATCTTCTGATTAGTCAAAACGATACAGTTTACAACGCGCTAAAAAAAGATCTATCTCATAAGGACACTTACGAAACCTGATGCAGCTTTTAACTAATTTTATAATATTTTAACAACTTAAATGTAAAAATCTATTATAATTAAAGAAATAACAAATAATTGAATTAAAAATTCATTCATCGAAAAAAAATTCTGCTTTCAGAAAATATTGTTCATATTCATAAAAACAACTAAAAGCAAATAAAAGCATTTGAAATTAAATAATATCTTAGTTTTATTGAGTTTTGTATGTTACAATTCTGAGCTGATTTTCAGGTAGGTGGGGTCCAATTAAAAAAAAGACATGATTTGCATTCCTCAAAGCCTTGTGCTTTTAACTATTGTAATCACTAAACCCGATGCGATCGAATTTCTAGAGTTTTCATAAAATTAATTATGGGGTGGGGGGGTAATAAATATAAAAAAATATTTCTGCCATGATTTTAATAAAAAAAACATATTTATAATAATTTCCATCATCTATGAATAGTTTCTGAATGTGTGTCATACAAATAAAAAAAGTGCTAAGAATTGTATATGTTATTTTAGTAGTTCAGGTGATACAAAGAGAAACAAGTTTTTTTTTAGTCAAAACTTAGAATGTTCTAAAAAGAAGTAAAAATGTTTTTAAATTAATTAAAAAAACTTTGGTCTTCCGTCTTCATAATAACATAAACATTTAGAGACGATAAAATTTTGTTTTAGTCAAGTTTAGCGTCTTTTGTATCATTCTATGCTCTTTTTTTAGCGATTTCGTGGAGTTACCTAACTTAACCCTAGACATGAAAATGTTAAGATTGTAGTGGTCGGGAAAGCATCCTCCTGGAATTCTGTTCCACAAATCAGCAGTTGTTGGGAAGAAGCTTTTCGAGTGGAACTTACTCCTTACTAGAGGAATACGAAGGGAATCTACGCGGTGTGGTGGATGTTGGCTGGACCGGTTAGAGTTGAGGGAACTAAGAAATGTAACTCTTCTGAACATTTTCCATTGTAATAGCAAGAGGTTTGCAACGTTTCGTCTTTGAAAAAGCGATTGTAAGGTGGAAAATAATTAATCGCCTACAAGACCTCCTAGACACTTGAACTCTGTCAAGACTGAATAGAGCAGACTAGGCAGCTCCCATTCAGATATGGAAACAGGACACCATTTTCACCCTGGTCTGATTCTTGTAAAGGTAGAGCATAGCAGGAGGAGTAAGCTACTTTTACTGGAGCCGACTATTTTCCAGTATATTTAGTGATGGATCGTATATACGAGTTCCACTTGAGGTCTGATGTGAATGAACTCTTTCAACATTCCTTACTGTCAATGATACATATGCACTTCTCCAGTTAATTCTCATTCATGCGTTATGGCGACCCTAACTGAGACCATCCCAGCAGAAGAAAATGACACATTTGTTAGACTAAATCTCAAAGATTCAAATTAACATTTTGTTAATGCGTGTTGTTCTGCTTGTGAAAGTGACGATTTCTTTTCAGTGTCTGGTGACTCAAAATTAGAGTGGTCATCAAGGAATTATTGCATTGAGAATAAACTAATGTTTCCTTTGTTTAAAGATTACCAAAAGCACGTCTGCCTTTACAAATAACAACAATTATTTCAATAAGAAATGAGAGGACGAAGTAACATTATAATTTAAAGCAAGCAATAAGTTTATTGACAATAACTAAAAGAAACGGATGAGTGAAAGATAATAAATTAGTAGGAAAGAAAGTGTTCTTTTCTTTGTAATTCTGTTTTGTATGCAAATGTCAGCAAAGTGAACACGTATAATTGGACAATATTTTGAAGAGTTGCAAAAACTCATTGATAAACATGTATTTATTCTTTTGTACAATTCTACAGAAATGCGTAAAATGAATAGCTATCAGCGGTTTTTTGTTCTTTTTTTTTCATTTCTTTTGCAAGTCAGTTTACGCATGGATTTATCTTTGAAAAAGTGATAATTAGAAGGCTGAAATAAATACTTAAAGTTCTTGAAATGCTTAGTGAATGTTAGGTGACAATTTGAAGTTCTGCTGGCAAGCATGTTTTCACTTGAAGAGTTGGTTGTTTGTCATTAGGAAGAAATGAGAAGGAAGAAAGCAGAGAAGAAAGACTTCCACGAAAGTAAAGAGACATTTTGAGTGAATCTCTAATTCTCTCGTTGGTACGTGTATTGCGATCTGAAATAAGCATCCTTTTTTACTTTTTCATCTGACAGTTTTGGTGACAGTTTTTTTTCTTTCTTTTTTTTTCAAATATAGCCGTAGGCAAAGTGTACAGAGGTTGCTCGTCTGCCAAAGTTATAATGGCGAAGATATTCACCTTACCGAATCTTTGACAAGTGTCTCTCCTCCATCCATTCTAGCAGATACAACTTATCCACTTCCACATTTAGTCTCAAAACCAAATAGTTGCCGGCAGTAGTTCTATCGGCATGCCGGAAGTCAATCTAATGAGATATGAAATGCAGAGGTCATCCCAGAAAGATATATTCGCCTTTGATCCGAAGAAGCTTCTAGCACCAATTTGTAGAGGAAATCTTTGCCTCGGAAGATATTTTCGTTCTGCTCACTCACACAGTGGAATCGTGGGTCCATGAAATGAGCATTACAGTGCTCAAAACCGCAAGGCATATTTGCGATATGAAGATGTAAGCTTTCTCTGTAACGATGGCCGGTTCCGTATTAAAGGATTCTTATAATCTGTGTTCATCAGAGCTGAATAGCAATCAATTTAAGTCATACAAATAGCCTTTAAGTTAACACTCAAAAGAAATGTAAATTTTTCAGAACAAAATATAAAATCACGAATAAAACATCTAAAAATAAAACTGTATTCTTTGATGTAAACATCAATCAATCGCAATCTCCAAAGATTATGTTCAATAACCGCGGCATCTGTTTGTCGAGGTTGCGAGTTCAAATTCCGTCGAGGTCATCAGTTGTAACGGCATTTAACAATCTCAAAATAAATGAATTCAAAAAGGTCTTTCTTGAAGCTTTTATTTTTGTTTTAATTTCAAGCTAATTGATTAAATTTAATATTTCCAATAAGCAAAATACTTTGCTGTATTTCAAAATGAATTTAAATTGATTGTTTTTTAATCTTTAAAATGACTAAAAATCAGATATATTAGCGAATTTATCAGCACATGATTAATTCTATTAAAACATCTTTCAATGTAAAATATACTTTCATGAACCTTCATTTGAGAAGGATTATCTGATTTAAAGTTTAATTAATCTGATGTGAAACAAATATTACTTACTTGTAGTTTAAAATATAACATCGCAAAAAAGCATTTTTAAACACGGAGGTGGATGTTTTTATGAGTTGTTGACAACTATCATGATAGGCTTACGTTTGGGAATTTTTTCCTAATGGGAAAATAACAAAAAAATAATTGACGGATATAAAGTAAGCGCCTTTTTATATATTTTTAAAAACTATCTAGTGATCTTAAAAAATTAGGAAAATATTCTAAGTAATTTAATATTTTATTGAATATTAGGTACTTTGGTTTTATCGTCTTACGAAGATGCTCGTCGATAAAATGTTAGAAATTTATCAATAAATGATTAACTTACTCAATTTAGAGCTCTTATCTTCTGATAATATTGTGTATAGACGTGCGTATTTACAATAATCGACACGTCTATGAACATACACACATACAATTTAATTCCTTTTAAAATACTGGGGATCGCTGAATTATAATAAGGTTCTTTATTTATGAGTAGTAAATATAGTTTTTACTTAATAATAATACAGTGTAACCAGGATATAAGAGACCCTGATATAAGAGAAACCCGGATGTAAGAGAGATTTTTTCTGGTCCCAAATTAGAGCCTGTGTTAATGTATATATAATAGATTAAACCCGGATATAAGAGAAACCCGGATATAAGATACTTCTTCTCCGGTCCCGACAACTCTCTTATATACGGGTTACACTGTATTACCTTGTAGGATATTCTGTCGTCCAGATATTTTGTATTAAACATCCGAATTCCAAATAACAATAAAATAAAAACATGGATATACGTGTTAAACAAATGATTTGTATTTACAAACACACGAGGAATATATAGATGAAATCAAAAGGCTCAAAAAGTAGTAAAAATAGTCTTTGTGTAGTTGGTCCACAGAATAATCTCCGATTGAGAAAAGACTTTTGAGTAGTTGTTCAACAGTCGAAGCTTGAGGTTGAGAAAATACTTTTAAGTAGTTGGTTCACAATAAAAAAAAAATATATGTATGGTTTAGAAAAGACTTTGATCATCACCGATGATTCACTTACCGTCCCTGTTGATCTTGTTAGAGATGATTCATTTGAAGTCGCCGACACATGCTTCTTTCAGCACGCGCTGGTGGTGGGGGGGGGACGAAAAGGCTATCTAGCCACGTTTTCTCTTGTGTTTGAGCAGCTTGGAAGTAGTCATATCTCTGCTCTGAAAGTCGAAATCTTTGGGTTTTTATAAGGGCTTTTCTCGAAAGTAGTCTCGAGAAATATAGGGTTTTAGTTTTCTCTGATCAAATACTTGGTGATGATAATTTCTAACCAATAGACACTTTGATTTAAACGGTGTGTGTTATACTGTGGAATCTTTTTGGAATGTTTGTAAATATTGTTTGTTATTGTGTAGAAAATAGCTTTTGGACATGTTATAATATGTTATGTATGTGGGTATGTAATTATGTTAGAAATAAGGATTATTGCCTATAATGTAACTGCTAAAAATTAAGACAGAATTTTAAAAGATTTAAATTTCATAAATTATTATATTAATTTAAATTTCAAAGAATGAAAACAATTCTTGGAAAATTTTATTATTCATCGAAAAACATTTTTTCTTAAGACAATAGTGTCCATAATATATCTTGTTCATAAAAGCAATTAAACGCTTTTTTAATTAAATAATGTCTTAGTTTTATCGATTTTTTTATTTTACGATTCAAAGCAGATTTTCTCTAATTGGGAGCCCTGTTTGACAAAAGAAAATTGATGATTCAAATTCTCCAAGGATTTGTGCTTATAACTCATACAAACACTAAGCTCTTCCAAAACTAATCTTGTTTTAATCATTTCACTCCAATCAAGGCAATAAAACAATGAAGAGTGTTAGAGAATAGAAAAATATTATTAAGAGGAGATAGAACAATAAGAGAACAAGAATTAAGAAGACAGAAGATAGCGATTGACATTACATTTAAATTTTTGAAAATCAAACCTGATTGGGAAACAAGAAACTGGAAGAGAGTTCCACAAGCAAGAAGTGTGAAGAAACTGTTAGCATAGAATCTAGTCATGGTTACATCTAACCATTTTAACTGTAACATTATGAGACCTTGTCGTCAATCTAGTACTACACTTAAATTCATGAAGTCTAGGTACCATAGAGGAACGTCCATCAGAACACTTACCATGAAAGTATTTATAGAAAAGGCACAGGGAAGCTACATTACGGCGACTGGAAACGTACTAAAGGTGAGATACCAGAACAAAACTAATAACATTGAAGATTCTTCCTTGGATTTTATCAAGGATTTAAAAATATATAAGAGGAACACAAGACCAGATGTGATAGCAATATTCAAAGCAAGGACGAATGGTAGATTTATAAATAAGATAGATTCTGATGAAAAAAAATGTCTAGCACGACACAGGGAACCAGTTTTCCTAGCACCAGACTGAGCAATTGATTCAATATAATCTTTCTACTTCATGTCAACGAAAAACGTTCGCCCGAGAAGGTGCAATTAGTGACTCTCCTGGAGGTTAGAATCCGCCATGCTGATAGAAGGTAAAAAGATTCCTCTCAGACGATTAAAAGAGTGCCGTTTCATTTTGAAGGCATTTAAATTAATTAGCCATTTCTTGCTGCAGCTAACATGAGATTGTAAGGTATATTTGAGATCAACTGCCAGTTTGACCGTATCAAACCTCCCAGACTTAGTATTAAGTCAAGATTAAATGGTTGTGTCATCAGCATAAATACAGTTGAGAACTAGTGCCACCAGGAAGGTCGTTGATAAAAATTAGGAACAAGAATAGAGTCCTGAGAGACGTCTGCATTAATGCAAACATATATCTAAGATTGGCCGTTCAAGACAACTTTCATTTCGCGATTTGATAACAAAGACTGAATCAGTTCAAAAATTTCGCCCAGAAATACCATAACTTTTCAATTTGTGAAGAAGACCAACATACCAAACTCTGTTAAATGCCTTCCAGATATCCAAAGCAACAGCCCAAGCTTCACCATTCCTATATAAAGTTTGATAGACTCTCTCAGCAATAATCGTTAATATATCAGCAGTTGACCTATAGAGCCGAAAGCTATATTGTTTACTTGGAAGAAGACTCTGCGAAGTTCGTTGCTTAACCAATTTGTAGCGGACCGCGGGGGGTGAAGATGTGAAGAGATATCAGAAGGTTAAAATTTCCTGCTAGCCGGTCCAGCTACATGGGAATGTCGGACTTTAATTAAGTCCAAAGAAGACAAAGAAAACAAACAAGACCGATATATATGGGTAAACAAATATATATTAATAACAAGTTGCACAAAGACATGAACAGTTACATGGTGATTGGATGGAGAAATTATGTGTGTGTGTTGTGAGTGTTCGTACGTACGTATATTGTTCTTGGCGCGTTCCCAGAATTTGGGAAACGCTGTATCTGTGAGAGGTTACATATTGGAGTTGGTTGAAAAGAGAGATTTTACAACACCTCCGCGCGAGGTGGCGGCCCAAGGCCTGAGTTGGAAAAGAGAGAGAGAGGCGAAAGGTCAGCCAGTATTTATAGCCAGGGGAGAGAGACCCCTGTTGAAGGATTAAGGAACTGAGGAGGATCTAACTGCGACAAATTCAAAGTTGATTAATGCCTCTAATATTTTTCCAAAAATATGTAGAAGGTGAATAGGCAGAGAGAAGGATCAGATGTTTCGTCTGAATTCTTAAAAATAGTAACTACACATGAAGATTTCCAACAAACATGAAAGCGAGAAGCAGCAAGGCACTTATTGTGCAGTTTAGAGAAAATAGGAAATAGGGGAAGATTGTGTTTCCTAAAATTTCATAAAATTCAAGTGGGTGGTAGGAGATGTAAAAGAAAACATTTTACCAAGATTTTGTGAAAAAAAGAGACGTCTCAGCAATAATTTAATTCATTTGTAAATAAGTCCTATAAATTTTATTAAAATCCGACAATTATTTGCGTTTTGAAAGAATCAGCGTATTTTTCGACGAAAAAAGACGGTAAAGTTCCCCATACTAATTATGGTCATCCTTTGATGCAAGAACATTAACCTGAATTTTGAAGGTTCTCAAATGGATAAAAAATATAACTTAATAAACAAGAACTCATTTGAACTTCTTTCCGAAGAATAACAAAGATTTTGACAATAAAATTTCGTTTTTATTTGGAATTTTTTTCATCATGTACGCTCATTTTTTAATAAATCTTTACATATATTCTTATACAGAACTCAGTGTAACAAAACGAGAGAGGAGTCTATTCTTCAATGATCTACTAACCTTCTACTTTGACTGAAAAAGTGATTAATAATGTGTATGAAAAAATGTCATTACAAAGTACCAGTTTTTTGCGAGAATTCAGTTTGAAGCAGCATTGTCTTCTTGTATTCTTGTCTTGAATGGCGAGAAATTGACCAACATTCGCTGCCATGTAAGAAGATCGATGTTACATAGCAGTTCAGTACTCTTCTTTGTTTTAATGTACCTGCGGATTCCAATGTCGTATTTTTCATCTTCCGTTAAAATATTTCCTAGATATGTAAATTGTTGTAATTGCTTGTGTCTCCAGTTGGTAATACGCATCTTGGACTGTTCCTTTTGCTAACAACCATACATTCTGTCTTCTCACATTTATTGTTTTGTTCTTACTGGCATTTATTGTATATAAAAATACAATTATGTCACAAGGCCGAAAAAGGGGAGGGGTTAAAGCTGGTCTTCACTAACTATCTTATACCTAGCTAATCCGATTCACGACCCATTCACTCATTACAATTTGCACATTCACCACAAAAATTCGTCCGTTAAAAATCAATCCTCCATACACCATAATACCACATCCTCTCAAGAGGGACCTACAAAATGCACCCATGCCTTAAAAATTTAAGGATAATAAATTATTATATATAAAATTTTAAAGATGAAGAATGAGAGGGAAGGGAGATGAACCCAATAACAAACTAAACATGAACGCAAAGTAAACTAAACATAACTGATGTCAGTAGGGCCCGTCCAACCCTCAAAAAAGAGAGGCCGCTGTATTCTGCCTATTGGACACAGTCAAGAGGCTCTCTCGCTAAGGGAGTGGGAAAGGAGAATATTATACGGACATGTGAAAGAAAAAAGCAAACCCAGTCGAGATAAAAAGGAGCCAAAACAAACTGGGAAGGTTGGGAATCTCAACTTGGATCATAACCAAAGATGAAACTGGGAACAGGCCAGGAACAACACTTACTCACATTAACTAGGTACACAAAAGCTTGTCTAACCGAACCAAGGGGAGGGCTCCACAGGAAACTACCCCGATGTGACGTAGGTTGACCTAAAAGAGAAAATCAAGGCTAGCCCCTTTCAAACGAACCAAGCTCGCCTCAGTCATCCACCTTTCGCTGAAGACTGTCGAATGCAAGCGTTTTCTATCAGTTCTAATCTTCATCTTGAGCTGATGCTCAAAGAATCGGATTAGATCCTGATGAGGAAGACGATTGCCTCGCAAGACGTCGTCCAAATCACCATTCGGGCCCAGAATACGGACGTTGTGCACAGACTTCTCTGTCGACCTGTTGCTTGCGTCCCCTCCATAACCTGGAGGATAGCGGGCGCTCGAGCGGCTTCCTATGATCTTTACAGAGAGAAAGTACGGACAATCGATAAAGGACAATCGGGAAAACGTATGTGGCACACGCCTCCGCCATGCTCTTCACGGACAACCTCCGTCGACGCCAAATTTGACCGGCCGCATCGACCTTTGCTTGTACTTCAGACCAATTTTTCTTCAGCTGGAGGTCGTCCAAGAATGCGTACAGGACCGTCCGTCCAACCGAAGGCTCCCGGAAGATCGACCCCCTTCCAGGCACCTAACCGCAAGCCGAACGACTTGTCGCGCTTAATCCTGGCCCCTGTCACCTTTTCGTACCGATCAAGCGCCTTCAGTACCACCTCAATGTCTCTGTGGGACGACACGGTAGCAGATACGTCATCGGCGTACGCGGAAACCCTGGCTCGAGCCCCCCCCCCCGGAACGGCGATTCCACGTAGGGCCGGACTGCACGCCCTATCTCTCAGCCGGTGAAGGAGAGGCTCCGACGCCAAAGCATAAAGTAGGGGCGACAGTGGACAACCTTGACGAATCGACCTAGACAGCGCAAAAGCGTCCGACAGCTTCCCGTTCACCTGTACCACCTCACTGGGGGAGCGATACAAGAGGCTAATCCAGCGGCAGAAGTCGGTGCGAATCCAGCGGCCTGCAGAACAGCCGCAAGATAGCGATGGTCAACCCTATCAAATGCCTTGGACTGATCTAAATTGATCAGCACGGTCTCATCGTTGTCTTTTACACGCTCTATGATCGTGCGGATTAGATGCAGGTTGCTCTGAATAGTTCGTCCCCTCACAGAACAAGTCTGCTCAGGAATTAACAGAGACTCGGCAACTCACTGCAAACGCTCCTTTAACTCTGTGTTTGGTAGAGTTATAGGCCTGTAATCATCTAATTTCCCCCCAACATTCTTGCCCTTTCTCAACAGCGTGATCACACCCCTGGAGAACCGGTCGGGGACGGATCCCTGCCGGAATCAGTTGTTGAACACGACAGGCAAAATCGGGACAAAGATGTACGACAGCCTCAAGTACAATTCATAGGGTAACTTGCCTCTGCCGACCTTCTTCAATGCTGCGTAGACTTCGCCCTCCGTGATCTCTCCCTCGCAGCTAGCCGCTTCAGTTGGCGAAAGATAAGGAAAGTCAGCCAAATAGCAGCAAAACTCCTCCTCACGGAGACCAGGCTCCTTGGTAAACCGGCTCTTGAAATGCCGACGAAACGCCTCGCTCATGTCGTCAGTGGCCCGAAGAGTATGCTCTTCCGGGGTTTTGACTTCACGAATGTACCGATCTGACCCTCGACGGACCTCTTCCTTGCGCAATTCTGCGCCCATGTTCACCGCTTCGGAAGACATCTTGCTTAGCTTATGTCTAATTACCTGGCCCATGTAGCGCTCGCTATTCGAACGCTCCAGGGCCTTCCTAGCTAAGGCTATCTCTAGGGGACCCCCATCAGCCACCGCCCAGGAAAAAGTAGCCTTAAGCATCTTCACCTTCTCAACTCTATCTAGGGCGAGCCGTTTTCTGAAATCAGTGGTGAAGGGCCTAACTCTACACTTAAGTCTATTGTTTTGTTCTTACTTCTCGCTTTTCTTTCCTACATTCTCTAGGTGTTTCTGTAGTTTCCTTTCTGTGTCTGCTATCAACTCTGTATCATCTGTTGTTAAGATTGTAGCCACTAATCCCAGTAAGACTTTTAATTCTCTCAGTATGGCCTCAATGTAAAGGTTGAATAATTCCAGTGAGAAGACAATTATGCCCCTTTCTATTTTTGTATATTTACTAAAATCATTTTCTATCCTCATACAAGTGGCTTGCTCCCGGTATAAGGTCTGTATTGGAAAATATTGATGCATAGATTAAAAGGTTAAAATCTCTTTATTTGTTGTTGAAAACTGGCAATGAAACTGATTCACCTGGAATTGTTCCATTTAATTGTGCGTGCGCGCGCGCGTGTGTGCGTGGGAGAGAAAGGGAGAGAGTCAAGAAACTTCCATGGCAGATTTGAACTTGGAATTAATGTTTTGTGATTGAATGAAAATTTGGCAAAAGGCTCTGCAGATAAAATACTGGATCTGATTCTATTTCATTAGATTTATTGTAATTTCGCAAAACGTTTTGACGATAGAATCTGATCTCTGGCAGGATACCTGCAACAATTTTGTTCCTTTCTGTAAGAGTTTCAATTAACTTAAGCACAAATATGTGCTGCTGGCAAGGATAGAAAACTTTGTTCTTTATCTTTATATCAAATATGATCTTGAAATAAAAGCAATCTCTTATCATGAATAAGAAAACGGTTACCTTCACCTTTAGAGCTGCACCCATTTCAGCCGATATTTTCATCTCTACCCATCGCGTTTCCCATTATACAAGTAGGATCAATGTAGAACGTCATAACGACAGGAACAAATTTATCAGCATTTTACCTATCAAGGAAAATGTCCCCTATTAAAAGAACTATTATTTTGACAAGTTTACAAATGAACTGACAACAGAGAAATGCAATATCTGTTCATTTATATGGCTAATATAAACTATGCAGAACATGGTTGTTATCGTGATGTTGTTATTAAACTTCTCACATTAGTATGGAAATGTCTATGGAGTGTTGTATCATCTTAATTGTGAACCTATCTTTGTGTCAACACTGTTAAGGTTCCTCATGGGGAACACAATTGTATATATGCCATGTAAGTATGAACTGAAATATTCTCCGTTTATGTCTCTGTGGTACAAACTGCTGAATACATCTAAATATTATTATGATTTGTGTCAAAATTAAATTCAGTTGGTTGTTCTATGTAGAATTAAATACAGTTTTACGCAATAAAATAGTATAAAAGTTATGGCAATTTTGTAAACATGTGCATGTAATCATAAATTTTCAAATTTTCAATCCTGCCTATATTTTATTAGCGTTTTCATTGTTTCACTGTTGATAGTAACGTCGTGATTATCTTCACTGGATATATATCAATACACTGTGGGGTCAGTCTACAAGGATTTTACGAGGAAAAATAAAATCCGAGTGTCATGTCCACAAATACAACACCGTTTTTAATACAACGCGAAGAAATGATCTCCGCAGGAAAGGAAGAAAACCAAGCTAAATATGACAGTAACATTTCTACAGCCAGATCCATGTATTTACATATTAAAATCAATGTTTTTTTTGTTGTTGTGGCCATGAAAAACCAATAGTTCGATTGTTCGAAATGATTGGTCACGAGTGAGTCTGCAAAGTGTTGAAATGTTTTTGTTACAAAAAAGGACATTAAGTGGTATCATACTAAATTGTGTGTGTGTGTGTGTGTGTGTGTGTGTGTGTGTGTGTGTGTGTGTGTGTGAAGCTAATGAAACATGCGTGTGACTGCTGACTGATTGCATGCGATAGCAGTAATTTTAAAACACAGTGAACAAGAAGAGGAGATATAGGATTTACTTTCGTCGCGGCTTTGTATGTAGACAAATCATCGCTGACTGACGCGTTGGCATGGTAACGTGTTTCTAAGTTATGGATCGAGGTATGGTCTGGTCCGCTGACTGTACTTCACTGACCGTTTTTCACTGACTGTCTTTCACAGACTGATTTTCCCTGTTAACGGCAAGCCAGCATTATGGCTTATAGCGAGCCGGTGCTCAGCTCGCGAATCCTGATTTTGCGCAGGAATTTACACAGTAACTCTAGCCCTAACCCATTTCCAAGTCATTTGGAGTTCAACTGTGCGAACGTCGTAGAAAGCATATCATGTGACTTGTCCTATCCAATCAGTTACCAGAAACAACTTATTTAATTTGGAGCCGTGTTTATACAGCATTGTAAAAAAGGTTTTCAGATCTACTGAATTTAGTAAGATTTATTTGCAGGTGTCTCTTACTCGTTTGTCCTTCACTTATTGGCTGTAAAATAGAAAAGTTTATATCCTATAGTACCCTCCACCCGCAGATTGATAAATATTGAAAATATTTTTCAGTATCTAATATATGCTTTAAAGTGAGTAGGCCAATTTACTTGTCTACCCGATTTTGTTGTGACGTTGGGGGTGGTGTGGGAATTTGCCAGTGTGGAAAATGATACGCACACCTTGGTATTCGATGAGGATGTTCCGTCGCACTGATCTTTGTAAATAAATCCAACTACGCTGGTTTTAGTCTGTCTATAGAAACTGTCTTATTTACCCTTTTTTATAATGGTAAAATTTCGCAATACTTGAAACGGTCCTGAGTAAGTAGGGTAAAGAGGCCCTTTTACTGCATAATTTCGTAAGAAGATATATTCACAGTTGAGAAGACACTTTTTTGTGTAAAAGTTTTTTCCTTGTTTTCTAGTGGGTGTGAAAACTAGATAACTCATTTTTTGTTTGAAGTTTTGTACAAAAAATGTGGTTGGCTGTAGGTGACTGGTTTTATCTCAAACTTATCCTGGTAGTGTTAATGATGTCGCAAAGACTAATTCGGATGCTGTGCATCCTAAATCTTCCTTGTTTACATTCCTCATGGATAAAAAACAGTGGTAAATTTTCTAACCATGACCTGGAATAGTTATTTGCTGTTGCATGTGAAAACCTTCAACTAAGCCATTGGCACAAAGATGATATGATGTAGTCGTTATATGCTCGATTCCCAGTAGTTTTGTGAATTCGCCGAAAATCGTAGATTGAAAATGAGATCCTTGATCTGTTGTTATTATTGAGGGGGCAACCAAGAACAGCTATCCATTCATGTAAGATGCTTTTAGAGATTGTGTCTGCAGATATATCATTTAAAGGAACAGCGATAGACCATGTTGTAAATCGATTAATGATAGTGAGTAGATAATGATGGCCATTTGCTTCTGGTAATGGTCCCACTATATCAATGTGGAGGTTCGTCTGGTTTGATAAATTTCCCAGGAGGAGATTTTTTTATGTCTTGTTACTTTTTTTGACACTTTAAACAGATTTGAGTCCAGTTTTTTTTACATCAATATGCATGTTGGCCTAGACAAAACGATTGCTAATCACTTGACGGTAGCTCGGCGTCCAGGATGTGAGAGCTTGTGAAAGTGTTTAAACAATTTTTTCTCAGTGAAGGTGGCATGTATGGTCTCGAATAACCTATCCCCACATCGCAGAGTAGTGTTTTCGTTGCAAATGGGACGAGATTTTCCTTCAATTGTAAAGAAGAGTCATCTTTTATGATATTTAATGTCATCTTTTTGTTGTTCCTCTGTGAGGAGGTCAAAGTTAAAGATTTCAGAATCTGGAAATTGTATTGTATAGCCACCACAATATTGCCTTAACCATTAATGTAATGGACATCCAAACTAAATTGGGATATATAATCCAGTTTTCTAGTATATCTGGGTGTACATTTCTCTGCATTCCCGTACAATGCATAAGTGAGAGGTTTGTGATCCGTGAAAACAGTAAAATCTCACCCTTCGAGTAGATGTTGGAAATGCCTTATAGATAAGTAAATTGCGAGTAACTCCTACGAGAAAGTACTGCATTTTTGTTGTGTGTTCAATTTTATAGAGAAAAAGGAAATTGTTTTTCTGATGTAGAACTGATTCAATTGAATTTACCGAAGTGTCGATAGTGAGTATTGAGTTATTATTATCCGTGATATAGGAGAGTTTAGTGAAATTTTTACTGCTTTTTTAGTGTCATGGAATACAGTTAATGCTCTTCCTTCTATAGTTATTTTTGCATTCTTATTTTTTTGTTTCTGCAGTATATTTGTGAGCGGGGTCAAGACAACCTGGAATAAATCTACGGTAATTGTTAATCAAATCGAAGTATCTTCATAGTTGTCGCAATGATTTTGGTTGTGGAAATTTTTGTATTGCTGCTACTTTCTCTGGGACAGGCGTAATCCTGTGTTCGTTGATCACATGGCCCAAGAAGTTCAATTTAGAAACAGCAAACTCACATTTGTTTATGTTGACCTTTAAACCAGAATGTGCTAGTCTCTCAAAAATGTGTACATGTTCCTGGTGTTCTTTGCTATCATGCCCAGCAATAACAGCACCATCGATATACGCAAAAACGAAAGGCAATCCTCTCGAAACTTCGTCAATAAAACTCTGAAAACTTTGAGCGGCGTTACATAACCCAAATGACATCCACGTGAACTCATAAAGCCCAAAAGGCATAGTAATTTCTGTTTTCTTTATGTCTTCCTCTGCTACTGGAATTTGGTAGTATGCATTAGCCAGGTCCAGTTTTATGAAAACCGTAGTTCCCTGTAAACCCATGACGTAATTTTTGATCCTGCTTGTTGTGTATATGTGAATAATGTGTGTTTTTGTTTAGACTCCAGTGGAATAACACTGATTTATGCGCCGGTGTCGACTAAAAATAAATATCCAGTATTTTTGTCACGGACGTAAAATAGTTGACATAAACCGATGTCCTCAATGACACAAAGCCCAGAGGATAAAAGCGTTGATTGAATCCAGTGACTTGACCCAAAGAGTTGTGTGTTCAATAACTGGCTACAGTTGAGGTGAACAAAAACTTGTTGAGTTAAAAAGAATTAAAGGAAGATAACTGGTACTGAGACATCAGGAAGAGGTATGGCACGTGGAACTAGAACAGTCAATAGTGGATGAAATAAACGTTCAAAATTCCAATTACCTGAAGAAGGCTGGAGTGTACAATATCTGAAACATCATAAATATGACAACAGTCCAAACAATGTAAATAGTGTATATAATAATTACATATTTACTACATTAAGAATTCTTTCAGGGTTACATACATTCTGTTTGAAATTATTTTATTTTTATTATGTGTTTCATCAACTCAGTAACATTGTAGACTTTTATGTCATTAAAATAAAGAGTGAATTTCTTTTAAAAGTCCACAAGAGTGAATATATTTTGATCTCTATTTTTCTGTAGTAAACATCATCTTATTTTTGAGACTTTTCATACCCAAGCATTGAATTCCTATATCAAAATAAAAATGGTAATTTTAAAAATGATTATATTTTCAACTTATATCCTGAAGCTAATGCACATCTGGTGACTAAAACAGGATTCTTTATGCAATGCTCTCAGAAACAAAATTATTTATAGAACTGAACAAAATCAAGATAAAAAAAGCAGTAACTCCTCTAAACTTGTATTTTGCATTCATTTTTCCTTTATTTCATTCTCTTGTGAAATGTTGTGATTGAAAAAATTATGATATTTTGATTCTTTTGATATATTTATTTCAATTATAATGTCAAAATTTGACAGCCAGATTTCAATTCTTCACATTCTATATTTACCAAAACTTGTTTTCTATGTATACACTTATAGCATAAGTCATTTTTTTTTTTAAATGATTTCAGCTGGATGGCAATCGTCATTACACATAAATTTTAGACTTCCTTCATTCTCAATCACCTTCCTTTACATTTCTTTCAGTGTGCTGGTGAAATTATATTTGATATTGTAACTGTATCAAACCATCATTGACATTTTATGTTGAACATATGCAACAACATTGTGAAATAATCATCCAGACTTTCAAGAACCAACAATCTAAACTCTTCAAAAGAACTGAACAAAAAGAACACATTATTTGGACTATTGTCCTCATCTTTGTCGCCATATTTATTACATTATTAGTTGTACACTCCAGCCTTCTTCAGGTGGTTGGAATGTCAAACTGAACCCTTTATCTCATTCACTGGGGTAGACTGTTCTAGTTCCACGTGCCATGTTTAATGGATGTCAGTTATCAATTATCTCCCGTTAATTTTCCTTTGAAAGTTCTCCACTGCCTTAACCAGGTATTGAACTCACACTCTTTGGGTCTTTCACTGGAGATAACTAATGTCTTTATCCACTGTGCCATATGTCCTTGAGGTCATCTGTGTATGAATTTCTGGGTATTATAAACCTAATGTCTTCTGCAAACAATTTTTTACCCGTGCTCATATTGCAATTTTGCTGTTATCATTACATTTTTTACCAGAGCTCATATTGCAATTTTTTTTTGTTTTTGTTGTTGTTATTATCGCTTTTCTCTGGCACTCCTTATTACTGGTTCCCATATTGTATTCATTTCTATTCTTGGTTGGCTCAGGAGAATTTTGTGGCCTAGCATATGTGCTGATTCCTTAAGTTTATGAATTTTCCAATATGGAGAAAGAAGGGACATCACCGCCCTCTGTGGGATCAGGTTGAAATCATAGACAAAGAACACCATTGGTAAAAACATGCAATGATTACAGCAAAAATTGCAATATGAGCATTGATAAAAAAGGGTTGCTGAAGACATTAGGTTTATAATACCCAGAAATTCATACACAAATGTCCTCAAGGACACATGGCAGGGTGGATAAAAGGTGTTAGTTAGATCCAGTGACAGGACCCAAAGAGTGTGAGTTCAATACCCGGTTAAGGCAGTGGAGAACTTTCAGAGGGAAATTAACAGGAGATAACTGATAACTGACATCCATTAAACATGGAACTAGAACAGTCTACCCCAGTGAGTGAAATAAAGGGTTCAGTTTGACATTGCAACCACCTGAAGAAGGGCGGAGTGTACAACAGCTGAAACGTTGTAAATAGGGTGACAAAGATGAGGACAATAGTCCAAATAATGTACATAATACCTCATCTCAGAAATATAGACAAAAAGAACACATGTGCATATCTGTGGCACTTACCCCTGATTGCACTCAACTCTTTCACCAATCTGAACTTTATCACAATATACATCACCGATTAAAACTCACACAAAGACGGTGCATGGATATGAATGTTACTACATCACAATATCACCAAAGACATTGTAAAGGTTGTCAGAATATCTACTACACTCTACCATGCATATATTTTTATATATATATATGCATATATTGCATATGTGTGCATATTGTATATATTCATATATTGCATATATTGTATATATTGTATATATTGTACTCATGTTAAAATTGGCATCAGCCTTCACAGTACAGCAATTTTATTTTTCTCAGTGTATAAAATTGTTGATTTTATAAAAGGAAACAAGTTTAAGTGAAACGTTGGTGAAGATGCTCAACGAATGTAGAATAATGTCAACCTAACTCTGCTGACTAATATTAACCATTATTTTTGTTGAAACTTAAAATATCTCTGTCACATTACCAAGGAATGGATCAATAAAGACAATTCCTTTGAACAAGAAAAGCATATTTAAATATTTCCCAATCAAAGTAAATGTTTGTAATATGATAAAGCTAAATGAATCAAGTCTGTTCTCTTTGACAACTGCCAAGTCTTTAATATCTTTTATCCACCCACCCACCCACTTCCAAAAGTATTTTTAAAAAATTGATATTTTTACCATAGACTGCAACCACAAAAATTCCCTTCAATTCTGCCATGTACTATGATATCAAAGAATATATAAAATATGCTACATCAGATGTTATTAAAGCAAGCCAATGGTTTCCCCAAAAACTGGTATTAACCAAACAATAAGTTAAGCAATGTCAAGCCTGGTCAGTCATTAAATGGGTGACTGCTTGGGAATACCAGGTGCTATAAGCTTGGGTATGCAGCTGGTGTAATTCATAATAATAGCTCAGAATTTCTAATCAGCAAGCCGAGTCCCAATTCCAGTTGGGTCAGTTATATTCATTTACATGCGAATACCCTTGGGAAAAGGTATGAATCCACCACTTCTCCCTCAGCTATGGGTTAATTAAGATTAATTATGGGTAAGACATGTAGCACTAAAACATTATTATCTCCAAAAAATAAGATAAAAATTTGCTTACAAAATATTTAGATTTTGGTATTAAATAACCCACAGAGTTTGACATGCTGCTAAAAACAGCCAAAAACAGTCAGCCAACCAACCAACCAATGTTGGTTGGTAACATTTTCAGGAAATATATTTATATAATAAATATAGCCTCTGAATTTCAGTTTATAAAATCTGTTTTTTATTTAAAATATGTACAATATCTTATTTAATAGTGCCAGATAGATATTATAGTAAAGTTATTGATATTTACTTTTTTAATTTCAGATATATGAGTATTATCATAAGAAAGATATAACATAAAAAAGAGAATCAAAAACACAACTTTGCAAAATATTGAACAAGGATGGTAATGATCAAGAAGAATGCTTTGATCAGCAAGAAAATATCTGAAGAATCTGTTGTAAATATCAGCAAAGAGAAAAGTTGTAGAATATTAAAAACAGTTGTTAAAAACATGAAATCAACCAAACTACCAAATTTATGTAAACATTACAAAGTGAAACCTGTAAGTTAGGTTAAGAAGTACATGAAAACTGATTTTACACTGGCAGTTTTTGGAGATGAACATAGAGCTATATTGGATGAACCTGATGACTGGGCTAAAAATTGAGTCCTTCATGTAAATAGTGGGGCAGATAATGTTTTGGGCAAGTATTTTAGTCAGCATAATTATAGGTTCCTTCAAAGTTGATGATAGTATCATGATAAATGCTGAGAAAAATTGTAAATTCTTGTAAGATATTTTGGGGTGGTACATGTCACAACTAAGAAATTTTAAACTAAAAATTATATTTCTGTAAAACATTGCCTCTTCACATTCTACAATGTTGACTGAAAAAGTCAATCTTTTGCTAAAAAGAAATACCAAATTAATGGAATGACTCTCAGCCTTTCCAGATATCCATGCAATAGAACAGTTTTGTTTCATCCTTAAAAGAGATGTATATGAGAATGAGGCTGCAGTGTAGTGATCCATTCAGTTATTAACCTTTAACCTCTCATAAGTGAACTAATACAGGGGACAATAAGAAAAGTGACAATAGATCTTATGGAATTTTAGGAATTGAAAGACTTGAGTTTGGGTTTACAGTCCTTCATTGTAATGCCATCAAAGCTGAACCATAAGAAAGCGAGATGAAAAGCTTATTAATGTTTTTGATTTATGGTTGTGTCGATTTCTCTGGGTCAGGTGGAGACAGAAGAAGACAAATGAATGTGTAATACAGTGTGTCAGAGAGACCCTATGAGTACCGGGAAGGCAAGGGCAATTAGAGATGATCAAAGAAATGAAACTGAGGAAGTATGATTTTTTGAAACAGAGAGAAGACATTTTGTTTCTTGCATTCATTCAGAGAAAAATCTGTTTGAAGGGATGGAGTGAGGAGAGACAATGTGAATGGATAAATAAGATCAAAAATGGAGTAACAAAATGGACAATGCCAAGCAAATGGTCATTTCAAGAGCTACACAACAGCTCTACATAAAGAGTTATGACAAGATGAAAAGAATATGAGAATGGAAAACAATACTCAACAAAAACAGATTTCTGGGGAGCAATAAAAATTGTTGCAAATCAAAACAGTAAAAAATGAATGGACGACTGGTGAAGGTTATAGAATGTCAAGGAGCCCACATTAACATTTAAAATAGTAAAAATCTAATTTATTAAGGTATATGCTATACACTGTATTAATAAAATTTCCGTGCTTTATATCTTTTGGATTTATTTATAAATAAAAAAAAAATTATGCTGTATTTAGTTTCACCATAATTAATAAGTTAATGTTCTTGTATAATAGACTATTTTCATGACTCAAGTTTAAGAAAAATGAATACTAATAATGGGGGACAGATTTCTGAAACTGGGAAATATGGTATGGCTATCCTTTGTTTGGATAATAAAACCTGATATCTATAAAAGAAGTTATCAATATTTTTAATGATAAAAACTGTAACACGATTGAGATGCTACCAGGCAGCAAAAGAGAAGATTACTGCTGATCACTAGCATGTAGCAGGAGGAGGACTTGTTGGCGATGAAGATGAAGACTTTTAGAATAAATGAATTCAACATGTTCAAAAGAAATTAACACGTGAAGAATTTTTTTACCTACATTTATAAAGAACAGAGAAGAGAAAGAGCAATTATGTTTACATGTATCCAGATAGTTAAAAAAAGGAAAGAAAACGTTTTTATACTTAGTTATAGTGTCTTTGTGTGTGTGTCTGTGTGTGCATGTATTCTTCTGTGTGTGTTTTTCTGTGTGCTTTTCTGTGAGTATGTGTCTGGCTTTGTTTGGAATTAAGCAATCAGTTTACAGAAGCAAAGAAATCTCTGTAGGCAGAGACAAGTTCTGTAGGCAGAAAGAGAAAGAAAGGGTTTATGTTTTTTCCTTCTATAATTCTGAATAGAATACCACTTAGTGTGTGTCCTGGCAGACAGGCTGAGGTAATTCTACAAGATATTATAAGCTGAAAATTATGTGATATATTGCTCATATAAATCAAATTATATTCTTGGAATTTGACCAACATGTGTAGTTTAATACCAATTTTATTGGGAAAACATCAACTTGTATTATAAATTCTGATATAGTGTATACCAATTTAAAAATGAATGTTTTTTGACTTTGCTTGATTTGGGCTTGATTTTGGAACATGAGTTCATCTTCCAAGAAAACAGTAAAATATAAATGACTGTTTTTTGAGTGTGGCATATTTTTTTACTGTATTGCTCTTAGTGTTTCTTAAACTATTTCCATTCAAAAGGCCATAAACCTTGTCCACCATTTTGAACAGTGTCCAAACATTAAATTTGTATTAGGAAGACAAGTACATTGTATATATTATAGAATATTTTCTTAAACAGACATTTTTGCTATGTGTGAGTTTCAGATTTTGTGTCTTTTGTTTTTTTTTACTTGATTGGTCTGTAATGATCGTCAGGATCATTGGGAGAATCTCTTGAGAAAGACATCGATACAGGTGAGATCAAATCTTGATAGGTTTTCAGTTTATGGTACACAAATAGGCATTCTTTTTTTCCACAAAACAGATGTCTTAACTTACAGTATTATGCCAAAAATCTGAAGGCATATTGGATTAGCGAAAGCTAAACAATGTCTTAAAACAAGAAAATTTCTTTCGACACAAAGAAAAAAGGGCTTATCAGCATTCTTCTATAGAATACGATGGATAGAGCATGTGATCAATGAAGAAGTTTTAAGGAAAATGAAAACAAAAAGGGGATTTGTACTTAAAATCTGAAAGAGAGACAGTTGAAATTTCTGAGGCACATAATAAAAAAAGGAAGCTTAGAGAATTTGACACTTACAGGACAGCCATTTTGAAAGTAGGAGGGATAGAAGTAAATAGTGAGTAACCTCCCTAATAAGCTTGTGTAAATGGATGACAGAATAGAGACTGGGAGTGATAGTAAAGAGACAAATATTACTAAGACCTACAGAGGAAGATGTGGAGAGTCATGATATCCCATGTCTTTTCAGGACATGGCATAGCGAAGAAAAAGTAGTAGAACAAAAGAAACTCAATGTGACAAATTAGAGTTTTTGACATTTTCCTCTGACCCTTTTGTTATCAGTCATTTCTTAATGGGCTTTTGACAATTTTTGGGGTTCCTTAAACAAGAATTAATGAAAGGAAAACATTTGCCCATCTACATTTAAGCTAATCATATGTTTTCACCTTTATCATTGTATGTGACTTCACATGCTGTACAAAATGTTTATCCTGTAACTGAAGGTAACTCTGATCCATGAACAATAGTGTATTTGAATTTCATAGATGTGTTGTCATATCCTGCTATGGCAACAGAAAACAATTTTGAGTGAAATTAACAATAAGGATAATGCAATTGAGAGGTCTTGAAAACGAAAGTAGTAGAAAGGAAAGTAATATTAATAATGCTGTGTGTGGGAAACAAATTTTTTAAAATAATTTTAAAAAACTGCTATTATAGAACACTCTTAAGAGCCTAATAGACATGGGGGGGGCTTTTTTGAGAAAATTTTCTAACCTTCCCAAACTTACAATAACCCATTTATTAATTTCATGCCTTCTGACACTTTAAATGATTTTCTAGCCATCACTTTTTATTAAGACACCATGTTTATTATGTATTAAAAAAATCCACAACCACTGATTATTAAGATGCCCTTGTATGAAGTACCTCAGAATAATTTTTAATTTTATCTAGTAAGGTGGCAGTGGGCAAAATTATGGACTTTGATGTAGAGGCCTTGCTGGGTGGTCATTTTGCTAGATGCTGTCAAAATTATGAGTAACTGACTTGGAAAAAAACAAGGCTATTCAGTTAAAATCAATGGCAGCAGAAGAAAACTCTAGGTAGTTATGGCTTAAGAAATCAACTGATTGGTAGTAGACAAGAAGGGGTGGTGTAATTGTAGTTAATATTTAGTGTTTACGGTTTTCTTTTTTTCAGGAGATTGTCAAGTAGTTCTTGAATATGACCTAGAACTACATATGACAATGGAATCTAAACTAGGGGTTATAATTAGGGTACTCCAAATCATTTTTACCTACTGGTGATCTTTTATTAAGGTCTAGCAGTTCTTTGTCACCTCACTATGATTTTCTCATCCAACAAAAGGGTTGTTTTTAATTTTGACTGAATGATTAGCATAAATGAGGTGGAAACTAAATTATCATTGGGTAATTTTTGTTGTTTTTTTATATGAGTGAGTGAAATGACAGATCATTATATACTGCTTCATATGTCACCATATTTGCTAAGAAATCGGTCACTGTATTTGTTTTCCTTTTTTATGGAAGAATAAAGAAGCTGGTGAACCAGAAGTTGTGATTAGAATATAAAAACCTGAAGAGTCACAGTGGGTTGTGAGCCTTATACTATGAGAATAGATGTAGCTGACAGATGACAAACAAGTTGATATTTGATCAGTATCAACTAGGATGATATGAAGAAGGGGTATGATGCTATAAGAACTGAAACCTCTAATGATACATCACTAAAAACAACTGAGGAATTGTGTCAAAGCATCAAACCAATTTATTTAAATCATACAATTTCCATTTAATTCCTAAAAAATCAATAATAATGCATCATACAGATTTCTTGCAGTTCATGACTACTTTTAAATAAAAATAAAAATAAGGCAAAGCCCATGACACAAAAATATAAATAAGATGAATGCTTAAAGCTGAAGGAAATATTATCAAGATGGGCCGTATTTTTGCATTTTTAAAATGCACCTCATTTCATGCAAGTATTTCAATATTATGAATGGGAAGCTGGTTCATCTAAAGTTCAAACTATGGAATCAGTAGATAAAAATGAGTTCAAAATTTGTATCATCAAATAAGACAAATGAAACTGTCATTTGATTTTATTTAGTTATTTCTTTGACCAGATATTAGAGATTTTCTTTAAAGATATTCCAACAGGTAGCATGAAATATCAACAAAAAATGAAATTAAACATTTTGCATCAAGGTAGATATATACACATGTATCTACACAGAAAATAGAAGTACTAACTTGATCAATGAGTTGAAGAAATGGGTAATTAATTAAACGAATTTCCAAAAACATTGAAATGAATTTTAATGAAGATTTGAATGAATTAAAAAGTATTTTTGGTATGATAATTAATGGGGTGACTTGGGAGATTTAGTGTAAAATGTTTTTTTTCAAAACAAATTTATATAAGTTAGTGCGTATATACATACAAATACATGGACACACAAATACACAGTCATATAAACATACACATACACAGGCACACAGTCATATAAACATACAGACACACAAACAAATAAAGGAAAACTAACAAAGAAAATGAAACCAATTTCTAGAAATTTTGAATGAGTGCATTCATGCCAAAATTACTTTCTGCTTTCAGTTAATGTTCAAATAAAATTCTTTGTGCATCAATTTTTTTAGATAAACACAGTAATTTCGATTTTTATTGTTTATGTTTTCAAGAGCAAATGATGATCTTTAAGGGCTCAACTTCTCAAACTGATTTAATCCAAATGTCATTTTGAACAAAGATTTGTATTCACTTTACATTGTCAATCAAACAATTGTTTTGCATCTTCAAACAGACATAATTTCTCTAAGAAAATAAAAAAAAAATGGAACCCAGAATCATTGTAAAAGTTGCACAAGTCAATATAAATAATAATAATAATAATGATACAAAAATGCTAATAATAAAATAGATACTACAAATACAGCAGATAATAAAAAAAATTCTTTTAACTGTTGTGGACGGTGATATAGACAAAACCTGAGCATTATTTAAAGGCAAACTGAAATATGACACAATAGAGGAATAAAATGATAGCAAAATTTAATGGAGTCCATCAAGGATCTCTGATGACCCAAACTAGCACAGTTAGGTACCTTGCACAGGTTGGTATGTTTACAATGTTTTGTGATGAGCCACAACAACTCTCTCTTCCTATTCCTACAATCTCAGGGCACACAAGTGTGTGACATCTGTGGAGAGAAAGCAGGCTACAGTGGATGCCATATAATACTAGTACTGAGTTATATTCAGAGTTTTCTTTCTCCTAGACAAGTTGCCATCCAAGTCTATAGAACCCAGTTTGTCCTGTTATTTACCCATAACTGTGGGGAGAAGAGTTGGATTCATACCTGTCCCAAGGGCATTAGCACGTAAGTGAATGTACTGGATTTGACTGGAAATCAAACTCTGCGATTCCTCAATCAAGTTGCAATCCACCATGCCTCCATAAGCAAAATAGAGGAGAATGAAAAATACTAAATTACAAGATTTTAAAAACATAAAATCTTGAAGAACACGGCAATACTTTGTTGAAATACTGATCAAGTTCCAAGTAGACATTTTATAAACTCATAGGAAAACTTAGAATTAAGATTGAGTATAAATTAAAAGCTGGTCTTTCTAAAAACTCACACTGTTTAAAATCTAAATGGTGCAGCCACTGATATCCAAAGATTCCAGTCTACTATGGTGTCTAGATAATCCCCGTTGCAGACGCTTGCCCAGGCACATTTGTGCTTGTTGAACACCCACAGAGCCCACCTGTTGTTTATACTGAAACTATCCTGAGTGAACCTTAGCCACAGTTTCTGGGAGAGAGTGCATTATCTAGCATGATCAACAGTCTGAACAAGACCAAAACACTCAAACCCTTGGTCACAATGACTTGTGATATAATATATATCTATATATATATATAGTCTTCAGGCACTTTCCAAAGGTGCCATATGCTGGGGTTGCCTGATGAGATTTGAACGTGGGTCTCATAGTCAAAAAGTGAACGTTCTAACCACTTGGCCATGTACTGTTTAGTCTGAGATATATTCTAAGGTGAATCTGGAGCACTCAAAATGAATGTCAGAAGACCCAAAATATTTGTTTGGAAAATAAAGAAAGCAAATTGTTTTGAAAATTTAATCAGGATAGCAATACCAAGAATATAAAACGAAATAAAAACTTTGTGCACAAATTAAAAAAGATGGTAAAATCTAAAAAAAAAATGTCATTATATTTAACATTGACAAAATTTAATTGAAAAAAACACAAAAAAGCACTATTAATATAGCAATAATAAATGAACCCAGTAACACTGAAAGAACAAACAAGTCTTAAGGACAAAAGTAAATGAAATCCTGGTGATTTTCTTGAATTAGTGTTTACAGTGTGTATTTCTTTTACAACCTTAAAAAAATATCAGGTCTGTCTGAAAGATTTTTATGAAATAGAAATAAAAAAAAAAATCAACAAAAACTGTTCCCAAAATAACAAAAAGCAGCAACTTATTTGAAAGAAAAGAAAACTTTGATCATGTGGAACAATATATTTTCTGAAAGATATCACCTGAAGATAATACTAGTCTAGCAGATAAATGGTACAAGCATCAACTTGGAACTGAAAGTATGTTGACCATTATTTACCAGAATTATATATATATATATATATAATCATGGCTTGGCTTCGCAAAACGAAGATCACAAGGGAGTCTGTACACATATCTTGCAGGCACGTTTGTGACTGATAAGTCCAATGCGGGACAGATATATATATATATATATATATATATATGTATATATATATATATATATATATATATATATATATATATATATATATATATATATATATATATATATATATATATGAATAAAGACAAATGGAAAACTTATCTTACCTGACATGATTCATCTTCTGATAAACTTTATCAATGTAAGTGAATGTAAGGATTTTATTTTGCAGCAAATATTCATAAACAAAAGTAAAAAATATTAATTTTTTAGAAGTTTTAAATTTAAGGATGCTGATAAATATACTTCAGGCTAAATGAAAGTCAAGGTAAATTATGGAAGATGCTAAGTGATGTAATCTAATGTTTAATAAATTAAATTGAGTAAATGTTATTGTTGAATTTTTTTATAATGTAATTATTATTTTTATTTTTATTTCAGAGTATAGATTTAAAAAAATAAAAGATTAATTTTGAATTTAATTGTATTCTTTTCATTTTTTAAAGTTTTTAATGTCATAAATGTTGGCTTGGGAAAGAAGTATTTCTTTCAGAAAAGAAGATATTTGAAAAAATCCAAGCTGCAAATTTATATTTTGGTAAGAATCAATAGTAGCACTTTCAAGAATTTTCTGTCTAAGTAAGTTACTTTCTCTTTTAATAAGTCTAGCACTCTTTACATTCTTTACCACAAAATTCTTATAAATTTTAATATAAATCTTATATAGATTATAATATAAATCTGTACTCCAGATTTTGACATGGCCTGAAGATTTTGTTCAAGCATGAAAAAGACTGTTTATATTTCTGAAATGAGGTATTGTAATTATTTACATTATTTACATTGTTTAAACTGTTGTCCTCATCCTTATTGCCATATTCATGATGTTTCGGCCATCGTGCACTTCGGCCTTAAGGACACATGGCCCAGTGGATAAAAATATTGGTTGGATTCAGTGACTTGACCCAACGAGTTGTGAGTACAATACTTGGTTACTGCAGTGATAAACAGAAACTTGGAGAGTTGAGTTAAAGAGAAATAATTGAGACTTTTGGAAGATGCATGGCACGTGGAACTAGAACAATCTATTCTGGTTCAGTTCAGTTTGAAGGGTTCAGTTTGAAATTCCACTCACTTGAAAAAGGCCAGAGCATACAATGGTTAAACATTGTGAATATGGCCATAAACAGTCTGAACAATGTAAATAATGAAAAAGACTGTCACCACATGGTGTTGACCTTAGTGTAGTATCTTATACTGACATACACTATATCCCTGATACTGAGCACTTTGATCTTAGAGAGGAGGAGGCTTATATATAATATCAGGAAGAGGCAGCTGAAGTTTCTGGGACACATAATGAGGAAGGAGGGCCTGGAGAATCTGATACTCACGGGTTGAATAGAGGGAAAGAGAGACAAGAGAAAACAACATGTGACATACCTGGCAGACTTAAGCAAGTGGATGACAAAATATGGTTGGGGGGAGGAAGCAGAGGGAAGGAACTTGCTGAGAGCTGCAAGGGATAGAGGGAGATGGAGAGCCATGATCGCCTATGTCCTGAAAGGACATGGCACATAAAAAGAAAGAATATATATATTTATATTATGTTTATTTGTGTAAACCAATAAATAAATTAAGTAATTAATAAACAAATTAACAAACCAAGAAGGCACACATAAACACATGTAAACATAATAACAAAAACCAACCATAAAATAATCTAAATATACAAATGGCAATTCCTAAACAGGAATTGCCATTTGTATATTTAGATTCAATTTGAATCATGATGAAAAGTGAAACTGAAAGAAAAACTTTTATAAAGAATTGTCTTTTAAACCCTTCACTCCATTCAATATTGAAATGTACAAATATATATATATATATATATATATATATATATATATATATAATCAGTTGGGCAGATATATTTTCTCTAATGAGGCAATGTGGTGCATCCTGGGTTTCAAAATCCATGGGCGGCATCCAACAGTGGTGAATCTAGCTGTTTGTCTGAATCAAGTTGTTGCCTAAACCAGTATTGATGAAACTTTGCTTATATGTTAAACTAACATCCAGTTTTTTACTAGGCTAATTGTGTTTTTTATAAAATTTTATAATGGGACCACTTGTCCCCTAGATCGTAGCTCACTACTGGGTCTAAGAAAACACTGTTTTCCATTGTTTAAGCAAGGAAGATAATTGGTATCACAAACTTTTTAGAAATTAAGATATACATATTACTCAACTTTTATAAAGCTTAAAATCCCAGACAGATATGGAGCTTTGTTTGATTTTAAGAATTTAAGGGAGAACATCTGAATGAATTACAGGTTATTTTCAAAATAAAATCTTTATTTAACATTAATTCAACATAATCTTTCTTTGAATGCAATCTCCATGATATGTTTACATTGCAAAATAACTAATTCATTTACATTGCAAAAAAATTAATTTGTTTCAGATTTTGCTATGTGCATCATTAAATTTGCCAGGTTCAAATTTATTAAATACAAAGAAATTGGCTTGATCCATTTGATCATTTAAAAATAAAATAACATTTAAATTGAGCTTAAATTAGTGAATAGAAGCCTTACTTAAGCTTATATTTCAACCAACCCTTAAAAAGGCATATTGTGGTTGTTGTTGTTGTTGTCTGTGGAATAACAACCAGTTTGAAGGACACTTTCATGCTATATACTGTCTGTGAAAAAAGATCTAACTGTGGAAATATACATCCTTCTTAAGAAATCCAAACATCCTTAATTGGCATGAGTCATATACTTTACCCCATTAAGTTTTACTTCTAATTATGGCAGTTTAATTAGACTATATCAATTTGAATCATGATGAAAAGTGAAACTGAAAGAAAAACTTTTATAAAGAATTGTCTTTTAAACCCTTCACTCCATTCAATATTGAAATGTACAAATATATATATATATATATATATATATATATATATATATATATATATATATATATATATATATATATATAATCAGTTGGGCAGATATATTTTCTCTAATGAGGCAATGTGGTGCATCCTGGGTTTCAAAATCCATGGGCGGCATCCAACAGTGGTGAATCTAGCTGTTCATCCTGAAATGGCCAGTGTGTATATTTCACAGAAGATGTTGTTTGAAACATAGTTGAAAATATGCCAAAAAACACTTTAACAGCTGTCTTCAAATTATGCCAAAGTGACCTGTTTGCCCGAACACTGCAGTATGTTGAGGTTCCTGTCTATCACACCTGGGCACACAATAGATGGAGCAGGCACAAGCGCAAGAAGCACAAGTTGAGGACTGGGAAGAAAATGTTGTCTTCAGAAGCATGACAATCGGGCAGGTGTATACTGTGCACCCCAATAAGTACGAGTGTTTCTGTCTGCATTTGCTGCTGCACACTGTCAGAGGTCCTACATCATGCACAAACTTGTAGCATCTCTTCAAACAACTTCTTCAAATGAGACTTTCTCATCCAAGATTGGAATTAAATCGTCAGATTTCAAATTTAGCTCTCTGTGAAATTGAAGACAGTGATGAACATGGCTCAAAGAGATCTCAGCAATGTTGGTCTGCCAAATCCAAACAGAAACTGGACAAATCAACAGAGAAATTTTGAGAGAAACAGGATACAACATGGAAGAAGTGCAGCAGTGGGTTCAAAACAATGAGCCTTTGTTGAACCAAGACCAACAGCAAGTGTATCAGAAGGTCCTTGATGACATCAGCAACAACAATGGAAGGATTTTCTTTTTGGATGGACCTGAAGGTACTGGTGAAACTCTTGTAGTGAGAATCCAAAGAAAAGTAGCTCTAGCAGTAACATAATACACCATATTAGCACCCAAAAATCAAACTGTGGATAGCATCAACTGGAAACTTTTTCAAGAAATCCCAAAAGAAAGCATGAAGTACTTTTCCATTGACACTGTGGTTGAACAAGTGTAGGCAGTGAATTTTCCAGTAGAGTTCCTGAACTCATTGAATCTTCATGGAATGCCATCACACAAGCTTGAACTAAAAGAAAATGTGTCAGTTATGCTATTGAGAAATCTGGATCCTCTAAAGCTTTGTAATGGAAAAAGGTTAATTGCCAAGGAGATGCTTCCTCATCTCTTGGAAGCAGAGATCCTTACTGATCCAGGAAAGGAGAAAAAACTTTTAATTCCAAGAATTCCCTTAATTCCTCCAGACCTTCCTTTGGAGTTCAAAAGAATCCAGTTTCCAGTAAGAGTGAGCAATGCAATAGCAATCAATAAGTCCCAAGGACAGCCATTGAAAGTAACTGGGCTTCATTTGATGGAAACCCTGATTTTCTCACAGCCAGCTCTATGTTGGTGGTTCCAGGGTTAGGAATGGAATACTAAACATTAAATCTGTTACGAAAAAAGAACTAAACAAAATGAACACAAAACGATCAGCTTTAAAAAAGGACTCGTAACTGTAAAAACTGAATGAAAAAAGAATGTTAACAACAAAAATTTTTTCACACCCAACCCAGTTCTGTGGAATCAGAATCAAGCAAATGAGCCAATTGGAGTAAAGTGCCATGCAGATTTAAATTTTTCCCACTTGTAACAAATGCAGCTATCGATTTTTTTGCATGCTAGCATGCTAATTAACATTCATGTCAGTCAGCTGTTGACTCTCATGCTGGCCAATAGAATCTTCCTGCCTTATTCAATAATTAACTTAAGAAGTAAGATTCATCAGAAATTAGTTATTATTATTATTATTATTATTATTATTATTATTATTCATCTTTCTCTAAGAAGTTTTTGGCACTCATCATTAAAGACAGTGTTTTCATCAAAATCATCTTAAATTTTCCTGTAACAGAGAGAGTTTGGGAACCACACACAAACACACACACACATATATATTTTTTTTTATTGAAATTGGAGTAGATTTGAACAGCAAAATTAGATCAGAACAATTTTGTTTACTGATGGGAATCTGATCTAGCCCATTTGGAATTGGGTCATTAGAAAGACAATGGAAGATGATCGAGATAATTCTTATCGGTTAAAATTTGAAACAGAGCTTACTATGGCATGTTGTACAACAAAAAATATCCTTAGAAATTCCCGTATTGCATCGATAAATATTTGAGCTTAACAACATTAACAAAATATTACAATAACAATCAATATATGTATGTTGGTTTTCAGAAGTAAGGGGGTACAAAAGAAAAGATTTGAAAATGAAAACTTTTCCAATTCACTGAAACAGGTGTTAAACACTTATTTCTTTCTTTCATTTTCTCTCTTAAAGCAAGTTGCATCTCTGATATGTTTTTTTGATCTTTGCATTCAATCAAAATGGATTAGTCCATTATTTATTAGATATTGGCGGGGCATAACTGTCATGCTAAGTGACTAAGGGAGGTACAAGCAAAATTATAAGATAATAATAATATTAATAATAATAATAATAATAATAATAATAAAATTTGGTGTGCCAGGAGTGACTCAGTAAAAAAAACTCCATAAGGAACTGGAAATCCAAGGAAGAATGATGTCAGTACAGACATCAGCATGACTGAAAAAAGGCAATAATACTGAAGAGACTGCTGGAGTACTGGGGAGACATACTGTCACTTGATCTTCAATATATCTCACCTCAATAAGTGGTGAAGAAGAAGTTGTTGTTGCCTTGAATGCATAACAGTGTCTCGTGCATTAAAATAGCATATTTTTCCTGACTTTTATTTCACGTAGAAATAATCAGTAAGATTGCAATCCTAATATAAATGTCATTCACTCAAAAAGATTTGAAGATAAGTGGTTTTTAATCATCACTAAATATTCATTTATTCAGATCAATGCTGTCAGTTTTTATTTTTTTTTAGCTTTTAGTTAACAGTAGATTCATCAATACATTGTCTGATCATCTTCAACTGATTTGGTTCTATGCCATTTAAAAAAATGATCTATTTTTTCTTCAAGCCAAGCTGCCTAAAACTTTCTCATTGGGATGGTCTGTAGACAAAAATCCCTGCTGTATTTTTGGTAAATATTCTATGAACATAAGAATTATTTCAATTTTTTTGAAACAATACAAAAAATTCTTAGAAACAAAGAAAAGAGTATTGAATTGTTATGTGATATCTGTCCCACTGTACGGCAGTGACTATTGGACAATTTCATCAAAGATGAAGAAGAGACACGAAACAGCAGAAATGTTGTTCTACAGAAAGATGATGAGGATATCATGGACAGAATATGTGAGCAACAGTGAGGTTTAAGAGAAAATGGAAACAAAAAGGAAACTTGTACTTAACATCAGGAAGAGGCAGTTTGAAATTTCTGGGGAATATAATGAGGAAGGATGGCTTGGAAAATTTGTTACTCACAGGATCTGTCCTGTGAGTAACACATTTGAGGGCTAAAGGGAAGAAGGAAAACAACACATAACATACTTGATGAGCATAAGAAAATGGATTGTGGAACAGGGTTTAGAAATAATGATAAGACAGAGCTTATGGAAATTGTGGAGAACCATGATCGCCTACAACCTGAGGTGACGGGGCACCTAAAGAGAAAGAGAAATTATTTTAGTTCATGCATGATGAAGGATTCCTTTTGATTAACAACATTAGCATTAAGTATAAAATAAAGCAAGAATATTTGGTGGAATGCTTTAACACATTGACTGCCAACCCCAAATCAGTAGAGGGTCATGTGGGGCCACTATTTTTAAGTTTTTTTAGTGTTAATATTGTTTAAGAAAATGATCACAAATGTTTTTTCTAACCTCAGAAGCCATGTGACCAATTAGTACTGATGGCTGCTTTCTTGTGTGCCTAATATTCTTTTTCAGATTTTCCAAATCATATATCCAGGGGTTGGACAAAATAATTGAGACACTTGTTAAGTTCAAAGAAAATTTATTTAATATGGAGCTCCTTTAGCCTCACATACAGATTTAATACGTCTAGGAATGGAATCATACAGCTTCCTGGCTTCATCCAGAGGAATTCTCAGCCATTCTTCCATTAATACCTGCTCCAGCGCTTTAAGATACGACGGTGGAGGATAGCGGCTCCTAAATTGTCGCTCCAAAATGCACCACAAATGTTCAATAATATTGATATCTGGAGATTGGGGCGTTTAATGTGTTCCAGCTCACTTTCATGTTCTTCATACCAATTCCTAACCACTCGAGCAGTATGTATTGGAGCATTATCATCTTGGAAGATGCAGTCACCATCAGGGAATAAAGTCTGGGCCATTGGATGAACATGATCTCCCAAAATGTTCAGGTAATCTTTGCTGTTGATTCTACCATGCAGGGCAACTACTGGACCGGGGCATTTCCATGATATGGCGGCCCAAACTATCACTGATCTACCTCCATGCTTCACTGTTGAAAGAAGGCAGTCAGGGTTGTAAACTTCTTTGGGCTGCCCCCACACATAAACTCGCCCTGAAGTTGGGAAAAGAGAAAAACTGGACTCGTCTGAGAATATACTTGCTTCCATTGGTCTACAGACCAGGCATTGTGATCTCTGCACCACTTCAACCTCTTCTGAATGTTGCGAGTGGAGAGAAGAGGTTTCCTTACGGCGGCTCTTCCATGATATGCAGCCTTATGGAGCTCACGACGAACATTTTTAGTAGAAATTGGACGATTCAAATGATTATTCAACTCAACAGTCACTTTGGCCGCATTAATCCGATGATTTTTTGCCACATTGCGTTTCAATGCACGTCGGTCCCTGTCAGTATGTTTGCAAGTCCGGCTCGAATTGCTACGGTTGCTAGAGGTTTTGCCCTGTTTCTCGAATTGCGTCATAGTTCTTGATATGGTAGCTCTTGAAAAATCAAACAGTTCAGCAACCTTAGTGATCGAGGCTCCTTCCATGCGAGCTCCAACAATTGGCACTTTTTCGAACTCGGAGAGGTCACGCATTTAGCTTAAATTTTTACTAAATTCTAAAAATAAATAAGACAAAGAGAGTAAATTAGATAAATAAACGTATTTACAATAGGTATAACCTGCAATTACAAAGTTTTAGTTAAAGTCCTTAATATAATAGGTCTTTGAAATATAGGAGTGGAGTGGAATTTGCACCTATTCCAATTATTTTGTCAAACCCCTATATATATATATATATATATATAAGTGAACATTGAAGTCAACACTCTAGGCGACATACTAGACGCAATCGTCAGGCCTGACGATTGTGTCTAGCATGAAACAGCCTGTCGCCTCTTAGTGTTGACTTCAATGTTCTCTTTTATATTTATATTTACATACACTCTATCTTTGATATTGAGCACTTTATCCCATAAATATAGCATACCTTAAAACTATATTTCTTCACATATATATATATATATATATATATATATATATATATATATATATATATATATATATATATATTATACTAATAGTAATACTTGGTTGGTAAAAAAAACCTTGGATAGCACAACTTGCATGTATATCAAAACAAATTGGTACTCAAGGAAAAATTTTGAAAAAATAGAAAGAACTAGAAAAATCCGAACAGGACAAAACAAATCGTCCAGTGCCTTGTTTTCAGTCCAAAGAAAAATCCACAAGTGAGTTATAAAGCTAAAATATAGAATGCTCAATACACTAAGCTGGGATTTATTTGATCCTTGCTTTTTTATACCTACTCTACATTGATAAAATATTCAAGTAAAAGTTAAGAGAAGCGGAGTGCCGTATGCCTTTTCCGAAAATTTCTCAGGATGCTACAGACCATTACTTTCTATAGAAATATGAATAGAGTGTTGCCAACATTTGGAGATGCAACTTAAAATGAATATATAACCATCACCAGTATCTGGAGACGCAATGTAGACTGAAATGCCATGTCACCAATATATGACGACATGGAAGTAAATGTGTTAAATTAAAAATTCATTTCACTAGCCAAAGGAGACTGGCTTAGGTTTGAACATTTTTAGGTCAAGGGAGAACAAAAGACACTCACTGTGTTACTGGCCCTAAGAACCTACTGATATATTTTTTAATGGACTGTGATTGGACAGTTCAAAGGTGAATTGCCCCCCTTTGAAAGGGAGAACTGTGACTGGACCTTAGCAGCAGTTGGAAACGAGACAGCTTAGAGAGAAGTGGTTTGTTTTCTCTCTCCCCGCTAAAAAGGCTGGCAGCGTTTGCCCATAAGTGAAGGATGCATGGGTAACAAGTTGCTGAGGGCAAGTTTCCTCTTCAGAGAAAGTTTTGAGAAGTCCTCTTGAAGAAGCCCCAGAAAAGAAAGTTGAAAAGAAGTGCATAAGTGGAGTTTGGAGCCAAAGCCGTTTGAGAAGAAGACGAAGGAGCGAACACGTGCGTTTTCAAAAAATTATTTTGCCACGTGTTTATGTAAATTTCCACCTTCCAGCGGCCGTAAAAGAAAAGCGTGATTTCAAGGCGGACGGGAGGAAAATAAGTGAAAAAAGAAGGGAGTTGGTCACCAAGAAGAGAACTTTGTCTACACATGAGAGAAAAGAAGAAAGATAAAAACTTTTGAACCTTGAAAGGACTGAAAGTGTACTGAAGAGCTAAGCCCCCTTTTTTATTGTTATCATTGACACAGCAGGTGGGCGCTATTCTTTTTTTCTGTTTTTTTGGTGCATTGTAATTTTTGAGTTTGTTTTCTGCTATGCTTTTTTACATTGTGTTACTCATAGAATAGGTTATCTTATTCTCAGCAAAAAGGGACGAAAATTTTGCAAGAACCCTTATTTAGCTGCTTAGAAATAAATAATTTTTCTTTGTAATTGAATCTGATTTTAATTTTTTTCTTTATTTTTCGTTATTAATTCGGGCGATAGTGGAAATACTGTTGCAGCAGGTTTTATTTTCTGAAAGAAAAGAAAATTTTCGAAATATGGTTTAATTTATTAATTTATTTACTAGCCAATCACTGAGCAGTTTTAGTCGTGAAAATGAATACATTTTTAATTAAATCACTTTTACCTGCTACCATCATCATCATCACCACCACCACCATAATCATCAGTTTCATGATCAGGTGTGATCAGAGTGTTGCTGCACAGTGGAGTACCTGACCAGTTCTCTCTACATACCTGAACTGAAAGCCAGAGAGGTATTCATTTATGTGCAACATGTCTTTGGCGGGTAGGTCAAACCCAAGCTTGTGTTCTTTGACTTGAAGGCTTGCCTTAGTCCCAGATATGTTGCTGTTGATGCCATCAGGGAAACCCTCTGCCTTGCCGCTGTCTTCAGTCAAGCCATGTCATCAACATGTACAGGTGGCACACATAGCTATGGATCCCAGCCTACCCCATCATCCTAGATGGCCATTGATCCTACAAGAAAGTTCATCCACCCTTGTTTTTTAATTATCTACCAGTGTCTAGTCCCCGTCCTCATCAGCAAAGCCTCGTGAAAGAAACAGTTTAGTCACCAATGACCCAAACATGTAACACGCATTACTGGGTTACATTTATTAGTGAGTCCTTAGCCTCTTTTTTTAAAAAACAAAACAAAAAAACATGTCCCTTTAGAACAAAGGTAGCCATGGTTCACCACACATCTTAGAAAGGATAGGGGAGTGGTTTCCTGTTATCTTCTCCATGATTTTGAATTCAGAGTTTTCCTTCTCTTAGAATAGTTGCCATCTAAGTCTAAAGAGTCTTATGTATCCTGCTATTGAACCCACAACTAAAGGGAAGAGAAGAGATGGTTTCATGCTTTTCCCAAGAACATTAGTGTGAAAAGGAATGCAATATATTAGACCAGAACTTGAACTCAGCTCAAAGATTTCACTTTCTGTGCTGATACACTTCTTCGTGTTCCAAGTTCTTCGTTAATAGTTTTATAATAGATTTCAACTGACATAAGTGACAAAATTATTTCAAGAATGTTTCTTTAAATTCCAAGCTGACATCCACATCATGTTGAAACACTGCTTCCCATATGATCACCGTAGTTAAGCAACATCGAGTTTGGTTGATACCTAGATGGGTGACCACTTGGGAATATCAGGTGCTGTCAGCATGGCTGTGCAGGCGGTGTAATGAATAATAGCTCGAAATTGTTAATCGGAGATCCAAGTTCCAATTCCTGTTAGGCTCGTTATATAAAGGACACTATGGTCTCAAGAAAAACATTTTGATGAATAACAGATTTTTACAAGAATTCTTTTTATTTTTTAAAATTTTAATTAGAAAATTTATTAAGTTTTAAATATTTTAAAATTCTGTATTAATTTCATCCTTTTAGACAATATTATTAAGTGAAAACTATATTTACTAATCTTAAATGGAAAAGTTTAATACAAATTATCAAACACCAATATTTTAAAAAGAGTTTTGAATTATTTTGTGTGTATAAATGTGCCGATTTTTGTAAGTACGGAAGACCATACATGACATTATCAGAAAATAAAAGCGATAACTATAGTAAATTTAAAGTTAACATTTCTAAAATTCAATAAAACATTACGGAAAATATTTTCATATTTTTTTAAGTTACTGAGTACTTAAAAATTATATAAAAATGCGCTCGCGTCATTTTCTTCGATTATGTTTTACAGATAAAGTCTCCGTAGAACATCATTAGACCTGTCATCAGACTGTCCACATGTCAAAACAGCTACTGTCGGGTTAAAATGCATTTCTGTGATATTTTAAACTTAAAGCAAATTTGTTTAAAAATCAGATTAATTATACTTTAAATTAGCTAATATTCATCAAATAATGTTTCAGAAAATATATTTTATTTTCGGCAGATTTTTTAACAAAGAGAATTACATTGCGATGAAAGATGACTTTAAAAGCTAATCAGCTATTTTAGCAAACAAAAAAAAAAACTCATTCCAGTCAATTTAAATTAGTTTTTGAAATAGGGAAAAGTATTTTGATTATTGGAAATAATAAATTTAATCTATTAGTTTGAAATTAAAACTAAAAGTTTTAAGAAAGATTTTTTATTTTAAAATATTCCTTTTAAACTCGCGTTCTTTTTTTTTTTTTGTGGAGGTCCCCACTTTAAACAATACTTTTAAATTTAAAAAGAGAAATTGAAATCCCGTAAATAATTCCAGGGTGAAATCCGTTTGGATTTGGTTCCTTGATCTGATTTCGGAATTTTCCTTTCTAAATGTTTCCTAATCAACTTCTTTGTCGTTGATTTCATAGATATGGATTGTTTGAAATAATCTATTTGATCTGCTTACAACTATACTAATCTCAAAGTGGTCTCAGAAGAAGCAATCCTGCATCTTCTCAAACACACCATCTTTGTTTCCTGCTTTGGTTGCAGCAAAATCTACCTGTGTGTATTTGTGGGATAAAAGCCTTTTCCCACGACTTGAACTCTATTCACAGAAACAAGAACGCTCTACTCTTGTCATCCTCTTTCTGCTTATAATATTGAGTGGTAAACCTTAAAAATCTGACCTTCAAAATGATCAGTAGCAAAAATGGACACCATAAGTAGTTCTGTCTTTTCTAAGCAAAGACGCTCATCACATTTCTAAAACTTTATCTTATATACATATATACTTAGACACACATAATATATATATATATATATATATATATATATATATATATAGTAACAGTAGTAATGATAACATCACATTTCTACACTTATTAACTGTACACACACACGCACACACACACACACACACACACACATATATATATGGGTGTGTGTGTGTATGTGTGCAGTTAATAAGTGTACAAATGTGATGTTATCATTACTATTGTGTGTGTGTGTGTGTGTGTGTGTGTGTGTGTGTGTGTGTGTGTGTGTGTGTGTGTGTGTGTGTGTGTGTTCTACAAAATATGGGTGTGTGGTTAGAACGTTCGTTTTTCGGATCACACAATGGTCGATTTGTCAAGATGGTGACTTCTTGATGTTAACGGCCTAGAGATGTGATTCCAGTATATGACACCTTTGGAAAGGGCTTGAAAATTATACCCATGTGTTGTCCCAAACGTTGTGAGTGAAATTGGTTTGATGGAACTGTTTAGAAGCCGCTAATGGTTGTGTTAGCACGAAGTCATAAGTCATCGTGACCGAAGATTTGAGCGTACTGGTGTTGTTCAAACTGCTGAACATGACAGATTATGCGCACTTTCCCATCAAATATAACTAATATCCGATCAGCATCGTATAAACCACAGGTAGGCACTGTGAGTGTTGAACAAACACAAATGTGCCTGAACGGGCGTTTGCCAAAGGGATTTGTTAGCCACCCTAGAAAACGAGTGTACTCGGAAAACGAGTAACCGGCCGTTATACCGCAAAAGACGCCTACCGTTACCAAATCTGCGTAAGAGAATGCAAAACCTTATAGGATTGAGAAGCAAACGTATTTGTTGAGGGTGGATCAAGTGATGACATTGTTCGACATTGAGTCAAAGCCATCATTTATGTAATAGTAAAGAGAAAACGATATACATTTCTATATATCAAGAACAAAAACTATGACAAAGTGTTTTCCTGTGACGCGTTTCGTCCATTAGGCCTTCGTCTATTAGGCCGTCATTGAACTCACGAAAGTAATTTTATATTCATGCAGCTACACATACGCACGAATAAAAGAAGTCACTGAGAATTTCGATTTAAAATTAAAACCTTTTTTTTTAAATATATGTTTTAGGTACTGCCACGTACTTTCTAAAAAAAACACACCAAAAAACACATTTAAAATCATTCTTTGAACTTAAATTACGGCTCTATTTGAAAGATAATAATAAAAGGAAAGCTAATCCGAATTAAAAGCGAATTAATTTCCGGATAAAATAAACGTTTTAGGCATGTTTAAAACATTGGCACGTTTTCTGTCACTTATCGACTCATCGAGCCATTATTGTATACGAAAATGTAAACAACAAATTTTAAAAATTCTCTTTAAAATGCAATATCTCTCCTAGAGATGTTTCGAAATCTATTAGTAAATTTAAGGATTAATTAACTGGATTTTCTAAAAGTAATGTTCACCTTTCTTCTTTCTTTTTTTATTATTTAAAACAGAATTAAAATAACGTTTTATTTATGCACGGTAGCCTCTGATGTCAAAGAACAAATAGAAACGCTGCAATTCTACTCCAGTCCGAAAAAAACGCGCGAAAATGTAAAAATAAAGCTCGAAGAAATACAGAAGACCAGCAGCGCAATAATGTAGAATTTGTTATTTATGTTTAATAATAAATTGTCTTTAACCTTATATAAATAATAGTTTAAGAATATAATCTTTTATTCTATCTATAGGCTTTTATCAAAACTTAGCATAATGAATAAATTTACAAGCATTAAAGCGCGACCAAAATAAAATACAGTGTAACCCGGATATAAGAGATTTTCTCTGGTCCCAAATTAGAGCCATACTTACCTAAACAAAATAGACCAAACCCGGATATAAGAGAATTATTCTCCGGTCCCGACAACTCTCTTATATCCGGGTTACACTGTATAGCTTAAATGTAATTCGTGTTAGATTATTGTGAAAAGAAAAAAAAAACATTTATTCTAAGAGTAAATTTTAGAAAAAATTACAATAAATTATTCTTTTATGTAAATGAAATAGTTCGTAATTTTGAAAATTTTCGTAGTGGCGAGGAGAACAAATTATGCAAGAAAAAATAAGACAAAGATTTGTTTTTGAAATAATGAAACCTTAAAATGACATTAACAACTTACGTTTAATTAATGAAATAAGTATTGGTTCTTCTTGTATACAAGAATCTGTAAATAAATGCAAGAGACACGCGCAAATAAAAAAAAAACAAAACAAAAAACGTAAAAACCCGTATATGGATCGAAAAACAGTGCTTTCAAGATGCAAAAACTGACTGAACGAGAGATATGAAATTAGATTAATTTAATACTCTTCCAATGTTGAATAATAGCCAGTCAAAGCGAGGCATAAGAATTATTTCTCTTTTGTATATATACATAGAAAAATAATCTAACAGTTGCAAAAAGGAAAAAAATAAAATAAATTTCTTTTAAAAAGGTTCACGCTCTAAAATAGTATTAAACTTGAAATTTTTTGAATCTTCAAGCATGTCTTCATTATTTAAAAAAATAAAATTTTGCGACAAACAGCAATGGGATGAATTTGTAGGAAGTAGCTTGGTATTGAACTCACAACTCCTTGGGTCTAGTCACTGAATTTAACCAACGTCTTTATCCTTTATGATACATGACTCAGTGCTACAGCAGTGGTGAACCAAAAAACTTGAATAGTTGAGTTAAAGAGAAATAACAGAGACATCCGGAAGAGGCATGAAACGTGGAACGAGAACAATCTACCCCGGTGGACGAAATAAATGGTTCGATTTGAAATTCCAATCACCTGAAGAAGGCCGGAGCGTACAACGGCCGAAACGTTATGAATATGGCAATGAAGATGAGAATAACATTACGAATAATGTAAATAATCATAATACCTCATCTTAGAGATATTGGAGGAATTGAAATATGAAACGAGGAAAAAAGTTTTTTTTTGTATATCTGATAAACAGAAACGCATATAAGAAATATGAGTCCCCCAAAAAGGCCGAAATGTAAAACAGTAGAAAAGTATTTTGTTCTTGAAAAGTTGACTGTGCTGGTATTTGAATGTAAATGAAACCAGAATAGTAAACAAAAGGAATTGCCGAATAACCTGGAGTGTGCTTTGAAAATGGAATTTAAAATTGGGTCGAATTTTGGAAATCCACAAGTAAAGAGTAATTCCATTGGAATTCGACAAACAAAATGAAATTCCTTAGAAATAATTTTTTAAAAAGTGCTGACGGGGAAAACGGCTGAATGTCGCGAGGAATGTGTAAAACATATTTTATTGTTTTGGGATAACAGACCGCTTTGTTTGGGGTCGATATCATGTCTCCAGAGTTGGAGAAAATTAATTGAGGAATACATAATGAGCTTTGAGGAATAGTGAGAGTTTGACGCGATTATAAACCGAACTATCGGTTGAAGCCAACAGTAGCAGTCGCAATTTGAGCGAGAAGCGACCAGAGGTCATGAGAGGCCAACAGAGAGCCCGGCGATGGCAGGAAGACGCCGGAAGAAGCCACGTGAACTGCCGCCGAAGAGAATTGCTGACGTCGAGTCGGAGAAAAGAATTGCTGATGTCGTGTCAGACAAGAGAATTGCTGATGTTGAGCCTTGATGACGAGGTTGCTCGACCTAACATATTGAGTGAATGTTTAACCCGCTCCAAGTTTTAGAAGCAAGAGATACAGTATCACGATAGAGAGTCGAACGGGAAGGGTTAATTTTGTTGTATCAACAAGTATAAACCAAATGAATATTAACCCAGCGGCCTTCTTCCTTATTTGCTATGATATTTGTGTTTTCACCGACGGAAGCATTCTTGTCCTTTTTCATAGCACGGTTCTGCCAACACGATTCATCGCTGAAGTGCGAACGGAAATTCGATCTTCACTGCATTGTGATCAAAGAACACGACGTGAGCAAGGCAGGTGAATGAACAAAGCGGTCAACAGATAACCATCAGTTGACCGGCGCTAGTACTGACCAGCGTGGGAACAACCCAGGATTGAGCCGAGCTGGCTGTGTTATAATGTTATGTATGTGGATATGTAATTGTGTTGGAAATAAGGTTTATTTCCTATTAATTTCAAAATTGCACTGAAAAATTAAAAAGTAATTTTTAAAAAAAATAAACATTAAGAGTATTTTTTCTGTTTAAGCTGATAGAAAATAACATATTTTATTAAATTATGCAAGCGCCAATTCTCAAATATGTTTGATTTTTATTGAATTATTGTTAGTAAGCTTCGGGCGAATTTTTCGTATGTTCACACATGATATTGCATACATTTTTTGCTGAAATAATAACTTCAGGGATTTTTCTTTATAAAGAAATTGAATGAATATACACCAAATTAAAAAGTACACATAAACCTATGGCGAAACATACCCACAAAATATTTCTTCAGGGTCACTTTAATAAGAAAACCTATTTAGTAATGAACGTTTGAATCGACTCATTCCTTGATTTTTCGCAAATACTTTAAAAGTAAGTGGCTAGCGATTTTTTACTTACATTTCGGTAAAAAAAAACCCTCCATTTTGATGGTACCTAATGTTTTTCGGTTTATAGTCTAGATGATTTTATTTAGTTTCTTTTTGTTCATATTTCCAACACTTTTGTTATTAAATATCCTACATTGTGATAACAAAAGATCAGCTAAAAATGTAAAACGTTGTAACTTGGACGAAAATTTATTGTGGATAATCTAGCGATTAAATCACTTTCTATACATTTTCATCTTAGTCTTCTCTTTTAATTAGAGTAGCATTTTTAAATCAAAATTATAGTGAGTCTTATTACGATGTGCGACTAATACATTTCGTGTTTTGTTTTGTGAAAGACCTCTTTTATGTTCATATAATCTTTATTCGAATTTCTTGAGGGTTCTCTTTTGTACTGTGTGTGAAAATTATTACAGGTGATAGAATAAATTCCCCCTTCAAATTTTAGCTTATTTAATTTTGCATCAGTTAAGTCTTTTATCGTTTTAGAAGGAGTTGTTACAAACTTTTATAATTTTAAATCATTTTTTCAATTGTATTTGTAATAGAGTTGGTGGGTAGGACAATATATTTTAATTCGTTGGATATATTAGGAAGTTCGCTTTTCTATTTTGAAATATTTTATGAACGTTTTGTTTTGCATTGAATATGAAGTAATTCAGGTATCTGAGGCGCTCAAAAGTATTTTCAATGTATTCCTCCCCTTCATGTAAATACTGAGGCCGACAAATTTTGAGTGCTTTTATAAAGAATCCAATTATTATCCCAGATTTTATTTTGTTGTTATGTTGGGAACAGAAATTTATGAGATCCTTTTATTAATTGATTTGCGATGGACACTTAGTTGTAGGCTATTGTTAACGCGGTGTAACATGATATCTAGGAAAGGTAAAGTATTGTTTGTTTTCATTTCATAAGTAAATTCCATTGTATGTTCGGCTTTGTTTAGTTTATCTACAAGCACAGGTAAACCCAGTTTTGCGGGAGTATATAAATAGAGCGTCACCAGTATATGAAAAGTATGCTGATTGTTTAGGTAAAATATTTTGGAAAGTAAGAGTAATAATTGCAAATATTGTGTTTCGAAAAAACACCTCAACCAGTGCTTTCACACACACACACACACACACACACACACACACACACACACACACACACACACATACATACATACATACATACATACACACACACACACGTTCATTCCTGGAATAATAATCTGTAAATTTAATAGCAGGTGGCACCAACATAATTTACATCAGAGTAAGACCCAGATACATATCAGTTGTGCTTTGACAACTGGAGAGTGGGTGAGTGAATAAGTGAGAGTAAAGCACTGGTTAGGCTACTCATGGCAAAATGGTGCGAATTCTTGGTGTTTGAGGAAAAGGACAATAAAGGAACAGGTTTCAGGAAGACAAGATAGTGGTGGACGTTGCATTTAAATTTTTGAAGATTGTAAATAGCAGGGAACCAAGGAACCGAGAAAAGAAACTATCAGAAAAGAACTAACGTTTGCATTTAGTTAGTTCAACAGTAAAACAGTGAGACCTAATTGCCAATCTAGTAGAATGTCTGAATTCAGTCAGCTCATCTGAACAACTGCCATGAAAATATTTGTAGAAAAGAGAGTAAAGCTACATCACGTCAATGAGAAAATGCCAAGTCAGGATCAATTATATTACAGACACTTCTTTAATTTTTGTTAAGAATCTAGGGGATATATTGTAGGGGTACCAGACCAAATACGACAGAAGTATTCAATGCAGGGACGAATGGTAGATTTATAAATGTGCAAGAGGGATTCGGACGAGAATAATTCTCTGGCACGAAATAGCGAACCCACTTTCCTAACAATAGACCAAACAATTGATTCAATATAATCACTCCACTTCATGTCAATGGAAGACGCGAGAAAGTGGAAAGTATTGCTTTCCTAGACTTTAGTATTAGCCATGTTGATGAAAAACAGAAAAAGTTCTCTATGGTGATTAAATGAAAGCAGTTTTGTTTTGAAGACGTTTTGAAGATTTAAAAGCCATCCATTGCCCCAGTTAACCACTGATTGGATGTCTTTTTGAAGAGCATTTGCCAGTTCTACTTTGTTGGACCTGTCGGACTTGTTACTAATCTAACCCTTTCGCCCCAGCCCCTCAACCTCCGGAGGTTTACTCTCTGGGTTGAGGTGTCTACTCGGTCCTAGCCGAACTTAAGGGAGTGGCCGTAGGACCCTGAGCATCCATAGATTATTCGGCCGGTCCACTGGTTTTTCGCTAATTTCGCTACTCAGATCTACTCCAATTTCAATTAAAAAAAAATATACGTGTGTGTGTGTGTTTCCCAGACTCTCTCTCTCTCTGTCACACTAAAATAGGGGTAAATAGTTGTGTCATCTGCATCTGGGAACTAATGACCTAGGGAAGGTCGATAATGAAGATCAGAAACAGCGATGGTCCGAGGATAGAGCTCTGGTGTCCCCTGTATTAACATGCAATGAACTAGTGTCCATTCAAAACGACCGTCATTTCACGATTTGTGAGGAACGATTGGATTAGGCTAAATCAAAATATACCGTAGCCCTTGAGCTTGTGGATCGCCTTTGAAATATCTTGGGCCACAACACGAGCATCGCCTGGTGACTTGTTAACATATCGGCGAAACGGAAGGCATGTTTTTATCCGAAAGGAGGTCGTGTAACGTAAGATGCTGAACCAATTCCTTCTTTAATACTTTGTCAAAAAGAGGTAAAGGAGTAAATAGGGCGACAATTCAAGGGGTAGATGATTCTCCAGAGTTCTTAAAGACAGGAACTACAGTGGAGGCCTTTCAACAACAAATTGGAACGCAAGAAGTATCACGACATTTATTGTAAATTTTGGAGAGAACAAGAGACAATTCAGTAACATATTTATTTAGGATAATTACAGCGATACCGTTGAATCTGCAAACCTTGTGTGGCTCTAGTTTAGAAATGATACCAGAAACCATGAACGAAGTTATGTGTATATCACTTAGTAGAGAAATGTTAATATTTTAGATGTATGTGAAACGAGGTGGACAAACAATGGAGATTTCATCAGTGACAAACACAGGATCATATATGCAGGCGGAGAGAAAAATGAAAGAGGAGCAGAACTGCTATTAGACCAAGACATGAGGAATGTGACATTGTCAACTATCTGAAAGAATTCACGTCGTTTAACTGAAAGGAAAGCTTTCCTACATACCCATCATAGTTGCATATGTTCCAGGAGCACAATATACAGAAGAAATTGAAAAGTTTTACTCTACACTAGACAACGCCACGGCTCAATGAAAATCACAAGAAATTAAAATCATCATAGAAGACCTGGAAGCGAAAATAGGCAACGTGTGATGGTGAAATAGTTGGCTAATTCGGGCTAGGAACGCGGAGAAAAATGGGTTCAATTGTGCACGACCAATGATCAAGTAATAGCCAACATCCAAGACATATATAGACACTGAGATGCCCACGAGGATAAACGAAAAAGCAAATTGATTATATAACTCTCAATGAAAGATTCAGGAATTCAATTTTAGAATGCAAAACATACCCAACTGCCGACTGTGGGAGCGAGCCACCGTCAAGTGATATGCAAACTTAGAGTGAAACTACGGAAATTGAAGCGGGCCAAGTTAGCACACAAACTGCAATACGACAGACCTTAATGCGAAGGAGAAATATATGGACAGTGTTAAAAGTAGATACAATGGACAAAATGAGAATGGAAACTCGAAGTGGAAACATTAAGAGAAGCTTTAATAACATCAGCAATCGAGATCATTCCAAAAGAAAAAGAATGGATGACAGATTACAAAAGACATGTTCATCAACAGGATACATAAATTCCAAGAACGAGACACTGATATTAGAGAAAGATGAGGTGGAATCATTACTGGCCAAATTGAAAGACACATTAATTTCGAAATTCTTGTAAAAATTAACTACTTCTTGGATTTTAATGAAAACTTCAGAACTTATTCAGAAATGAATTAACTTATTTTAGAAATGTTTGTCTCTTTGAAAGTCATGGTATAAATATATTTTTTTATATCTGTTACCCCCCCTCGAACTTAATTTTATGAAAACTCAAAAAAAAATTTATTTGCAACCTGAATGTTTTTTTTTAATTAAATGCACAAAACTCTGAAAAATCTAAATCATCGATTTTTTTGTTAAAAAAATGTCCGAAATTGTTCAAACTTTTACCTCAATTGTAAAAATACAAAACCCAATAAAACTAAGACAATATTTAATTAAGAAAGTTTTTAATGGCTTTTCTGAATAATATATACGAAGGTAATTATTATCTGAAAGAAAAAATTTTTTTTGATGAACAATGAATTTTTACATTAATTTTTTTGATGAACAATGAATTTTTACATTAATTTTCTTTTTTTTTTCAATTTTTAATACACAATATGACAAAAGGTTGTTATATATTTATACATTATGTTCTTTCTGCAACCTTATGGAAATGATATATTATGTTCTCTACTTTTTAAAGATCATAAATTTGAAAGCTTATTAAAATCTGACAACCATAATTATTTTTAAAATAATTTTGAATATTCCAAAATTGTATTTAAAATTGTCTCCAACGAAAGTATGGATGCACACCCTGAAATAATGTCACGTGAATAGTTTCTTTTGATAGAAGCAAATTTTTTTTTACTTCAGAAATGGCTTTGATTCGTTCAGTAACAACAAAACAACGCTTGTCAAGTTTTCTGAATATCGTCGTATTATTTTCAATTTTTTTCTTTTTCTATTCAAATATAATCGAATAGTGGGATAAAAGAAAATATCGACTATTTACAATTACAAAAAAAAAAAAAAAACGCCCTTGGAAGTCCAGCCAAATTTTCAAGTTTGAAATCGAATGCATAAATTCATTGTACATTACTTTGGAATTATTATCCACACGACAAATTATCAATTAAAACGATTTTTGGAGTTTAAATTTTCTGGAGTTAGCTCTACTTGTTGAGTCAAAAAACAAAACCAACATAGCATGTTAATTTTATTAATAAATAAAATAAAACTCATATTACTGCCATATCATATTAATAAATAGAAAAAAATCTGCCTTAATAAAAAAGAAATAAAATCTCATTTCATTAAGTTAACCCGTTTCAATTAATGGTGTTTCATGTAATTTTTATATTCTCAGAAAAATATTTCATGACTGAAATAATAAACCTCAATTTAAAAAAATGTATTTTTTTTACTGTTTTATTTTTACTTGTAAAATTTGATTTTCTTTCATAATTTAAATGTTATTTTCAGTGCAGAATTCTTCCTCAAACGTAAGGTAAAAAAAAAATTTAAAAAATTTGAAAGTGAATTTTTTTTTTAAATCTACTAACCAGATTCACTTAAAATTAGAACGAATTATATCACTTCTGCGCTACCGTCCAATAAATTTCCGTGCCGCAAGTTGTGAATATATTGACGTACATCAATTAACGCCTGTCAATGGCTTAAAAAAGGAACGACTACGGTTGGAAATATCTCTCTTAAAAAATTTTCTGCTAAAAATGTAAGTAATGTTTCTTTCAAATTACATTAAGTATACTTTAATCATTCTAAATTTCCTAAGATAACAAAAGAAAAAGGTGTAATTGATTTTTCATGATTTTTTAACTAACAAACTATGATCTTTCCGACAGAAATGTCGATAAGTTCGATTTTACGAAATTTTTTGACTCGAAAAAAAAAACAAGATTTTTAATAAAATTTTCAACATTTATAGGAAGGATTAAAAAATCTGAAAAAATATTCAGAAAATACTTTGGTCTTTCCTCTTTAATAACAACATAAATATTTAAACTTTAAAAATTGTTTTATCAATTTGGGGACCTTTTTTCGTCAAGGTATACCACTTTTTAGCGAAATATTGGACATACCTAAGCTATAATGATCAACAAGGCAATTAATTTACATAATTTATACAATGGAATTCTATATGTTAAATATGTATGAATTAATTTGTGTAGACTTTGAACAATAAAATCTTCATATCTGGAATAAATGGTTTGTGTCATAGAGTTTAATGAATATACATTGTTCATTGAAGGAGAATTTGTCGGAAATGTTGATAAAAAGGTTCACACAAGATATGAATATGAAAACTTTTGTCCTTGTGATTGTTGTCGTTGACGGATCATTTGAGGTCTCAATGAGTTGATACGTCCTTTAATGAGTTTAGCTTCTGTCGTTATTGTGGGTATGACTGTGTCGTTTGCGACTTTTCCGCCAGTGTGTTTGTATTTGTCGCTGTTGTTGGCATTGTGTAATTTGTAATTTGCCGCTAGTTGGTTTGTAAGCGGACTCGTCTTTGCTGTTGTTGCTAGCATTACTGGCTTCTTTGAGTTTTGCCGTCAGTTGGTTTGTAAGTATGTTTGTATTTGTCGCTGTTGTTGGCATTATTGGGTAATTTGCCGCCAGCTGGTTTGTAAGCTGGCTAACCTTTGCCGTTGTTGATGGCATTACCCAGTTGTATGAGGTTTTGCCTCCAGTTGCTTTTTGAACTGGTTTGTCTTTGCTGTTGTTGCTCGTATTACTGGGTCATTTGTCGCTGCTGTTGGCTTTACTGGGTGATTTGAAGATTTGCCGCCAGCTGGTTTGTCTTTGCTATTGTTGGTATTATTAATGTGTTGTTTGAGGTTTTGCAGCCAAGCCTATCCGAAACATACATACATACATACATATATATATATATATATATATATATATATATATATATATATATATATATATATATATATATTCAGTAATGGATAGCTACACATACATTTTGCCTTACCAGTTGCTCAGACATCACAGATGCAGTTTACGGTGAAGATTTAGCGCTACTTTCTGATCAAATAAGCCAATCAAAAAGCTTTCTCAATAGTCTTGAACATTCAGCCAAAGGTAACGGTTTCCATAAACTTAAATCAAAATGGAACAATCAAAACAGTACTTGGCACACTTTTCAACTGTGTACATGAATTTACTTATCTCTGTGTTAACTCTCTAACTGCGAAAGCGATGTAAACAATCATTGGCAAATACGGGGGTGCTGTCGAAAAGCTATCACTAGTGAGGAAATCTAGAATTCCAGTCATGAAAAAGAGCCTATTTTAAGCAACTGTTAGCCTTGTTTTATTGTATGTTTGCCCAGCATGGACTCTTAGCTCAAAGCTGGAAAGAAGACGGGATAGAGCCTGCACTTGCATGCTAAGTGTGGCTTTGAATGTCACTTGGAGAGATCGTCTGACCAATGAGCGATTATATGGGAACCTTCGTCCAGTATCAGACGTCATTAAAGAGCGTAAAGCCAGATTCACATGACATTGCTGGAGAGCAAAAGACGAAATTGTTAGTGAAGTTCTTTTGTGGAAACCTGCACAAAGAAGAGCTCGCAGAGGACGACAAGCCAATACAAGCAGATTTATGACAATATAAACTGCAATCCCCCTAAGCTTCCGAATATGATAAACAACTAAACTGAATGGCGACAGTGAGTTGTGGACATCCATGCAAACAGTGCGACCGGATGATCAAGATGATGAGGATGATGAGGATTTGCCGCCAGCTGATTTATAAGCTGGTTTGTTTTTGCAGTTGATGTTGTTATTAGTGGGTCGTTTGAAGTCTTGTTGCCAGATGGTTTATAAGTTGATTTATATTTGCCGTTCTTGTTGGCATTACTGGACCCTTTGAAGTTTTGCCGATAGCTGGTTTATAAGCTGGTCTGTCTTTGTCGTTGATGTTGTCATTAGTTGGTCGTTTGAAGATTTGCCGCCAGCCAGTTTGTCCTTGTCGTCGTTGTTGGCATTACTCGGTCATTTTACGTTTTGCCGCTTGCTTGTCACAACCTTTGTTATACTCATTGGTGGTCGTTTGCGATTTTTCCGCTAGTTGCTTTGTAATTTGGTTTGTCTTTGCCGTTGTTTTTGTTGTCATTAGTTGTTCGTTTGAAGTTTTGCCGTCAGTTGGTTTATAAGGTAGTCTGCCTTTGCCGCTTTTGATGGCGAGGAATGTTGGTTCAATATGTCTTGCTAGACATTTTCCCCTCCAGAATCTAATTACATATTTATAATTCTACTATTCATCAATACTTTGAATATTGTTGCCACATGTTTTGGTGCTTCTGTTATATATTTAGAAATTCTTGATAAAATCCAAAGAAGAATATGCAATGTTATTGGCCCTGACCTGGTTTCCCCACTTCAGTCTCTTTCCATCGCCATAATGTCGCTTCACTGTAGCTTTTCTATAAATATTTTCATTCTAATTGTTCTGATGAGCGTTACTCTATGGTAGCTAGACTTTATGAGTTTAAGCGCAGTACTAGATTTATCACAAGATTTCATCATTTTAAAGTTGAATTAGCTAGCTTTAACCATAAGTTCTTTGTTATCAATTTATTTTCTCGAACTTCTCGTGTGTGGAACTCTCTTCCGGCTTCTTTGCTTTCCAATCAACGTTGATCTTCAAACATTTAAATGCAATGCCAATCGTTACCTACTGTCTTGTTGATTCCTCTTCTTTTGTTGTTCTCGCTCCTTAATAATGTTTTTCTTTTTTCTTATTTTTTCACACTCAGTCACTCATTGTGTCTTAGTGGCTTTATTGTCTTGCTTAAGGTGAAATGATTTTAAAAAATGACGATGTGCCACCAGCTTTGACATACTTTAATTATGGTGACTTTTTCAGCTTACATTTCTGGAATGAATCCTTGTCTACGAGGGTTTCACTAGTATACCAGTAAAAAAAATATTTCTTTTTATAGGATGATCGTACATTAATTTCGTTTTAAATTTACCTAAAGTTAACTACGAGTGTTTAAAAATAGCTTTGATAGCAGGTGACCACGACGTTCCTGCCAATTTTTGTGCTTTTCTCTGGAGCCTACTGAATTGTCTTATCCTATTTCAAACCAAAGGCAACAGGGCTCTAAGCCCACAGAAATTTTCATATCACTACAACATTTTCAGTAACCTCGACTTGAGTAATCGAATAACAGAATTGAGGCAAATCTCTTGATCTCATGGGGCAATTCTTCAAATTGAACGTTACCCATTTTTTCGGGAAATCGTTTTAACTGCTCATTCAGCTTTTCACTCTTCGGTTTATTCAAAAGTGATTTTGAATTTTGAATTAATTCATAAATTTCATTCCACTGGCATAGCTGGGAAAACCGAGTATTAACTGAAGACAAACTTTGATCCACAACCAATATAAAACAGGCTTGTACAAAGGTGCTTAAAAAATAAAATATACGTTTCTAAATCTTTATTTGAGGAATATTAGCTAATTTAAATTTTAATTAATGTGATTTGAAATAAATAGTATTTACTTTTAGTTCAGAATATCGCAGAAATGCATTTTTAACACGGGGGTAGCTGTTTATTTAAGGTTGTGGTTGACTGTTTCGCTGAAGGCCAGAAATTTGTTTATTTTTTTCGTTTGGATATATCTGTAAAAATTACTTGAGGAATATTTTATTTTACAATTCAGAGAATATTTTCGGTAACTGGTGGCCCTGTTTTACCGAAAAAAAAATTGATGATTTAAATTCTCCAATGAATTTTGCTTTTAACTAATATAAACATTAAGTGGAACAAAATTTAATTTTGCGAAATTTCATAAAATTAAAAAGGGAAAGGTGAAAAAGATCAATATTTTTGCCACGATTTTCTAAATAACAAAGCATTTCTAAATTAATTTCATTCATTTGTGAATAAATCTTGAAAGTTTCATTAAAATCCGACAATTATTTGATTTTGTAAGAATTTCCAAATCAATGTGTTTTTCACCGCAAAAAAAAAAGACGCTAATCTTTTGGCCCGGCTGACGTACGATAAACAACATTTTTAACAAAAATTTCGAATGTTCTAAGAAGGATAATTTGATAATAAAAAAATCCTTTCGTCTTTCCTCATAATAACAAAGCTTTTGACAATAAAACTATCTTTTTATTAAGTTTGAGACATTTTTTATCATGTATTCTGTTTTAGCGAATCAAATTTAAACTCTAAGTAGAAAAATAAATGTTGACTCACATACTAAAAAGAAAAACACTTATATGCTGAAGTGATGTCAATTTTTTAAAGCAAAGGCTTCTCTAAGACTGTGAAATGAAAATGTGACAATTCCATTATCCAAGAAATGCTTTTGTTTTTACTACTCTTTGATTTTATGGCATTGTTTCTCTCCACCCACCCTTTATTTCTTTATCCTTTCTTTCACTGTCAGCTAATTATTTTTCTCACTTCTATGTGAAAAAAAAAAAAAAAAAAAAAAAATAGTCATGAAAAATCAAAATCAAAGGACAGGTGTCAAGGTATGGACCTGTCACATTGGTGTAAAACTTTGGCCTCAAGTTTTTCCAGCTAAACTCCGAATCTATTTCTGGGTTTAAGGTTTATTGCTTAAAAAGTAAAGTTAAACGGACAAATGAAGACTTCAAAGGAGAATTTATTTACTTACTAGCTTTGTTGTTAACCATTCTTTGTAATTTTCTATTGCATTTTATTTTTTAGTTTCAATTCTTTTTACAAAATATTTTTATTACAATTTTTCTTAAATTTAATGCAACAATGGAAAAAAGAAAAAAATATCATGAAATTTCTGCTAAAAGTTCATTTTTTTATTAAGTGTTTTAAAGGAATATTTTGCTTATTGGAAATTTTAAATTTAATTTATTAGCATGAAATTAAAACTAAAATAAAAGCTTCAGGAAAGATTTTTCATTTTTAAAAATTCATTTTAAACTTTAGGTATCGCGTTTCTGTAAAACGTTCACGTTGTCAAGCTTCTTCTGGATAGAGTGACCAATCGCCTCGACAATATCACAATTAATTCCAGCAACATTGGATGTTGTCAGACAAGATGATACTGATCGTAGTTCTGGCTGGCTTGGGTCAAACTGCTCGCCGGTTCTGTAGGCGAGATCGATCAATGTTCTCATGGCATCATGCTTTTAGTTGCAGGTGCGAATGCTATACACCCACATCAATCTCATCAATGATTCCGTAAATCCTCGCTCCCTAGTTAACCCGCTTCTGCTCTTTATGGATCCCATCATCATTTGTTCAGTAAGGAGGTCAGTTGACAAGACGACCCAGGAACTGCGTCGCACAGAATGAAACCCGTACTCTGAGAACTGTTGATGCAGCCAAGGATGCTTTTCAGGTAATTCTAGAATCTTTGCATAATTGAAATGCCTTCCGTTCACCTCTGCAAAAATAGATGGCCCTTATAACGTTCTAGACGTTTTTATTTCAGCCCTTTTACTGAATATGTATCCTCGGTCCGGTTTCCAGCAATTTCTGCCATTCACTGAGTGTGTCGACTTAATTTTCAAGCCAGGCACATAGTTTGTTAAATATTGTCAACATGACGGGCTCCTCTAGACGACCACTACTACTGTGTTTTCCACTAGGAGAATCTAAGTCCTTACGAGAGCAAAACGGGCATGACACGATTTACGGTAAACTGCCTCTGTAGCAACAAGGTCTATACAACTCTCCAGACGAAACTGTACTTGCTTTGGCCATACACCCACCTCACTTATGACATTTCAAGAGCATATCATCACGGAATGGTAAAGTTCGAACAATTCGCCAACCTTTATTTCGGTCAGGATGCCTCTCGACAAATAAAACAGAATTTCAGAATTTATGCAGAAAAACACTTCTCTTTCCAATGGGGTGTGGTAGTTCCATAACGTAATTTCTGCTTCTTAGTGTTGGAAGATTTGAGCAGTTCATCTAACTTTCGTAAACATTTAACATCAATGAACTGGCGATGGCGGTCACTATGAACAAGAACTTGGCCAAGAGGAGCGGTACTGTTTCGCTGAATAAGGTATTCATGGAGCACATTTCTGCCATAAAGCTCATTTAAATTGCTGAAGTTTGATAGTCTACGTGTAACTTTCAGCTGGTTAGCTTCTTTTTCGAAACTGTTGCTGCAAATCTCACACACGTTCTCATCGATTTTGGCTGTCTGATGTTCTTCCATGACGAGCGCTGGAAGAAAATTGAGAAAAGCACGTTTAAAGTTTAGTTCGAATATCTGGGAAACAAAAACGATGCATTTAACAAATTTGTCTATATTAACATTTACGAAACCGAAGCCCTGAAGATTTAACTCATGAATGATTTAAGTCTTGTTTACGCGAAGGTCCCTTTTTTCCTTACCGGAAGGAGAAGTTTGGTTATGAAGAACTCATGGAAACAAGCCTGAACCTAATTTCCTATCCTAAGAAAGATTGTGCAAACATATTTATATACAACTTTGAAGTGCATGGATGTGAATCACTTACGGATAAACAAAAGAAAGAACTTCTTTCCATTTCTATTAAGTATATATATATATATATATATATATATATATATATATATATGCTACTAAACGTCTCGTAGTGTCTAAGGATGTAGAGTCCTCCTACACCCTAGCAAGAACCCAGCGATTAGAAATACAAGAGCAATATGGATATTTATAAAAATTACACAAAGATCACATTCGACTTTTCGTGCAAAAATATAAAAAAATGAACTTCCCCACCAAATCTAAATCCTTGTGCCAAACACAAAATCTAGTTGGTAGGAATAGAAAGGGCAAAAATAACCTGTGCTTCTATTCTTCTTGGGGTCAAAAAGGTGCACATCACAAAATGACACTCAAGTACTGCGTAAAGTTTTAAAGGAAAAACATTTAATACACAAGTAAGGGCAAAAAAGGTACGATACAAAATTTGCACAAAAATTCCTTTTGTGTGCCTATTACGACAGGATAACGAATTTGTGATGTTACAAAAAGAGGATTAGCATCGAAAAAAGGCAAAAACGGTTACAGTTTAAGTAAAGACACGGAGTAAATGACAAAAAAAGAGTACACCCATTAAAGATGAAAAAAGAAAAAAAACTGAGAAAGTAAGAAATTGCACAAAGCAGCAAATACAAAGCGCACCCATTTCAGTTCTTCAAATGAATATTCAATAGGGACGTCTCAGCACGAAGAGGTTTCGTGTTTTTCACAGGTTGTTGTCTCGAGGTCTTTATATAGTACTTTACTTGTGATACTATTTATCGTTGCCGCGGTAAAACAGAAGAAAGTTTTGTTACAACATAAGTGTTATGTGCTAAGAGACATTGGGAAGAATTGAGAATTTAATTCACACATAAACGCCTTGAATAGTATGTCGAGCAGTTTGAACAATGGAAAAATGACCCAGACTTAAGGGGCAATGTTGATTGACACACAGCTGCAGATGCAAGCTTTAAAGCGGAAATTTCTTTTTCGCCTAACAACGAATTTGGAGTTGATTCTCCTGGCTGATTCGAGACAGGAGGTGGGTGGATAAGTCACCTACGCTCACTGAGGAGGTTTAGTGAGAGATATTGATATGAGAGATTGGGAGAAAGGAATTCCCCAAAATTATGTCAATAAATATGAAAGCGCGAAGTGAATTCACCAGTAGAAGAGAGAAGGGTCGGAACAGAAAAGAGACCCACGTGATTATCTGCTGAAGAGAAACCTCCGACTTCAGCCTTATGCCAAACTTTACCACCAACAGCAAACCAGATTTTTGCCAGGTCGACGATAGTATCACTTCTGTTTTAGATGCGGGCTGAGCTGATAATTTATTACATGCGAACTCTGATATAAAGCAATTATTGTACGGAGACTGATATAAAAACAGTATTTACTTTTGTTCAAATTATCCGAGTGTTATTTTTTTCTCTGTACGTCATAGCCCTGCTTGCATCAGCCCAACACGAAGATACCTGCGACGATTCGCTCTTGGATGCCTTATGATCTAAAAATCACAACGTGGTATAAGGTAGCTCTGGATTGAAGAGGTCACTTCAGCGACCAGCCGCGGTGTTGGAAGTCTTGGACGACCGGCTAGGGTATTGTACTATTACATAGTGGAAAGTTAAACTTGACTGTTCGTTTCATATAAATTCTTCTTAAGAAGGTGCAGAAAGGGATTTTCTGTCCTGGGGGTTGAATTTGCTTTGGATTTTCATTCTTTCCCCGTGTTAATTTATGAACCCTTCGGCTGGACTAATCCTCCGTCCTAAGATGTGTGGGCGCTAATGGTTCCTCTTCGACGCTTAATAGTTTTCAGACCTTACCCGTTAATAGCAGTCCTTTTTATTGAACAATAGAGGGTCACACCGGCTCCATCCAGCTTTTCACAAGGGCTTGAAAGCACGACTCTCATTGGCCAGTAAATATGAAAACATTTCTCCATGAATTAAAAAATGGATCCGCAACATTTCACAAATAATTTCGGAGGTTCTTTTAAAATAGATTTTCACAACTGCAACAATTTATCTTTACAACACGCCTGGCTTTTAAAATACATCTTTATCAAGGGTACGTGTAAAAAACAACCTTGACGATTAAATATTCATTCATTAGAAAGACGAAGTAATAAAAAATAAAATGTTTATATATATTCAGATTTCTTAAACTTGTTATTCCTCTTAGAACCTGAACAACACAAAAACCGTGTGTTGGTAGCATAAATAATACAATATGAAACGTTTTCATCAGCAGCATTCACGAAGAAACGTTAAAATACTGGCATTAAACAAAATTCCTGTATTCCTTACCATTCACTCTGGGTTCTTCACTCTTGATTGGTTTTTCACTTCACTGATCCAGAACAGTCCAAATAAATCCATCTTCAAATAAGACTGTATCTTAAATGTTATCTAGCTGATACTATTTGATCTGTAAGAATATGATATACAGGTTATATTGCACAACCGGGAAACATAACCTCCACTATTGAACATTAGAAATTGACATCATAATGTTCGAATAACTCGAAAGACGCAAAAAACACATTCGAAATGACCTGTGCACGAAAACTATTTACAAGTAAGTGTAAATTACTCAACAAGTGGCTTAGAACCATGTTTCACCTTATAGCACCTGCTTTTTTTTGTTTTTGCTGTTGTTTTCAAAGAAAGTGGTGCTCAGAAAAACGGTCGTAAAAACTTCCTCAGGTTAGAGATGAGAGAGGAGATTTTATTTTCTTGCAGGATATAAAATTCTTCTTCCAATGAGACTAAACATGTCTTGGTAACATTTTTTCCGAGTACACCTTAAATTCACTCTAAATCGACCAGACTAAAAGGTCTGTAAGAACTTTAACATTCACACACGCTAAGAAAACTTGAGTTGTAAAAATAACGAAAATAAAAATATCTTATATTTAAGCACCTTTTTCGCCTTTTTCTTTGATGTGTGTTGATTCAACTCCACAACAAAATATATCGGCTGTAATAAAAAAAGAAAATATCAGTTATATTGTATATTTTCGTATTTAGGATTCCAAAACATTTCTTCCTAATTCAAAAAATAAATAACGTATCTAAGCAATCCTAATTAAAAAGCAAATGAATAAATATTGTTTACGAGGTAACATTTATTCATGAAAATGCAGTATTTATTCACGAGATAATCATCATTATTAATTTAACATATGTCTAATAATAAAATTTTTATTATTAGACATATCTATTTTTATTATAAAAATAGATAATTATTATTAAAATTATCATAAAAATTATTAATAATTATAGAAAATTTAAATATAATTTTTATAATGTTTTTATTTAAATCTAAAGAACTTTAGAGTTAGGTGTTAAGGTTAGGGGTGGGGTTTTCTTTCTGTGTAGAAGAAGGGGACAAATAAAAAAAATAAAAAAACATTAAATGATTTACCAAGTTTGTGCATTAATTTTTTTGTCCCCTTTTCTGCGCAGAAAGAAAAGCCCATCTCTAACCTTAACACCTAACCCTAAAGATTAACTTTCGGGTTAGGTGTTATGGTTTCTGTGTAGAAGAAGAGGACAAATTAAATAGAATCAACCCTTTTACTTTACCAAGTTTGTGCATTATTTTTTTTGCTATATTTTTAAATTTTACAATATAAAAAATGCTTTATTTTTATTATTTAATTTGTTCTTTTAATTTGTTATTGCTATTCAAAACGGAAAAAAGTTTCTGTTGTATTATTTAATATGTTTTTGTTATAAATAAAACTACACTTACCAAAAAAAATGTACATTTCTTTACGGTAGTGCGTAGTGATTCTCTGCAAGGAAAGTCTGTAAAAGAAGTAAATAGGCCCAAATTTTATGTCTCCGCCGTAAAGTGTACCGCAGTGCTTTACTTCTAAATAAGCCGGTAATGCCTGACGAAAGACCGACAAGAAGTCCGATGTTTTCTTGTCGATAACTCCAAAACGGTAAGATATCTTCATGATTTAATTGTTAATTCGAGATCAGCATGTACATTTGCACGGAATTATGACGATTTTGGAAAATTTTAAGGGATATTTAGCGCTCGGGAAATAAAACCAACATTTACCAATGTATTTTGCTTGTGGTAGGCTTTTGTCCATTTTTCAACTTTCGATGGCAACTTCTTTTGTAACGTCCAAACAATAAAAGGATTAAAATAAAAATAAACAAAAAAAATCTAATTTAGTTACATTTTTACAATTGTTAGAACAGTTAGATGATATATTTCCAACATACATTTTTACTCAACTGTTATTAAGATTTTATTGTCCAAATCAACAATTTAATTTTCTGCTTTTTAAAGCAATAAAAATAATGCATGACAAAAGCAACAACCAAAATTTAATCAAATCAACAAAAAGATAAGCTAAAAAAATAATTTGGTTTTTGAAATCTTCATGAGATCGCTAAAAACAGCATAGCATGATGAAAAAGACGCCAAACTTGACGAAAACAAAATTTTATCGTCTAAATGTTTGTTATTTATTATTAAGAGGAAAGATCAAAGTATTTTTTAATTATTTTTAAAAAAATTTCTTTCTTTTTTTAGGGCATTAAAATAAATTTTGATTAAAAAAACCTTATTTCTCTTTGTATCACCGGAACTAGTAAAATAACATCAATTTTTAGCACGTTTTTTTTTTTTTTGTATGACAGACATTAATTTGGACAATCTTGTGAAAATAAAAATAATTGTCGGATTTTAATGAAACTTTCAGAAACTATCACAAATGATGGAACTTATTATAAATATGTTTTCCTTTTTTAAAGTCATGGCAAAATTTTTTTTTTCATATGTATTACCCTCCCCCCATAACTAATTGTACGAAAAAGCTCTATAATTTCAATTTTGGTCAGATTAGTGATTATATTTAGTTAAATAAAAGCACAAAGCTTTGAGGAAACCAAATCATTTTTTTTCTTAGTTGGACCACCTCTACCTGAAAATCATCTCTGAATTGTAACATACGAACTCAATAAAACAAAAATATTATTTAATTTCAAAAGCTTTTAATTGCTTTTATTTATTTGAACGAACATGGACAAGATTGTCTTACAGCAAAAAGATATTTCGATGAAAAATGAATTTTTAAAACAATTATTTGTTATTTCTGAAATATTTTATTATTTTTACATTAAATGTTGTTAATTCTTCTAAAATTAGAGAAAAGTTTGTACAATTTAACGAATGTTGTTATTAAGTAGATATGTATTTACAGATTATAATTTCCAAAGCTTCTTACAAACTAACGAACACCAGTATATAAAAAAAAATATAATTTGTTTCAATCAATAATACGACTGCAAATCAAATCTACGGAAGACCGGAAGCATCATGCGTGCAATAAAAAAACGTCACGTGGATTGAGTTTCTGTCTAGTATTTAACTTAAATACTGAATTTCTGATACAGTTATTTGTTATTTCTTTAATTATAATAGATTTTTACATTTAAGTTGTTAAAATATTATAAAATTAGTTAAAAGCCGTATTCAGTTTCGTAAATGTCCTCTTGAGATAGATTAATTTTTGCGAAACACATGTGGAGAAGTTAATTTAATTTTTCAATTTCAACTGAGAAGGGTACCTACAAGTATCAGTATCATCTTATGAAATTTAAATTTGTATTTTATGTACACTTCTGATAAAATTTGATAAGAAAGATACCTATAAATTAATTAGATACCTTTCTTATGAAATTTAATCTCTCTCAACAGTCTTATTTTAATTTCTTTATAATATATTTTCCATAAAGCATCGTAAATGTAAAGGTGAAAGCAAAGTACAAAAAAAATTAGAGGGCTGAAAGTTTTCCATAAAAATAACGAGGTAAATAATTTGTTCACTTAAAACTAAATAATTTCACATCTCTTTTTCCGTAGAATAACCTATCCTCACATAAGCTATCAATACGTCATGAAAATGTCTTTCGTCACCTGTCAAGTGACGCGAAATGTTATGACCTGCTTTGTTTTATTTTCAAACTACATCTTTTCAGCGCAGAAACTAAGTAATGCTTGTTTCAAAATATTTTAAGTAAACATTATAATTTCTGATTTTCTTAAAATAAGTTTTGAAAAAATTATAATTGATTTTTAAAAGATTTTCAAACTGAGATTTTCATTTTTTTTATAAAATGGAAAAAAATGTTTGACATGATTAATTATCTGTCAATTTTGCTGACTTAAAAAAAACAAGATTTTTAACAAAAATTTTGAACGTGCTAGGAACGATTAATAAATGTAAAAAATACCCCCAAAATACTTTGATCTTTCCTCTTAATAAAAACATAAACATTTAGACGATAAAATTTTGTTTTCATCAAGTTTGGTGTCTTTTTCATCATGCTATGCTCTTTTTTAGCGATCTCATGAATGATCCTATATTAAATAGATAGATAAGCCTACTTTATAACAGCCAGAAATCACTGTGTTTTTTTTGTTCCTATTGTTAAGAAACATTTTGAAATTGTTTTTGTGAATTTCTTTTCTGAGGATTGGCAAAATTGAATTGAAATTGTCAATTGCTCCAATCTGAATCATTTGGGCTCTGATAATGTCAGACTTTGCTGCCAATCACCTATTAGAAATCTCCCCCCACTCGAAATTTGCATGCACACGCACACTCCCCTCTTGCCCTGTTTGATAATATGTTGGAAAGTCTACAGATTTAGACAATTTTATAAGAATAAATTTTGTTATGAGAGTAAAATGAAGAACAAAATATATTCACACATGTAAGAGTTTTATTGATAGTCATCCCTATTTATTTCACTGATATATATTATTGAAATATTATTATTGAAACACTAATCAATATTGTCTGAAATATTAAAACAAATAATTATCATCATTTCACATTATTGCACAAGCTGTCTGAACTAATATCAGAGATAAGATAAGAATACAAGTTCAAACAAATTGTGGAATAATGAAAACCAACCAATCCCACCCCACTAAAAATCTTTTAATCAATTTTTTCTTCATTTGCAGCAATCTTATTCCATGATACTTTTTCTCCTGGACATGTGGCTTCTATTTTCCTCTTGGTCAAGTGGTTGTTATATTTACTGAAATTTGAATCAAATAATTCTATCCTATTGGTTTATAATAATAATATTGGCAGCAAAGTCTCATCAATTCAGAGTTGAATTGGCTATATTTAATCATAAGTTCTATACTAACATTTTCTTTTCTTGCACTCATCACTTGTGGAACTGTCTTCTTGCTCCATGCTTTCAGCTAATTTTAATCTTTAAAAATTTAAATGCAATGTCAATCATTATCCACTGTCTTCTTTATTCCTGTTCTTCCATTGTTCTCTCTCCTTAATAATGTTTATCTTTTTTTCATATTTTTTCACACTCAGTAATCTCTTGTATTTTAGTGACTTCTTGCAAGGATTAAAAAACAAATATCATTGTCTTTTTTCTTAAACTTGCAGGTTTTAACAGACGTGGACACAAGTTCTTCTATAATTATCAATTTAGTACAAAGTTAAATATCTGAATAGATAATGATTTGATGATCATGCATGTTGTACATGAAAAATCTCATCACTTCACAGAGAATACAAAGTTCTAAAAATATGTCAAGTTTTGTGTGTGAAGATAAGAACCTACCATATTTATAGCATTCAGCTTTTAAAATATTCATATTCTGTATATAAGACTTTTTGTTTTAAAAGAATCAATGGTATCATGAGTTTCTGTTTGAATTCTTTAATGAAAGCAGATTTAGAAGATGCTTCTTCTTTTTGTTGCTTCAAGACTTTCCTTTACATCATGACTCTTTTGCACAATTAGTATTCTTTCCTTTTGCAATGGAATCAAATATAATCATATTCTCATGTTTTTTATTTCTTACTCATTTTTTCTCATTTTTCTTCCTTTGTTTACTATCATTCTTTCTCTTCACATTTCAAAATGTTACTACCAGCCATTTTTTAGCTTTTTTTCTTTTCTTTCTTTCTTCTGATTTCTTTTTTATTCTTCTCATTACTTTCTTCTTTTTTCACTTTCTACACTGCTTTTTCACACTGTCATTTCATTTTCATTCCAACCTTTACTTTCTTTTATTCAATCTATTCATTCTTTTTCACACTGTTTCTTTAATGAACTCCCTCACTCACACTCTTTACTTCTTTGCCATCTTCCAAACCTCCCTCTTATTCTTGTAAATCCTTTTCTATTATTTTCTCTCATTGTTACTCTATTTCTCTCTTTTGTCCTTTTCGTATTACTTTACTCTTTTTAGTCTCCATCTTTGTTCCTATTTCTTTCCATTTACTTTAATTTTCATTCATTTTCTTTTGTTTCTCTTCCTCCATATTTTGTTATTTCAGTAAATTTATATTGGAAAACCATTCACAAAACCCTGGGCAATATTCTATCATTTCTCACACGGTCAATTTATCCTCTCAAATAAGTTCTTGAACAGTTTTTGCATTTTTTTTTTTATTTAATTCTGATTAGTTTGCCTCCAACTACAAAAGATATACTCAACTGTCTTCGTTATCTTTAATGAGTGTAAAACATTTTTCCTTTTTACAGCCATTGCTATTGTCAAGTTGTCATTTCTTTAAAGAATCAATGAAATATTTAACATTTTTCTTACTTTTAATGTTCACTGTATACACACTTTCCTTGCCGTGATTATGCGTTGTAAACTCATAAAGAAAATTGTTTTTTGTATTTTGTTTATATTTGGTTTAAGTTTAGGGCCAGCTTGGTGTATTGGGAAAAGTTTTAGAACCCACTTTCACTGTGTTAAGTTGCAAAATTTATAACAAACAATAAAAACACAGAAAGATATTAAAAATGATAAGGAGATTAAAAATCTCATGTATAAACATAAATTTTCTTTTCCTTAGTTGTGTTTATGGAAATCTCAAAAGAAAGATAAGAAAGAGATTGGTGAAAGAAGTTTATCTAACTCTGAGAAGACATGATTAAGAACTTTCATTTCTAACCAATGGACACTATTGACAGAACAGATATGGAGATTGAAGTGAAGCGGAAGAATAAGATGGAAAACCCTCATCTTGCACATTTGCCCCATTTATAAATTCAATTATCATTTCTTTTTTGTGGTTGATATAGGAACAGGGGATTTTGCATATTAATTAGTTTTAAAGATGCTAATTACATTTTAATGCAATGTATCTTTAACATGTATGAAATGATAAGTCTTCACAGCTTCCTTTATTTTAATATGTGTGACTTGCCATGACTTCTTAGAAAAGAGAATGGAGTATTTCTTATTGCCTTCTTCATGGTTTGTAAATCAGTAATTTTTCTTCTTAGACTACCTGCAACCCAAGAGTGGAAAACGCGCACTCTCCACTGTTATTTTGAACCCATAAGTGGTGAGAAGAGAATTTGAACTTGCCTCATTGATTCCACTTTCAAATCCAATAACTGTTACACTACCTGCACATCCTTTGAATTAGATGTTTAAATAAGAATGTTTGATTTTTATATACAAGACATTTTATTGTTTCTATTGTTGGTGTCAGATGTTGATTATTTGAAATTTAAATAAACCAATCTTTCAAAATAGAATTTTTGTAATGACATCTCTCTTTCTGAAAAGTTGTGTTTATTGTTATTGCTTAACAATAATAGCCATAAATTCTGATGCCAAAATGAATTTTACTGCAGAACAGCCCTTATACTGCAAATAGGAGACTGTTTTCAACTGTCAGCATTTATGTTCAATCGTGTGTGAATGCTGTGCAAACACAAGTTTTGAGAGAAATCAGTTTTGAACTTGTTTTTCATTGGCTGCTCCATTTGCTAAAAAAAGGCTGACTTGGCACAAGAATCTTTTTCTTTCTACTGAAATCAACATTAGTGTGCTGGAAGGCATATTTTGGAAAAAACATTCAAAGCCTAGTTTATATTCTAACTACATATAAAGAGTTATCACATTCAATTTCACCTGCTACATTTTTACAGCCATAATATTTTGTTTTACCATAGAATACAGGGAAATTGGAATAAAAATATTGTGTTATTCAGATCTTCCATATGGTTCGGGAGGAAAATATGTACGCCTTGAAAATCTGCTTTTGAAATCTTTACATTTTACCTGAGTTCAAGCACTGACCACTGGTACTGATGACAGCTATTCAACCAGTGGCTAAATCATACATTGATTTATTTATCATCCAATTTTAGAATAATATTATATAAGAGTTATATTCACATTTTTAGGTTCCTATCACAAAGTTAAGCATTTTTCTGTTTTGGAATTCATTCTTTTCTTGGTGCTTAAACATGGAGCAATGGTTAACAAGCAAGACTATCACAACTGCTGTGAGTTTAATCATTTATTTTGGCCTTGTACCACACTAAGCAAAACTTTGCCTCATGTATAACATTTTCTATTATATTCAGTAAATCACAGATATTTCACTCTTAATTACTGTTGTTATTATTAGTATTATGTTACTTTTATATTACTTGCATGTTAGTTTAAAGATACCACTATCACTCAATCATTTCACATATTCAGGACTAGGGAAAAAAGCAATAAAAGACACAAATAAATTGAAAAATTTCCTGTTTTATTCTGAGACATTTTTAGAGAATCATCTAACTTTTAGTTACCTTCTTTTGAATGACGTCACTTTCTCATCAGTAATAAATCTTATCTCGTTTGACACATCACTTTTATATTTTCTCATCTGAGCACTTTGATGTGGTGCAAAGGTAAGCAGGTCTTAGTGGATCAATTACGACATAGTAGTTAATTCAATCCTCTCTGGCTGCTCAATATTTTGGGCCTTGTGCCACATGCCAGTCATGCTTACTAAATCGTTATATTCTCTCATCTATTTAATTTATCAGCAATCTAAACCAATCCGTCTATACAGTGTCACATAATCATATGAAGGTGACAGTGTTTGAAAATACAAAATAAGTAAAGAAAAGTACATTTTCACATTCCCTTTTGTGGTGTATAAAAGAAGGTTATCTGCTCTTGAGCAGGAGAAATACAAAAAATGGTCACGACGTAGGAGATTGTAGTACCACCTCCTGCACAATTAAATCTGGATCTCACAAGCCACTAACCACCAAACGGTTTAGGAGGAGTAGATAGAAACAATGGGAATGTATTTCATAACAATTAATATAAGACTGTAGAGGACCGTGTGTTTACTTGTTGTTGAATTAGGGAAACGTGCTGTTTATTCCCGCGAGAAGAACGTCCAACTACAAGAACATGCTGGACTCAAGTGGAGTCCAACCAAAGATGTAAAGAAAACAAACAAGATATATATATATATATATATATATATATATATATATATATATATATATATATATATATAGGTAACTATACTCGTGTCGAAAAACCTTCGAATTCTTGATTTAACAATAGCCAAATCAATCACGAAGGGAAAAAAAGGTCTTAAAAAAGAAAGAGCCAGGAACATGAAAGACGGTCTGCCTAAGTGAAACCTTGGTAGGTTTGTCTGGCTCATTAGGTTTGGTAGGTTTGTCTGGCTCATTAGGTTTGACTATATATATATATATATATATATATATATATATATATATATATATATATATATATGTTATGGTCCAAGTTCCTTGTACCACGGTGATGGTCCAAGGTAGAACCAATGAAGAATAACTTGAACACAGGTATGGAATAACGCAGATATATTACAAACAGAAATATATACAAAGAAGTAGAAGTATTAGTAATGACTATCAGATTTGGTTAGAGTGAACTATGTTGTCTCGACAAGTATCACTATTCCAATGTTCTTACAATAATCCTCTCTGCTCCCTCTTGAGGCGCAGTATTTATAATGTCCGGAATAGTCCATTATTATTATGGGTAAGTTCCCATAACAACCCGCTTCCGAAGCTTTTGCGTAGCAGGGGTTTTTAATATATTTTTTTTCTTTGGATCTATTTCCAAAGGTTCTGTGAACTTCCTTTTTCTGAACGATCTTCGTTTTTCTGGCATTGTTTGTGGCGTTTTTATATCAAATGTATCGAAAATCGTATCCATCACTTCTTCCTGAGGTGGACTGTTAGCATCCTGTAACAGTCTCTTCCTTATTTGGTTTACGTGTTTTCTATGTGAGAATTTGTGTCCCTGTACTATGTAAACCATATTCCCGACTCTTTTGTCAATTGTACCTTGCTTCCAGTAAGATGAATTGTTTTTATATGCTTAAAAATAAACCTTTTTCTCCTGGGTGGAATTTTCTTTTTGGTACGCACGACTGTGTTATTTGCTTTGTTTGACTTGGTAGCAATTTATCAAATACAGATCTGATTTTTCTAGCGAACATCACTTCTGCGGGTGTTAATGCCGATGGTGTAGCATTATTTGGTGTAATTCTATATACCTGTAGAAATTGTAATGCTTTTTCCGTAGGCACATCATATGCTTTTCTTAACGCTCTTTTGAGTGTATCAACAAATCTCTCTGCTTGCCCATTTGATCTTGGGTGATATGGCGGGGATTTTATATGTTTGACTTGATAAATTTCGCAAAACTCTTGGAAGTCCGCTGATTTGAATTGCGTTCCATTATTTGTGACTAGGCAATCCACTAATCCAAACCAAGTGAACAGCACGTGGAGGCAATTTATGGTAGTTTCCGAAGTAGGATTTTTGCAACGAAGCACCTCCGGCCATTTACTATAACTATCCACTATGATCAAATAGTAGAAACCATCAACTGGACCTGCATAATCTGCGTGTATTCTTGACCACAGACGATCTGTCTCTGGTCATGGCTTATGGATGATTGGCGGTGCTTTGGCTGATAAGGAACAACCCTTGCATTTTTCCACCATCTGAGTAATATCCTGGTCCATGTTTTTCCAATATACATAGCTTCGCATCAGTGATGTCATTCTATTTTTTCCTGGATGGCCCCTGTGGAAATCCTTTAAGATTCGCTTTTGTAGTGTTTTGGGAATTACAGACCATCCGCATGCCTGATTTTTTTCGTTGGTAGATACTCCAATCTGAAATTGTAGTTCAGAAGAATTGTACCCCATCTTAGTAACCTATTGGTAGTGTAAACCGGTAGACCTTTTTTCGAACCAAATATTGTTAGTAACGGCTTGTGATCTGTCTGTAGAGTAAAAAATCTACCATAGATATATCTATGAAATCTTGTGACTGCGAAAATAATTTCCAGAGCTTTTTTCTCTATTTGTGAGTAATTTTTCTCTGCTGGTAATACAGTTTGAGAAGCATGTGCGATGGGTTTTATTGTCCCATCCAGTATTTTATGCAGTATACACGCCATAGGCCCTCGCGTTACTTGCTACAATTATTTCTAATTTAGGATCGTAGTGTGCCAAAAATAAATCCGAAATTAACGTCTTAATTATTTTGTCAAACGTTTTCTGGCATTCATCTGTCCACTGCCAAACTTTTTCTTTCTTCAGAAGTTCGTTCAGTGGTGCGCGAAGTTTATGCATGTCAGGAATGAATTCCTGGTAGTAACTCACTAAGCCTAGAAAACTTTGTAATTCTGTTATGTTCTTTGGAACTGGCATTTTTTTTTTTTATTGTCGTTGCCCTTTCAGGGTCTGGTTGTCTTCCTTCTTGATCGATGATATGACCCAGGTATTTAATTTCCTTCATGAAAAAATTGAACTTGTTTTCTTTTACCTTGAATCCATAGCTTTGTATTCTCTTAAACACCTCTTGTACGTATTCCCAGTGTTGTTCAACGCTTTCGCTATTTATCTATACGTCATCCAGGTATGCAATCGTGTACTCTAGTCCGGAGAGCATAGTATCCATTGTCTGTTGGAATATAGCCGGTGCGACCTTAATCCCAAATGGTAATCTTTGGTATTTGTACAATCCTTTGTGTGTAATTTTGAACTTTCCTCATCGACTGGAATTTGTAGGTACGCTTCACTTATGTTCTATTTTTGAAAAAAATTTATGCCATTTAATTTTGTGTATACTTCTGGACTGGGTAGAGGATAGTGGTAATCTTTTATCGCTCAGTTCAAACCCGTTGAAAAATCAGCGCATACTCGAATCTCCCCTGATTTCTTTTTTACGTATACCGTAGGTGCACTCCTTTGACTGTATTCTACTTTTGTCAATATGCCAGTGTTTTCGAGTCTGGCCAATTCTTGATCTATTTTTTTCTATTGACGCAAATGGTACGTTTTCTTTTATTACGATATTTGCTGGCATTTTTTTTACATCTTCCGAGACCTGCTGAAAATACTTCGGGGAAACTCGTTTTTAGTTTCTCTTTTAATTTATCTGCCTCGGTCGATAAGCTTTTTACATTTTGGCAGTACGTACTTATTGGTAAATCCCAAAGTTCGAATTTTTGCATCCAGTTCGTTCTGAATAAGTTTTCTGTATTTCTTAATACATACATTTTTAATTTTTTTGTCATTCCATTAAATGTCACATTTGTAATCACTTCACCCTCAAATTTTATTTTTCTCCCCGTTACCGACCTCGCAATTTTATCCGTTTTTAACATGGCAGGTTTGTTCAGTTGTCTCCATGTTTGTACGTTAATAATAGTTATGTCCGAGCCGAAATCCAACTGTAGCCTGACTTTTCTGTTTTGCATTTCTTCTTGTACGTATTTTCTTATGTTAGTCTCATCCGCTTGGTCAGTCCTCGTGATTCTTATTCTGCTTTTGCTTTCTCTTCTAGTCCAACAATGAGAACTTTTATGTCCTATTTTTTTGCATGATAGACAAGTTTTAAAACGGTATGGACAGTCTTTATACCAATGCCAAGTCCCACAGTGATAGCATGGACTGGGTGGTAGTTTTTTCTGATATTGACTTTTAGAAGTAAAAAATTTTGTTTTACCTGTTTTTGAGGAGGGAAAATTGGTTTGGTTTGTTTCTGAGGAGGAAAAGTTGGTTTGTCTTCGTACTTTATGTATGTGCGCGATGCCAGCTTCTATATTTTTTGATTCTTTCTTCACACTGATGCATCTCAGTGTCAAATCTTGTTCACTCTCCAATTTTGTAAGGATTCTGCGTCTAATTTCCGCGTCATTGGTTGAAACCAGGCCTTGGACGTATATTAAGCATTTGAAATTGTCCGCGCTGAGTTCCGATAATTTAAAGTCATCACAATATTTGTTTACAATGGAAGCGAAAGTTATGTAATGTTCGCTGTCCTTTTTTGTTAGGTTCAGACATTTCCATCTTTGTGGAATAGTGAGGTATTAGGACTGAAAAGTTCTGTTAACAGTTTTATGGCTTCTTTGAAAGTTAATTCATTTGTTTTCCTCGGTACGATGTAATATACGAATTTGGTATATTCGCATGTGCCTAATTTACTTAGTAATAGACGTACTTTTCGTGCGTCTGACCAATCTCTGCAGTCAAATTCATATAGATCTTCGTACCTTCGGAAGTAAGTTGCAAAGGTTTTGTCTTCGTCGGGTGCATACGTGAAATCTTCGATAGTGCTCCAAATAGCGTCTTTTGAGAGAACTGTTTCATTTTCGGAAAATTGCTCTTTATTTGACATTACACGTAGCAATAATTCTTGTAATTCAAGATGTTTCTGTTCGTTTTTTTTTGCTGTTCAAATTGGATTTTGATAAGTTCCACAATGGTTGACTTAAAATCTTCCATGTTAACGTAATTTTGTGTTAATATTTTCCTTTAGTGTAACCTGATATTCTGAAACTGTGTACGCCAAAAAAAAAATTTCCTTTGTTGCCAGTAAAATTGATATCCAAAAAGAAAATTCTTTTTTTTTGTTTCTTACAGCTTACTCGTCGACGCATAGCAAAAAGATTTGTCCTCCGCGTAGAGAGTTCGTTTTTCTTTTGGGTTACCTCGTCGCCACTTGTTATGTGCGACGGATAGCAAAAAAGTATGTCCTCCGCGTAGAGAGTTCGTTTTTACTTTGGGTTACCTCGTCGCCATTTGTTATGGTGCAAATTCCTTGTACCACGGTGATGGTCCAAGGTAGAACCAATGAAGAATAACTCGAACACAGGTATGGAATAACACAGATATATTACAAACAGAAATATATACAAAGAAGTAGAAGTATTAGTAATGACTATCAGATTTGGTTAGTGTGAACTATGTTGTCTCGACAAGTATCACTATTCCAATGTTCTTACAATAATCCTCTCTGCTCCCTCTTGAGGCGCAGTATTTATAATGTCCAGAATAGTTTATTACTATTATGGGTAAGTTCCCATAACAATATATATATATATATATATATATATATATATATATATATATATATATCAACAAATATATGTATTAAACAACAAATTTACAAGTGACAAAGACATTAACATTTGTTTTTGTGTGTGAACGTAAAGAGTTTGTATATTGGTGAAAGTTCGTACGTACGTGTGTGTGTGTTTCATGGCGTTTTCCCACAAGTGAGCGAAAACGCGGATCTTTGCGAGAGATCACATTTTTAAATGTGTCCGCTGAAATGCAAAGTGGAAAAGAGAACGAGGTAAGAAATTGCCCAGTTAGAACGACCACTAGTGAACAATTAGGGAATTAAGGAGGAGCTAACTCTGACAAGAGAAACGAAACAAAAAGGGTGTTTCTTCTTTATCAGGGTGGGTTTGAACTAAGGAAAATTTACAAAACGTTGGACGATGGAAATGAGACTTATGAAGAAACCTTGGCTCTTTTGAATGAGCATTTCTAAACCAAAAGAAACCTAACGTATGAAAGACACCAATTTCAATCCATAATACAGATGAAGAAAGTGCAGTGACTGCCTTGAAAAATCTGGCACATACATGCAAATTTAATGAATACTCTGCAGATGAGCCAGTAGCAGACCAATTTATTGGAAGATGTTCGTACCAACGTCTTAGACGACAATGAGAGGAAAAAGATTAACACTATCACACGTTGTTCAACTAGCAACATTAGCAGAACAAACAGGGCAACAGGCCCAAGAAATTGAACAACGAAATGTTGAAATTTACAAACTACCAAAAAAAGAGATCCAGCTCAATAGAAAAAATAAATACTTTGAAAAAAATGAAATGAGCGAGAAAACTACGAGGAGACCTTCTGTGAGGCCCGTCCTTTGTGACGGGCTAACCCTGGGACATCGGTTGAAGTCTTGTTGGGTTCTAGTACCAACTTGTCGTACTCGGCTCGCTTCCAACGCCTGGTCACCGAAGCAACTGCTTTGATCTCGATTCAACCTAGCCACGTTGTGATTTGATCTTAGGTTGACGAGATCAATCAAACGTCGGGCCGTAGTGCCAGCCGAATCCGGGTCAAGGTGATACTGCACAATAAATGTAGAAAAAAAACAAAAGCACAAACAACAAATTCAAAGCGAGCGACTAGTTAGGAATAGTGATTAATTTTATATCGGTTTGTTGAGTTACAGGAGTGCGTCTCTCTCTTTCTCTCCCAGCCCGAAGAAAAAAAAATGCGGATTGTAACACTTTTGCGTTCTTAGCTAGTTCTGGGTTTCTGGTTGGAGAATATAAGTCAGACTTCTATAATTTGTTCTTGGTTAGAAGTCTAAGTCGAAAACTGGCTTTGGTGGGAAATCTAAAGTCGGACTTCAACAAATCTGTTCTTGGTTAGAAGTCTAAGTCGGAAGGCATAGAATCGTGCGGTTACCTCTGCGAGGCGTTATCTTCCGGTGGGCATCCCAATGGCTTTCTCTCGCCATTCACTATCAGCACAGTGGGGTTGAACTCTATTCGAGCCTTCTGGCTCCGAAGCCAATCTTCTCCTAAGATTGCTTCCGTACACCGGTTGGGGGTTACGTAAAAATTTTGGGTGCTTCTTAATTTCCCAATCCTCACAGGGAGCCTCGCCATCCCTTTTATCTCCAGGGGGGCTCCATCTGCTTGCGTGACCTCTATGTCCGCTTCCCGTAACCTACTCTTCCGTTTCACCCGCCTGTATGCTTCCTCTTTCAGCAATGAAACAGATGCTTCTGTGTCTATCGGGGCTTTCACTGCCCTACCCCCTATCTCTGCCCCACACGACAGCTCCCTCTCTTGCGTCAGCGAAGAGAACACTTGGGCTTTCCTCTTCCTGGGTTCCCACCTCTGGGTCATCCCAGCCATAGGCGCCGGTAGCAACAAACTACCTTCGCTATTCTCACGTGGGGGAGTTCTGCGTTTTCTGCACCTGGGCGGTCCCGACTGGACCTCTCCCAGTCTCTTGTGGCTGTTTCTAAAGGCACAATTCCTCTTCAGGTGCCCTGGTCTTCTACAAAACCAGCACCTTCTCGTTGGGCAGTTAACCGCAAAGTGGCCCACCTGACCACACACCCAACATTTCACGCATCTTCTCTTTAACTGGGCCACCCTCCCTCTGGGTTCTGGGGGGACCTGTCCTCTACTTGGGTGGCTCTCCTGTCCACATGTGCAGCGTTTTATATTTACTCTTTTCAACTGGGCCACCCCCCTCTTATTTCTGGGGTAGCCCGCTGGCTTTTCCCTGGTTCTGTCTTATGGGCTCAGCCTCCTTAATTCTGGGGTGATCCTTTCTTAATCCGCACCACTTAGCAAGGTGTCACTTCTTCCCACACCTAGTACATCTATCTTGTTCGAAGTCGGGGGGCAATCCCCACTTCGTCGGGCAGTCCGCCGCTCTGTGGTTTTCATATCCACATGTCCAACAGACTAGCCCGTCACAGGTGGTGTCGAGACTGCAGGATCGCGCCGCAGAAGGGGTCGGGCGTCACATTTGGCGTCGTGACCAAAGACGGGTGTCACACTTCTTCAAATTTTGAAACGCATCGAAAGTATTACGGTTATGGTAGTGATTCACATTACAAAAATGATATCCAGTGGCCAGCCAGAAGATAACAATGCACATTTTGTCATAAGGTCAACCACTTTGACCGGATGCGTTTTATAAAGAAAAAGACACACAAAACTAAAGCTTGGTATAATCGAAAGGGTTTCAAGTGTGGAGTATTGCAAGCAAAATCTGATTCGGACGATTATTTACTGATGACAAATAAGGGACACAAATTTGATGCAGTTATTTGCTTAGACGGTCAGCCTATATCTGTTCTGATTGACTCTGGTGTGTAGTGGATCCCCTGGGAGAGGTAGCGATATAAATTGGCCTGTGCGCCTAAATAAGGATGTCACAGGAGGCTCGCTAAAATTTAAAAAGAATAAAAGACGTGAAATCTGATCGGTCGACAAGAGGACAACAAAACGACAAACTTAAAATTAATACAAAATTTATTTACGTCATATACAAAATTAGTGATTCGTTTAAAGGAACATGAACAAACAATGAATCAAGTAAATGGAGACAAAGTTAAGTAAATTGAGGGATACTGACCGGATAGAATAATATAGCTATGTCTAAATGTTAAAAGTAGAGATCAAGGAAGTTAAGTTGGCATGTAAGACCACAGTTTGAAAGTCCAATTCAAATATCCGCTGAAAGTGTTTAATAGTTGTTGGTTAAGTCCAATGAAGAACCTTCCGTAGTATTTAACCGAAGCGTACGGAATAGGTTGGTTGAAGTCTAGAGGATATAGCCAAGGAGGAAGTAAGTTCAATTTAAATGTCTGGAGCTAGCGTTGAGTATTTGCTGGTTAAGTCCTATGGTGAACCTTCCGTAGTATTTAAACCAAGTGTATGCAATAGGTTGTTTGAAGCCTGGACGATATTTATGGAGCAACTTCCTAAACCATGCCAGTTAAGTTGACAGGAAATCCCACAAGCTGATAATAGAAGCGTTAATGAAATCCATGATGATACGGCGAGAAAATAATAGCCAATGTTGCGTTATTGTCCGGGTAGTTTGCTGGTTAAGTCCAATGATGAATCTTCCATAGTATTTAACCAAAGTGTACGGACTAAGTCGTTTGAAATCTGGACGATATGCATGCAGCAATTTCCTAAATCAGGTGAGTTAGGTTAACAAGAAAACCGGAAGTAGTGACCTATGTGTAGCTGGAAGTTCAGGGCGGTTGTAAGCAGGTCCATTAACACCGATCAACCAGGTGAGTTATGTTGAAATACGGGTGCCGGAAATAGGGATTAGTGTGTAGCCGGAAGTTCAGAGCTGTTATAATCAGGCCCATTAACGCTGATCAACCCGGTGAGATAGGTTGAGAGAGAGAGAGAGAGAGTGTGTGTGTGTGTGTGTGAGAGAGAGAGAGAGAATGCTGGAAGTAGGGATCATTGCGTAGCCGGAAGTTATAAAGGTCAGGAATGCCAGAAGACAAGGGTTCGTGGTAGCCGGAAGTAATAGAGACTAGGAATGCCGGGAGTAAGTGTGGACAGGAAAGTCCAACTAGCGTCCAGTTGGCAGACAAAAATAAAAGGGCATGTAACTCAAGTCACAAAGACTAGAGTGCCTTCATTTCGGCTCCTCCTCGTCCTCTCTATTTACCAACCTCCCCACAAGGCAGTTTTAACAAAAAATGCCCGTAGACCTCGTATACACAGGGTTGAGTTTGTCTACCTCCCCAAACGAGACTCTGTCCCTCAGCATAGCCTCGTTTGGGTTCCTCTCCGCTCGGAGGCCGAGAGTTCGACAAATGAGGATATTTATTTTGTAAAATTACAAATTGTGGCACAAGGCCGAGGGGGGAAAGGAAGGAGGGTGATCTTCATTAGCTATCTTAATCCTAGTTGAATCTTCTCATGATCCATGCATTCATTACAATTTGCTCATTCACCAAAAGAATTTATTCATCACCACTCGATCCTGCATACACCAAAATACAGGGGACCTACAAAAAAACCATGAGATAAAAAGCTGTCCGTTTTTTTACAAAAATATATAAAACTTTCATGATTCATGAAATGATGGGGAGTAAATGAAAGCCAAAACAAACTTAAAATTGTAATTCAAAATAAAATCAAAACAATGTTAGTAGGACCCGTCCACCCCTCAAAATAATAAGAGGAGCTGCTGTATTCTGCTGCTAGACACAATCAAGCAGTACACTCACCAATGAAATGGGGAGGGTAAAAATAAATGAGGGAATGGGAAAAAATCAAAGACCGAACCAGCCGAGATGAAAACAGGGGACAAAAACAAACTAGGGAGGTTGGGAATTTCGACATGGGCCATAACAAAAGATAGAGCCGGGAACAGGCCGGGAATGACACATTCACATTAACTAGGAAAACAAAATAGTGTCTAACTTAAGTGTTCAAAGGAAACCGCCCCAGTACACTTAAGGGGACTTAAAAGAGAAAATCAATGCTAGCCCCGTCCTCACGTACCAGGCTCACTTTAGTCACCCACCTTTCGCTGAAATCTGTCGAAATCAAACGCTTTCGATCCGATCTGACTTTTACCTTAAGCTGATGCTTAAAGAAAACAACCAGATTCTGATGCGAATAACGTTCACCCCTCAAGATTCCCTCCTTTCGCGTCGTTCACACCACCATTCTTGCCACGGCTAGCAACGTCAAAAACACCATCCGTTTTACCCCGGAGAAAGGAGGCAACACATTGTCACACGCGTACGCAAGATCGATGAGCACGATCGGGAGCGATACGAGCCGTCAACTCGCCGACATAGTCCCAGAAAGGGCTCACCTGAGGACAATTATAGAAGGCGTGCGAAGCCGTTTCCTCTAAGCCAAGGTCACAACGATGACAGTCTGGCAAATCTGCCTCGCCCCATTGAGATGTCATTGAGATGTAGCACGTTCTGAATCAATCGCCTGCTAAGCGAAAACTCGAGGTTACTGAGATAATCCATTGCTGGCGCTCAAAACCAAAAGGAGCACAACTCCGATGCCGACAAGCGGAGGTGGTCACAAAGAGGATCCTTTGTGACCCCCTCCACTAATTTACGATACAATAGTCTCCGAGGCCGAGAAAAGTCACTGGATCGAGGAATGACCTTCAAGGCCGACCGACACTCACTGAGGAAACTCGACAACGTTCCACAACCGAGACGGCGCTTACCCCAAGAAATGGGAGAAAAGATGGTAAGGCTAGGGAAGGCGTCCCTAACACTCCGCGCCAAAATCGAACCCTTCGTCAAAACGCGGCGTAGGAAAGCCAACCTTGAATCATGGTGATGACCCGCTCGGTCGCCTCCATAAGGCCGAAATTACTGTCGTAGTTGATCTAGCGAGACAAGCTTTGTAACCATTACACCACCTCGAGGTGCCCAAAGAGTTCGACAAGAGAGGAAGAGGAAGAGAAAGCCTCCTGAGGTGAAAAACCGCGAGGGTATATGGCAGAGGTGTATAGTAACAACAAAGATAAGGAATGAACTTACGTATAAATCAGGTCTACACCTTAGGGGAACTCGCTTTGTCATTCCAACAGTAAATATTGAAACTAGCTCATAAAATTCATCAAGGTATTACTAAGACTAAAACTTTACTACGTGAAAAAGTATGGTGGCCAGGCATTGAAATGATATAGAAAAACTGATAAGGAATTGCTTAACATGTTTGAGTGTTTTTAGGCCAAACACCCTAGAACCTATGAAATCAAAAACCATTGGACAATTGTGGGAAAGGGTTCATACCGACATATGAAGGCTATTCCTGACAAGTGAAAGTATTTTGAGTATAATCGATGGCTGCACTAGGTGGCCTGAAATCCATATGATAGGAGCTACAAACTATTTTAAATTGTCTAAATCAGACCGTTTGTAGATTGGGATATCCTGAAGTCATTGTTACAGATAATGCTCCCAACTCAAATAGTACAGACATAAACCAATTTTGTGAGCAAAATGGTATTCAGCACAACCGATCGATACCCTACCCCACCCTCAAGGAAATTCTGAGATAGAAAGATTTTATAGAACGATCGGTAACCCATTAAATTATTACATATCGAAGGATGAGACTGGAGAGCACAAATTCTCCAATTTTTGCTGGCATATCTTAATACGCCTCACATATCTACTCAGGTGTCTCCAGCTAAATTGGTTTTTGGTCGACCTCTGCGAGACAAGATGCCTACTATTACTAACAAGACTGTTAAAAATCAACATAAGCAAAATACGCCCGATGATAAACGCAAGTATAAATCAAGGTAATACTTTAATTAAAAAAATAAATCAAAACAGTTTGATGTTTTGCAAGGTGACCATGTGCTTTTACGGAAAGAGGGAGAAACAGAATAAATTTTCAACACTATTTCCTATTCAACCATACATTGTTATTTACAGTAAAGGGTCAGCCATAACTGTTCAGAAGCTGAGTAAACCTGGCGTGTACACTCGACATGTAAAACGATGTGAACAAAAATTCCAATTTTCAATAAGGTTGACAGTGATTTTGATGACGAATATGACAGTGTAAGCTTGTAACGTTTCTGGATTCACAAACAGTAGGGGACAACAACAATTGCGACGTTCCACAAGAAATCGACGTCCACCATTGTGGTGTCGGGGTTATGTTATATAAAAAAAGTGGAGGAATATTGTGGTATATAAAAGAAGGTTATCTGCTTTTGAGCAGGAGAAGAGGAGAAATACAAAACCTTTACAAATACAATTTCATTAAGTCTAAATATAGACAGAAAATCAAACTTGCTGTCGCCACCACACAGACGTTGTAGTAATTACGCTACAATGGCAGCGAGACAAACATATTACACTTTGGCTTTCGTCTATATAAGAACGGATCAAAAGCCACACGAGGAACTCACAAGCAAACACAAAAGAGTGTATACAAGGGGACACACAGCAAGCACATATAGGAAGACACACCTGCTGCATTCACTTACTCACACTACGCCAATTCATTCGGGCACTCACGCTATACAGAGAGATCGAGAAAATACTTGCCCGAACAACCAACTATATCGACGGCAGAAAAAGAAACCCGCCTAAGTGTGTTACCTATATCCATAAATATATATGCATATTTTCACATCTACATATATTGCGCACACACTCATGTATCCATACATACACAAACACTTATTTTATCAAACTTTATTTTTCTTTTCGAAATCTCTTTAATCTTTCTGAGGACGACTTTTCTCTTTCATTAATTGTCACCATCGTTGGTGTGAAATTGTATTCAAATTTGAGGATATTGTTCTATTTCTTGATTAGCGCATGCAAAGGATCATTTACGCTTTCTTTCTTTCGTTTTCTGTCGGCCCAAACATCACCTTCCATTTTTTCCTAAAGGGGATTAGTAATAAACGCTTTCATTCGAACCACAGAACAAGTTCAGCAGCAATCAGCAACAATCTTGCAACAATTTCTCACAAACATTCTCTTGATGTATCAGTATTTTTAAGTTGCGTTTTCTTCTAACAATTTTCATTCAGATTTAAAACTATTTATTGAGTGATTAAACATTGAAATATATTTTTAAAGGAACCAACTTTTAGCTTTATTTTTCTAAACTTGAGGCTTTTTAACAACTGCAGTTATGTAATTCATAAATAAATACTACTCTGTTCATGCACAGACAACATTGTCTAATGACGCCGCTGTTTTTCTGGCAAGTCTCTTAAAAAGAATTCAGTGCACTAGATATTATTTGGGCCGAGATTCTAAACCTTCTTTGTTGACATGATGCATGAATACAAACATTTGAGATGTATCGATATTAATTATTGGTCTTTAGCAGTGCTAATGTCAGTATAATGTTTGCAGCGATCTTAGCCTGACGCTTGTGGCTGGTTGCAAATTTACAAGCATTTTTTTTTCAGAACAGAAGTTTTATCAGCTCCTATATTACGAAGTGATGGGTAGTATGAAGTCTTCGCAACACTACCTGAAACTTTTGACCAAGACGAATAATAACGACAATTTGCCGGAGTACTGTCACCTTATGCCACCTACTTTGAGATATGGTATTCCTTTGTAGAAATTAACTGAGATTGCCGATAAAAATTACTGTCATGCCTGCATCCCTAGCAGTAGCGAGTGATCGTGGCACGAACGGTAATCCTTTTGTAGTGACTAGTCCGATTTACCACGCCCACAAAATACTTAGTTATAATTGGTTAGAAAATAAGTACTGTTTACAACAGAACAATTTACCTATCGCAGTATCCACACAAAATTTTCTGCCATGACTTTACCTAACTTGGTTTTGTAAAAAAATCAGTGATTGGTCAATTTTTATCCAATCGTGTATTTTAGATATTCCTTTCGATATTTTTCCCGCTTCTCTCTGGAGCCTACCCAAAAAGTATTTAAACGGTTCGTACTCCAGAAATAAAATAGTAGGACAATAAATCAGCAGAACTCAGCAACGCACGCGTATCTACATTCTTCTACTCACGCACACACAGACACAGAACTACCATTACACTACACTGTAAACTCTCTGTCACAAGCCAAGTCACAAACCAAATTCTATTATCCTTTTTGTACTAACTTTTCATTCTTGAATTCAAATCTTATTTGTTCACTGAACTCTGAACATTTCAACAAGAAAATTCTTAAGTACATTATTCCTATCTTGTATCAGATATCAGTACAAGGGAAGCTACTTTTCTCTCCCTAATACATAAGCACAATTATTGTACTCGTTGATTTTCAATATATATTTTATTGTTGAATGCAATTTGGTCTCTTGTTCTTCTTTCCTTGTGTTTTGCAAATTTAAATGTATGTGCTCTCACTAAAAACGCAGCCTCACTAACAACCTCATTAACAATTTTAAAACAAATGCGAGCAGCACACCACACTTTGTTAACATTAATTGAAGACCAAATTATATAAAAATGTTGGATGAACTAGTGATTGAAATAGACAAAATCATTTGACTTGTGTACGAAAACTCAGATAATCGGCTGGGTGTGTGCCCCAGTTTCTTGCATAGAATCTATAGCAAGAAAACCTCCATTTGTCTTTCCTAAGGTAACGGGAAGCTACTTAGATGAAAAATGCATACCAGTGCAAGAGAATTAAGTCGTCTATTATATTTTATGGAGCAAACCTTTTGTTTGATCGCAGTTTGCAAGATTGTTTTTCTCTATTATAATTATAGACAATGATAACATAACTGTTGCTTCTTCACGGCTTACTTACAGGAACAAGTTGTTGCAACACTTATCCTAAACGTACGAACTTTAAAAACCCCTTGTGGGGATTATTTCTATATCCAGTCAAAAGTTTTAGTACAATTACATTGCTTGGACAATTGTCATAATGATCTTTGTAGAAATATAAACGACTTCTCTGTAATTGAATTCTTATTTTGATAACATTGTAAGTAAACTGGTTTCCTTATTCAAGTGTTCAGACTAGAGGTTTGTTTCCAATATTGAAAGTACTGTAAGAAATAAGCAGAGATCAATGACCCGTCATTCGAATGTCTAAAATCCCAAGTGACCAGGTATGAAAGAAGCTATGAATTCGAGATTAGACCTTTTTAATACTGGTTCTTGGACAGTTATTTAGCCGTCAAAATGAGTGTGGAATATTAAGCTTCGCTCTAAAGTAACCAAGTGGATAGCTGATGAAATATCAGGTAAGTGAAGAACCGAAGAAGCAATAAGCTTTTTCTCTTCAAAATAAGTCTATTGAAAATAGTAAGGAAAAAAAATGTACAATGATTAATTAGAATGAAACTCTTGCAAAAGTCAATAAATGCCAGAAGAAAAGCCGCAAAGAAGGTTTTCTTGAGACCAATCCTTTTCTTAATGAAGAACAAGTTCTTAGCTGAAATTACCTTCAGCATATTTTTTTCTTCGTAATTTATTTTTTGAAACTCAGTGATCTCAAAAAAAGAACGTTCATGTCAAAAGCGTTACAATGAAATTTGAAGGTAATCTAGAAAGAGAAAGAAATGTGAGCGAGTACGATTCTTATAAAAGAATTTAGATCAGAGGTCTTATTTCGGTACCTCCACTGAACATTCAACGGATTTTACGGGAAAAAAAGAAAGAAAGAAGAACAATGGCACCGGTAAGATCACTTCTTATTCCTTACTATAATGCCGCAATGATTGACACATGTTATGCATTTCCCCGTTTCATTGTTCGCCAATAAAATGTCAGACATTTAAGATCAAATAAGAACAGAGTGAACAGAAAAGAGTATCTGTTGAAACCTGTGAAGAAGCCGATCACTTAAGTTGAAAACAGATTCAGTTGCATCTACAACTATAATGAAGAAATAAATTTCAAGACTATTGCTAAAATTCCTTGTAGTTTCTCGGTTGTATTGAAAAGTTTGTTGCAACACTGTTTCTAGTTAGACTAAATGCCATAGCAAACAAAATTTACGCACATGTAAATGACAGGTGTAAGGAAATGAAAGACATTACAAGGCGATATTTTATATTTTTTATATTCTATTTCTTGTGTTTTATATATCATCTGAGTAACAAAGGAGAGAAAATACACGAGTATAAATGCAAAGGAAAGAAAACATTAAAAGTTAGGAATTGTGTGGGTGATACACGAGCGCACGCCCGTGCTTGGAAAAGTTCAGTCACCTGGGGAAATATATCCCCATGCCCGGGAGACGATTCCGGTGGGTGTCGTCGCTACAGTATGCCGGCGGAAAAGAAAGAGAAGAGAATGAATACAGGAAGTGGCCCGTTTTTATAATTGCTTGAGAGCGCCACCTAATTGGCAAAGCTGTGTGGGGATAATTCACCAAGTTCTCGCCTCGACCTATTTTCCCAAAAAAAGTGATCAAATGAATGAATAGACATTTTTTTTAAATCTCTTCTTCGTCAGATTGAGAACTGTTAAATACAATATTCAATGCAAAACCAAAATAATTCACTGTAGTACAGCAAAACTTTGTGGATTTCTACAGCAGTTCGTTTTGTATTTATTTGTCAATGGAGTGAAAATACGTAAAATGACATAACCGTTTTCTTCGCACGTTATTTAACCAAGAGAACCACAGTTGATAGCATGATTTTGAAGAGTTTGTATACATCATGGGCAAAAAACATTTTATTGGTAAAATAAATAAAAGATTCAGATGTTTCTACTTCACATTTATTCTATTAGAAGCATTGATGACAATGGGATGTAAAAACAACGGCTTGGGACTGACACGGATTTACTTTTCCAGCGTTTGTTTAGAAATTTTTATACTCACGATTACATGTTTGTTGCAAGGGGATGGTACAAAAATAAATTCGCAGTTTTGGATAGACTGTCTAAAATGCCACTAAACTCTATCGAAACTCAATCCTTGTTCCACGACATTCACAAGACAATTTTTTGTTGGGTTTCATAACCAGGATTTACAAATGTGGACTGGTTTGAAAAGAATTCTCCATAAATCTGTTATCTTCTTAAGAATGTCCGTAGATGTCAAATAAAAGAAGACACAATATACACCTGCGGCAGATTGCTTAAGAATTTCAGTCATTGTGAATTTTTACAGACCGACTTATCCCCAAGAGTTTTCCAGGTTGCTGTTGTCATGCTCTTGCTTTAGCGACATCGTTTTTGATTGGGTCCGATGTTTAAGTTTTATTTGGGGGGGGGGAATGTGATGCTCGGAGTCCCTGTGTAGAGAGCGACTTTTTATTTTTTTTTGCTTTCATAGCTTCCACATCCGTCGACAGGTTTTGATGTGAAGTGACTGAGGAAGGGATATAATTTGAAGCAGAATATAACGATGGTTGTTATTATCGAATTACCATTTGTAGATAGATTGCTGACTAGAAGCTAAAAAGCTTCTATCTGCTCGTTAGAACACTAACCAGTGTTGAATTCTTCTAGAATGATTGCCAACCAAGACTACAGATCCCAGATCCCATTCTGCTCTGCTATTTAACCCTGGAGGAAAGAAGATTCGTACTTTTCTCAAGGCTATTTGTGCGAAAGTGAAAGTAACAAAATTCGAACTCGGATTTTGAACTCGTCTCGCTGATTACTCTTTCCGAGTCACGAACCATTACCCCACCCGCACACCCAAATGTAAAATAGGTGAATAAAGGAACGGTTTTCAAATTTGCTCCCTCTGTAATATCATGGCTTAATTTTTAATTTTTAGAAACCCCTGCTTTCTGAAATTTCTATTTTTCTCTAATATTTCCAGGCCCCTGTTTTTTTCATAGTGGTCTTAAAGTCTAGCATTGTTTCCCAAAATGTCATGTAGCTAAGTAGCAATACATTGAAGATTTCATTACCATGTCTTGATTTTGGTACCAGTTTCATTTCGTGGAACACGTATTTTTGCAAATATCAGTTTTGTAATACAATGACACATCCCAGTAACATCGATCCTACAGCGACGATAGAGGACGTCGATGTGGCTTCTACCAAGGATTAACTTTTACGTAATAAATTCTAGTAATTCTCACTTGGGCTTTCGATTCCTCGGGCTTATTTGCTTTGCAGATCGTTACAACTGCAGCCAACAGACATTAAATTGTTCTCCTGCTTTCCATGCTTCTTTCTCAATACTGATTTTCAGCGCTGGAAGCAAATTATGTTACTGTCGTAAGTAAGCTACGGGATGAGGTTAATTGAAAATGGGGATCACATCTTCCTTGAATTTCCCAATATTTTTGATGGAATTGAGAAAATCTATAAATATCTTACAGTTGCTTGTTCGTAATTAGGCAAATTGTCCACTCCTTGAATTTCATTCGATCACTTTATTTGCTGATGATGACTTTTATTGAAATTCATTGCTTTGAGAATCAATTCTCTGTGTAACACCAAAAGGTTTGAAATCTGTAACTTTGCAAACTGAAAAATAGTTTTCATTTTTGGCAGTTTGTTACACAGGACATGCGAATGGAAATAGACATTTTTTAAATGCCATGTTCCTTCAGGATACAGGAGATCATAGCTCTCCGCTGTTCCTTATCACTCAAATACCATTTCTTAAGAAAAATAATGGGGTGGTTCCATGTTGCCTCCCCCACGGTTTTCTCCTAGACTGACTGCCATCCAAGGTTTGAGAGTTCCGCCGTTTACCCTGTGATACTGAGATCTCTCAATGTTAAAAAAGAAAGAAAGAAGGAAGAGAAGAGATAGTCTACTAACTGGATGGTAATTGTTGAAATTCGCAGAAAAATGAATTGAAAAGTTTAGAAGAAAATTAAAAATGAAATGCGTTGAAAAATCATGTTTTGAAATAATTCCAAGGAGAATAGAACCTAAGTTAAACTAGACGGAATTAAGTACGATTGAGCAAAACCAAGACTACCCGACCTTCCCCACTTCCCGCCGATACGGAAGAGTCCATTAAGGTATCCACAAAGATGTCAGATAAAATAAAAACATATGTTATCGATAAAGAGACCAGAGTGATCACTGAAATGAATAACATAGAAAAACTCTGAAAAAAAACGTCCAGGAAAAAACATTTGTTTTGAATCAGCCATCCATAAGAGAAGTATCCTCACAAAGACTGACTCGATGCGTTCGCCATTATAATTTCTGTGACATTCGTCCAGGAAAAAATTATATCCAGATATTAATAAGGATTTCTTTGGATACAAGTGATGGGGAAAAATTAATTACTATTTTGAAGTGAACATGGACAAATAAAAAATGCATAGACAGAGAAAAGATAAACTTTTGTTTTAAGGAGAGTGGAAATAAATTTTATTTTTTATTTCCTTTTCCAATTCTTGAGTGGTTAGGTCGATTGAGAGATTCCAATATGGGGCAAGATGATAGAGAAGGATTAATGACTGAAAATCCCTTTAGTTCTCACTGCACCATCTTGAATTTGGATTTGTCACACCATCCCTGGGAGTGGGCTGAGGTTGGCTGCTGAGAAAGTGGGAGAAGAAAGAGAAGGAAGAGAGAGAGAGAGAGAAAGAGTGAGAGAGAGATTAGTACAGCCTATATGGATCTATGGTGCAAGGTGAGACGTGAAGAGAGTGAGAGTTAAGGGAGTGGCTTGAGCCCTCTGACCACTATCAAAAGGGGTTTGGACAACATCAAATTTAGAAAATCACTTTGAGTAAATGTATTTATATATATGGAAATTTAGAAAAGGTTGATGCTTAGGGTAGAAAACAACCAAACCTCCAGACTCTAGTCAATCCCACCCCTGCTGGACACAGGACTCCATATAAGCTGGTGATTTTGGACAGGTGACACACAGAGGGAAAGAGAGAGTCCCCACATTACTGCTACTGGAATCCACATCATTTTTTGAGACCTCATGACCTAAACATTGTGCTGGCCTAAAAGACCGGAACTTAGAAATTTAAGTTACTGCCAAAACAAGCTGCAGAGTCAGAAGTGGATCCCAGTGTCATAAGTGGGAAGGGTCAAAACCACTGTATATAACAAATCATATATAAAGCAAATCGTTGTTACATTTTTAACCTGATTTTATTCTAAAGGATTCTTGTTTTCTGTGTATCTCCAGCTGTCGGACAAGTCTGCTTCATCAGCAATCTTCTCACCCTCCAAGATCAAAAACACAATGTGGCAGAGAGAATGGTCATGAACAGACAAATGCCAGCTTAGTTGAGTGGAACCATGCCACCATCCTGATACCAGTGACAAATCAAGTCACACGCTAATGAGTGAAGAGTCAGCTAAATGGTAACCATGATGGTCTGAAGGAACTTGAGAACCAATGATATATATTTGGTTACCGCTGATTAGGATCAATGATTGAAGGCGTTACATTTTTGGTTGCTATTGACCAGAATCGATGATGGCATTACACCCTGCTATTAACCTATGACTGGCGAAGAGATGGATTTATAATTTCTCCAAGGGTATTAGTGCAATAATGTACAGAATAGACATTTTATGCTGGTAACCGGTACATTACACATGTGCCATGAATACTTTTCTTTTTCTAATAATGATTGGTAATGGAATAAGGAGGACAAAGAAGAAGCATGGTAAAGGGGCAAGAGTTACTTAGAGTAATAAAAGACAGAATATTGTGGAGAATTAGTTATACTCTACTTTGTTGAACATCAAAACCTGTTGGTCAGATGTGAGTAGTACAATAGCAAGTTTAAAAATAATTTTTTTAAAATCATTCTATGTGCATAGGCTCCAAACACTGCTCCAAATTACAACACAAGAGATAAAATTCAAATGTTGATTAAAGAACCAATTACAAATATTGTTGCTAAAATAAAATCATGACAAAAATATTGAATAACCACCTTGAGTATTTAAAAGGACCCACTTGGTGACCCTCCGAGCAGTTTGTAGCAGTAGCAGCTAACCTGCCTGATGTGAGATTAAGCTAACAATCTTTTATCACCACTAACTTCAATAAGAGGCCAGTACACAACCTCATGCCTGCATATCATCAAACTGAACCCATTATTTAAACTATAGTAGGATTAATTAGTAGTAGCACCATATAGATATATACACTTTCCTTTTCACTAACAGAGTGACAAAGAAAACTCTCTTTCTCTCTCTTCTCCATTGCACATACTTTCTTTCCTTCCTTCTATTGTTCCTATCCTCGGTAAGTGACAGAACCCGGACATAGCTTATGTGGGCCAGTGAATATCATAAAAAAATCAACCAATGACAACACGTCTCACCAAAAATCAAACAGAAAACACAGATGCGCCAGGCTCAATAAAAGAAGAAAAAAACCCACATGTACAGCAGAAGTAGAAGGGAAGATTGGTTTGATGTAACAGTTTGAGAGGCAAGGGTTGGAGATTTATTAGCTATGAGTTTGATCGGCCATACAACTCCAGAAGAAAAAGAAGAAGAAAGGATGAATTCAACGAATTAATTTCTGTCAACCCAAAAACACGACAACCCTGTATGAACTCTCAAATCATGAAAGGACTAAGACAATAGTCACACCCCTTAACTACTGTAACCAAATGGAGTCAATAATAGAATGGTACTATAGGCACTAAATTTGGCCTTTACTTATGTATTAGCCCAACCTTCATCTCTATATACCATAAAACTAAGGAGATAAGTTGACCCTGTTCTGCTGTTTATATCTGAGTCCAAGTCAGCATTATCTGGCCCAGGGACCGAACTCACAATTATTTTACCACTAAATTTGTGAACCAATGCTTTAATCCACTAGACTATTGAATCCAGGGCCGTTACAAAATAAAATTGTCTTCATCGCCGATAACCACTTAAGAAGAAATCTAACCCCCGTTCTATTTCATTCACTCCTGTCGCAATGTATTCTTACATGATAGTGAGTTTGATTATTTTCCTTTTCTTTATTAAATCTGGAGACTTTGTTTATTGTCGTATTTCATACTCTGATTGCATTGGGTTTATCGATTCTGTTATTTTGTTCTATTTCATGCATTGCTAAATTCTTTGTGGAATAAAACCTGTGATTAAAGCCGGGTTTTCTTTACACCCTTATTATCTTATGTTAGCAAATTTAAATTTTGTTCTGAAACGATACCATTAAATCACTTTAATTTACTGAGCCATTATTATTATTGCTACCTTTCTACAAATTCTGTACTATATTACTTGTATTAGATGAATTATGCAGCTTGTAATTTTTAATAAATATTACTTACATGCAACGTATTGAAATCAACAACTTTTAAAAAAATTAGCTAATCTTTCCTAATCTTAAAAGTTTTTTTTTTTTTCAACAATATTTCAATGCTGATGGTGCACACAAAATTCGATTTCATCATTTAATGAATTTGTTTATTTGTGAAATTGCATTTGGTACACCTGAGATACTAATTCATGCACAATCTTGCTTGATTTTTTTCAAAGGTGTTCAAGATGTAAAATGTGCAAACAAAATGAATTTCTAACAATGACACTTATCTTTTATTATGGAAGTCCATGATTGTTGCTTTACTTTAAACGAGTGAACCCAACAACAGGTTTCTTTGAAATCAATCCAATTTTACAGTGTAAATATTTTGGTGTTATTTTGTGCTTTCTGATTAATTATGTAATGAGTGTGAAATAATAATAACTCCCTTTGCCCACTCCCTTCAAATTTGGCGGAGTGAGGAAAAAGACAGAAAGGTATGTAAAATTTTCTTTGGACCAATGAAAACTTTGCCTTCACAGAAATTGACCAGTGAGCTGAAAAAAAGGAGAAAATAAATTTACAAGCCGATGTGAAATTGTTTTGTATCAATGAAAACCTTGTCTTCACAGCAGTTATCCATTGTGCCAAGAAGAAGAAGAAGAAGAAAAAAAGAAAGAAAAGAAAGTAGCGGTATATGTGAAATTCCTTTTGATATAAAATGAGGAAAAAATTAAACAAAGAAGAGTGTCTGCAGTTACGTGAAAGGTTTCATTTCACTTCCTCTCAACCAGCGTTGAAGTTTTTGTCAGGGTAAAATTATGTGCCAATTATATTATCTGCCTTTAACCAAGCACAAGGCACTTCAATGAATTTTCTCTCAACAATCCAAGATAGCTAAGTATTTCAAATTATCTACTTTTGAAAGCATGCAATCATATATCCCTTCGGTGAGTAACAAACTCTCTTATCTTGATTTTAAACATTTTTTTAATATTATTTTGTGTCAGATCATTTAATCTGTTGTATCTATGAACATTTCCTCTTCATGGCAATTGTCTAAAACTATGGATAAACAATAAATCAAAAATTTTATCCATGTATTACCTCGTTATTACCATCCTTCATTAATCTTCTTGCCATGGGTAAATCAACTGTTCATTTTCATCCCTAAGCGCCATGCCACTATAATTATACATCATATATTTACTGTTTTGATGTTAAATTATCTAAAAATCCATAGATATTAACAACTATATTAATTGCTCTAACACTACACACTCACAGAAATATAGGAGAAAAATAGGGAGAAATATTGAATCTTGAAGGAAGGATGCTGAAGATTAATGTTTCATTTACTTAAAAGCAACAAATACAAAGAACAGCTCTTAAATAATATAATTTAATGAATGAAAATTATTTTTCTTTGAATTCCCAGAAGACAACAGCAAAAAGAGATTAAGTAGTTTGAATATGTGAAATAAAAATAAAAATTATATTTATTAACATAATGAATGTGATATTTTTCCACACAAGATCTTTAAACAAAAGTAATCAGTCAGTTATGTGCCATACGTGACACATGCTTAAGCGATCATGTATCTTTTGATGAATTTTTCCCATAGGTTGCCATTTCTTTCTGTAGTAGACCAGTTGCCATCCAAAGCTAAAGAACCTGCTCTGTCCTGCTATTTACCCATAGCTGGGTGGGGGAAGAAGAGGACTCATACCTTTCCCAAGCACATAAGTGAATGTAATGGATTCGACTGAAATTTGAACTCAGCTCTCCAATTCCTCAATCCAAGCTGCTATTCATTACTCCACCATGCCTCCCAAGCAAAAGTAATACACAATAGAAAATACAAATCAAGCATCAAATTCTCTTGGGAGTAAAATACAGATTATTTAAAATGTGAATATCAATATAAATTCTAATAAGTTCCTTTAATAGGACAGATAAATAATGACAAAATTCTAAGTTACTGTGCAAAAGGCAGATGACTACTGCAAATTCTTTGTTAGATAATGATATGTGTATTTAAAGGTATATGCAGTGAATATAAAAAAATCAAATTTTTATGTATATTCCTTTTTAGTAAATGTGATAATGGGGGTGCCAGAGAAGAGAGAAGGTTTCCAGTTTCCATTCCCCCCATCATAGGCATTATTACATCTGTGATATTCAACAGAGCGAAGGAAAGAGCTGAAAGAAAGCAATGACTAACATACATTGTTCTCAAAGAGGTTTTTTGTACTGATATATGTATATATACTTGTCACTAATTTTTTCCACACAGAGAAATTATAACATGTATACAACAAGCAGTGTGAAAGGAGGAAAAAACGAGAGGGTCTTAATTGTAATATATCCTGATGTCATGTGACCCTCATGACTTTCTCTCAACCAAAGGTAAATAACGGCCCTTTGCATCCCTACAGTGGATTTTGGAGATGTCACACTGAAATTAGTGCACTTCATTTTCTTGGGTGGTACATGATCTTTGGAGGGCAACAGGCATGGGTGAAGTACTCACTGCCCAGATGCTGTACTGGGCAAATTATTTGGTACATCTGTTTTTCAGCAAAATGTTTTTTTTTAATTTTAAATAGTTTGTGTAAAATATTTAAATCACCAACATACATGAAGTTTGGTAGGGACTTGTTGAGCTAGTTCTTATGAATTTAAGAATTTGAAACTTCTTGGTTTCAGAGTCTAAAAATTACTTACAAAAATGTGCCAAAATTGTGGCTAAAATACAGCACATATCAGGTGCTTGCTTATCATAAGAAAAACTGTGTCTGTTTATCAAAAGTACTATCAATCAATTGGAAGTAATCTTGCTGACAGAATATCGTCATCAACACCCACCTGTATCTCAGCATCATGATCGTCGTTCTCTCTCCCTATTACCTGTCTCCCCCCCCTGGTGGTAGTGGTGGCAGAAATGTCTGTAAATCACAGAGAGTTTGACAAGGCCATTTGTGTGAATTTGATTTTGGTGGACAACTCTTGGCAGAAGCACCATCCTCACAACTCAGAGGATTGAGATTAGAGAGTTCTGGAAAACCTGGTTGCATTGGGCTGTTGGTCTGCCTTGATTATGCCAGCCTGACTGGTACTGCCCTCTTCTGCCAGTTTGGCCATTGAGATTATATAGATTTTTCCTTATTCCACTGCTGGGATCTTCAGGGGTTGTGTTCTGTCTGGTCTTTCCTCCTCAACTTTACTGCTATGGGTGGCCCTACAGGAGCTGGAACTCCAGATGTGACAATATAAAAAATGTCTAATAATAAATGTTGATTCCATGTGAAAATGTCAGATACAATTAATAATTGGGCTTTTATTTGAAGAACAATCTTTTGAATTTATTGCTTTTATTCAAGCATTTGTTTGCTACATTTTCTCTCGCTTTCTTTCTTTTATATATATATATTCAAAAGTGAAAAAAGAAACCTGAAATGCTTTTTATTCAATTCTGTTGAATACATTTAGGAACCTATATAAGCTTCTTATCATTTTCATAATTTCATTATTAATTTCTTGAAACTTTCCTCCTAAGATCCCTAAAGCTGATTAAATTATTTTAAATTCTACATTTCTAGCAGCTCTCTTTCTCTATTGCATTATATCTCTTCCCCACTCTCTATCTTTCTGTATAAACTTTAAAATATTGGTTATATGTGATTTTTTATTTCCAATAATTTCCAATTATTTATCATTTTTTAAATTTTATATGCTGGATAATCTGTTTCCTAGAAATTTAAATTAACCCAAAGGAAACATAATTTATAAGCTTTGTAGATCCCAGTAACAGGAATTTTATGTAAAAAATTGTTTTATACTTATGTTATTATAGCTAAGAATATAATTTAAAGGGTAAAACAGGAAAGAAATATTTTATTAAAAATAATGTAATCAAAATAATTTTTGTATGCATATGAAGTGTAGTTAGATATTATTTAATAATTGATGCATTCGGACTGTGAGAACATAATCAGATCTTTTATTCAATGACTGTTGCCAATTGTCTCTGATTTCCATATGTCAATCAAATCTTGCTTGATAATCAAAAATTGTCTTTTGTGCAGACCTGGCTAGAAAGAAGCAAACACAAGTTATATGTCTGCACAAAGAGTGACACTTGCAATTGTGTCCAATCAGTTCTTTTTCACCGTTTCAATTCTCAAAGATATAAGAAAAGTGTAAAAGAAAAAGAGTAAACTTTTGCAAATTCAGCTGATATGATCACAAGCCTTTGGACAAATACAATTATTGATCAACATTTAACAGTCAGTCATTTGAGCAGAAGAAACTTTTTGGCAACTTATTTTGGGAGTCAGCATTTCACAAAAGGAGGAGAGTATCAGAGATGTGGGGAAATTGTCACTCACACATTCAGCACAAACTGATAAAACCATTCAGTAATTTGGTTATGCTTAGTTAATATCTTAATGTGATCATGGGTTTACATATAAAAATGAATGGGTTTGCTCATATGTGAATATATTCTGAGAAGTTTACCAGTTCCAGTTGATTAATACCAAATTTACTGTAAAAATGTTAACTTGTGTCATAAAATCAATTTTTCTGTATACTAATATTTGGCCCTATCATGGTATCACCTCTTTTACCCAAATGTTTTATATTCAGTTCTTGTTATGTTAGATTTCAGTTATCAGGCCTTCACTAAATATATGTGAATTATTTTAGAATAGTTTAGTATTACCAACTTGTTTACAATGGGAGTATAATAATAAAAGGATAGAGTGGAACAAATGTAGGTAGATTTTATTTACACTATTTACATTGTTTGAATTGTTGTCCTCATCTTTATTGCCATATTCATGACATTTTAACCAGTGTATGCTATGAACAGCTTGAACAATGTAAACAGTGTAAAAAGTTACAATACCTCATCTTAGAAATATAGACAGAGGTTGATTTTATGTTGGAATTTTTTTATTATATGCCTACATAAAGAATTCTATCCACCTTGTGAGAATTATCTGAATGCTCCTATTCATACTAACCAGATGGTTAGCCTATTCACAATAAGTGATTCATGACAAATTAGAATCAGACCTCTCAGTAAGAGAGTGCCCAAAGGTCACAATAGATTACTTGATGGAGATGTTGACATTCTGTTTACTAACAATATACTTTCAATTGAGTTCTGACATATACTGAAAGGAAGAAGGCTTACTTATGGGATCACCATTATCCCCAATAATGGGAAACATACAAAGAATATTTTGGTGAAAAAGCTATGGAAACATCATCACTAAAACCAACCATGTGGCTTATCTTCATACTCTGGTCCCACTCGGAAGATGTGCAGACACTGCTGGGCCATGTAAGACTTCCATACAGTTCACAAAGAGAAAAGAAGCAGAAGATCAAATGACCTTCATGCATGTACACAGAGTATGGGTTCAAGACATTTGTATGTCATGAGCCAGCATTCATTGAACAATAGCTGAACTTCAGCTCCCACCATCAATACAATATCAAGAAAGGGATTGTTCATTGTCTACAACATTAGGCCAAACTCATAAATAGTAATTCTAATAGTATTCTAAAATAGTTCAGCCCTTTAGTGATATCTCTCCTGAACCAAACTCACCTCAGAAGAAAACATAACCAAGAACTGTATGTATTCCATCCCATACAGTTGTGACAAGGAATACAAAGGAAATGCTAGCCTCTTCATAATAGTATGTGTAGTTGAACATCAAAAGCAGTTATTCAAGGAGAGACAAGAATAGTTGATCGTATATAGATGGAAGGGGAAAAGAATGTTCATCAACAATCTGGAATTGAATTAATAGATAGTGATCAACGCAGAAAGATAAGATGAGTCAAATGACTAGCACACATGCCATGCATTGAAACTTCCTCAGTAGACCTAGAATGGAAATGATTACTATCTGGGAGCCTCTGATTAAGATATAAATGATACCACCTGAGATATGCATACTCTTGCACCATCTAAATAAAGACATTATGTTTAAAGCTACAAATTTCAGTATTGGATTGCCCAAATAACATAGTGTAATTGATTAACGCATTGATTAATATATATCTTGTTCCATGGTAATTATGAGTTCAATCCTGGGTCTGGTAGTGCTGAAAAGTCACGTGCATGAAAGAAATAGACAAGACAAAGATGAATGATTCTAGCCCTATGTATGGATTGAATAAAGGGCTTTGTTCAAAATTCTGAGAAGGTTACCAAGTACAATAAACACCTGAAGAAGGCAGGAAAGTACAATGGTTGAAATATTGTGAGCATAAGAACCAAGATAAGTATGTTAGTCCAAATAGCAAGGTATATAATAAAAGTAGAATACAAAATCAAATCATACAAGAATATAATTGGCACTTGATACGAACTAATTTAATCAGTACAATGCTGTTAATAGTAATAGTAATTAATTTGTTTTAAATGAAGCAGCGTCAATTCTTGCAGTGATTTACTAAGCATGGTTTAGATGTTGCCCAATGCCAAAAGTAGGATTCACCTAGTGAGGATCAAACTCACTACTCATTCATAATTGATCTAGTGAGATAAACTTGCTAACCATAACACCATGTTCTTATCCATTCTCTTTTTTCTTGTCCATTTTCTTCTGAATTCTCTTTTTTATTGCAACTATCAGATTCTTATCTGATGTTTGTTAGCAATATGGACTGGAAATGAATGTCTTTCATCAGTAACTGCTTTTCACAAGACAATCAGTTATATCAAAATTAAGGAATATAACTTTATTCCTTATTTTCTATGAACACCCAATGGTATACCATGTCCTTTCTTACATACTTTCTACAGAACCTTCTTAGATGAAGCATTGTCACATCTTAATTTTAATTTCTTTTTATTCTAACTTTCACAATTGTTAATAATCAGTATGGATCAAAAATTAATAACTGATCCAGCTGTTTGCATTTATCAATGTGTTAATCAACCCAAATGAATAACTAACATCATTTGTTTTGTATACAATGAACAACAGCTTTGAATACATCAGATAATTAAGGATTAACTTCAAAAGCAAAGAATTATGAAAACATGACACAATATTAAATTTAATCAATGAATTGATATTTTCTTTGTATCATTCTTCAAGGAATTTTGCATGCACTGAAGTATTTACTAAATCCTTTTTATTTTTAACTGATCATTTGAACAAACTGGATTCAGATTGAATTTCAATTTGCCAAAACAGAACTTTCAAGATTCATCACAAGGAAAAGACCATAACAAAAGACTTTGTGCTCTAAAAATAATTAATCTGTTTTTCTATCAAATTGGCTGACATAATCTCAATGTCTTACTGCTGTGGTTGATGGCAGTTTGGGAAGTAATATAAATTTATTTATTAACGAATATGAAACCAAAAATAGAAGGAATAAATGGAACAAATATGAGATTACTGAAGAATTTAAGTAGCTTTAAATTATTATTATTATTTTTTTTTAATGTCATATCTTTTCATGGCATAAATGGCCATGTCTCTCCACATTGTTTTTCTTTATTATCTGTGAATTGCCGTAGCATTTTTGGAAAGATTGCTTTCAATATCATTTGTAATTCAATATTGTCCTTCTTCTTTGACTGACTGCCACCCAAAGTTAGAGAGTCCAGTCTACTCTGCCTTTTTAACATATAGATCTAAATTAGTAGGAAAACATAATAGCAACATTGCAATTATTATAACTTGAAAAATACTGCATGTGAAGTCTTTTGACATGAAGACAATTATTGGGTTATTTTAGCAACATTTATTTAAAAAAATATATTATATATTGTTCTTTTGATACTGACCACCAAGAGTAGAGACTAGTACAAGAAACTATAAGCATAAAATGGAAAATGTATGCAACTTAAGGCTTGTTCTTCATCATAGAGCAAATAAATCTGTTTTCATATCGCCAACATTCATAAGAATGTACAAATGTAAGATCCAGAATACCTGTAGAAGATGTAACCTAAATCTTTCACTTCAGCATACCAAATATCTCCTGATACACTGAAGTCATATATAATAAGAATAACAATAATAATATCTGTAAAAGAATTAAACACCCACACACCCATATACCTCCAAATGTCCCAATACATATGATTATTTCCTCAACCATAGCATTCACCTCAACATTAATAATATACATCTGACCAACAGTCAACACATACACTGTCACCACCAACTGCCGCAAGACTAAAAATTTGATAGATAGGAATACAGGCACACCCTTTCTATCTTTCTCTCACTACCATCTTCATGAATTAAATACATAGACACTAACAGACAGACAAAGAATATGTATACACACACACACACTAATGTCACAAGACATAAACACACGAGATCTACCTGACCAATGAAGAACAAAAAATGCACTGAAACATTTTCTTCCTCGGTTCATTCAAAGATTTCTGGTGAAGCTTGAATAAAGTCAAAATGTGAAGTTTCTAAATGTTTCCTATGTGTTGCTTAGTGTGTCATTCGGTTGGATTTTAATCCATGTATGATTCCAGATCCTATATAATAGTACAACTAATCAGAGAAGAAACGAAAAGAAATTGAAAACATTGGCAAGATAAGAAAAAGAAAAAAATAGCTTTAAAAATATCACAAAATAGATTTGGGAAAATCTGACAGAATTCATTACTTAACTGTGTACTGAATAAAAACAAAATGATAACCCAAATATTTAATTAGTACAAAAAATATTGTGTTCTAAATTCATAGTGTTATTAAAAATGAAAACAACACTGAAAGCATAAAAGTAGATGGTATAAAGAATTCATAATTGTTTTATGGAAATCGGCCAAGTTGAGAATGCGAAGTGATTTGTCATTGAAAGTGAAAAAAGAAAACATCATGCGTTTCAGAATCTCAGATGTTCTTGGTTTGCATTTTAAAATATCTTTCCCTCATCATTTTCTGATTTCCTTCAAGTTTCAGTAAAATAGAATTATTTTAAAAAATCTTAACAAACAGGATATTAAATGCCGTTTCTTTTGTCTGTAAAGATAAAAATTAAGTTTTTATTTACTGATAATATTCCCATTTTAATTGTAAATAATATCTTAAATTATTATTTGGAGAACTAAACTTTCTAAGGTTAACTTTTCCTTCAGATTAATGACTTTTTAGTACATTAGATAGAAATAATTCTGCTAATTTTGGAGATAAATGATTATTTACATGAAATCATTGTATTATGCCTTCTTTCAGTGATTGTGAACTTAAAGACAATGAAAACAACAGTAAGAAAATAAATAAAACAACTCCATAAAGAATTTCTGAAACAATATTTTTTATTTTGCTGACAATAAAACTAAGGAGACTTTTGGATGTTATCTGAAGATTAGACTCTTATCAAATCTTTCAGATGATACAGCAAAATTATTTAGTATAGTTTCAAATATTTAGATCTTAGGGATAATAATTGGTATCCCATGAAGAAATGTTGTATATTTCTGCTGGACACAAATAAGGCACCAAACACTTATATATAAAAATATATAAATATCTTTATTGTGGCAATAATTGTGAGTTGTGGCAATTGGGTAGAGTGAAGGAGAATCACAGAGTGTAGGATTGTGTACACAGGAATTGACAGAGACAAATCTTTGGTGAAACTCTAGTCAGCCTGTATGCCAGGTCAAGAATTGGACCAGTTTTATAACATTTGGACACCCACTCAAATTCACATAGCCACACCTCTTCCGGTCATGTGTCCACGCAACTTTATGTGGCCTCTTCTGGCATGCGCACACACAAGCATGCATTTCCTTCTGCTCAGGACACCTGTGTGCCTTGTTTATTCACGGATCAGGACATCCATGTGTCCCATTTATTTTAGCCACCGGTTTGCGCTAAAAACCATTCCAATTTTTGCTCACACTCTGATGCAGTGGAAGTGAGGTCAAAGGTCTTCCTCCACCGATATCCAACAGAAGAAGCAGAGTCTGATATAAAATTTATAAAATTCAGTAAAGAAAAAATTGTATCATAAATAATTAAAAAAGATAAAAAGTAGTGGACAAAATATTTTTATCCTTATGCCAGTGGGAAAATGAAATAAAACTAATAAATAAAATAATAAAGAATAAAAAAAAAACAAATAAATTAATTTTCCTATAATGCAATTTATAAAGAATCCAGAAAGGGTTTCTGGTTACATGTGCAATTTTATGATCCCACTTTCGGAAAGGACAAAATGTTTCTCTTTCCAGTTTCCAACAAGATCATTTGAATGTCTTTTCTGCAGCCCTACTCATGAAGTAGAGATTTGGCCATCTCAACTCAGCACAAGGCTGACTTGAGCTCAACCATTTTTACTCGTTCTTATCCTTACTTTACATAAATTATTTCTCAACCAAAAAGGAAAACTGGCATACTCAAAAGACATTTAATTTTGTTTCAATACAGTCAACATAAAAGAAATAAATATCTGTAGCAGAAACTCAAGATTTTTGTATGCTTCTTCTATTTTCTTCTATCTTCTTTGTTTATATATTGAACACACACCTTTACCTTAAAAATACACACAAAATCTAAAAACCTTGTTAGCACCCACATGTATTTTGATCGAGAAAGATCAGAAATCTTATTTAAATTCAGGGACTTGGTTCTTCTGGTTAACCTTCAAAATTTCCACAATACTATTAAAACAAGATGGATAGGTTAATATCCATTAATTTGTTCATTTGGTAATTTTTATTTTAAATATTGTTATATATGTAGAAATTTTGAAAAAGGATTGAATGCAATAAATAATAATAACAAAGAAATTTATACAAAGTTGGAAAGATAGTGGTAACACTTGTGTTATTGAAAATTAATTTCACTAGAAGAATTGTAGGAATCAATAAGAAAGCACCAATATAGCAGAATGCTATCAAGTAGCAACGAATCTCAGATAAAGACAATTCTGGATTCAAAAACCAAGCCCTCTGAAAAGATGGTTAGACACAAGGTGAAGGTATTATGTCTAGCAAAAAGATGATAGATTTCAACAGCTATGGATAACCCCAGTAGAGAGTGATTATCCAGAATGACCATAAAGGAAGGTGTCACAGAGACAAAATGCAGAGGAGAAAACTTCTTTTTTTTTATAAAAAAAAAAGGCTAGAAAGTTTTGCACAATATATGGCAGAAAATCTAACAAAAGAATGTAAAAAGGAAAAGATGTGCAATGCTAAGAAATAATTGCTTGATATGTGTTTATAGTAAAAATGTCAGCCCTTAGCTGAATTATTTCTGACAACCAATACACAAACCCAGTGAAATCTATTTCGTTCATCTCAGAAAGTGAATCACTTTCTGAGCTGCTGCTGCTGCTTGGATAGAAGGAGCAATGACAAACATGTATTAACAGGTTAACATACTTTATGAGAACTCCTGTAGAGTGGTCCCAACCGCAGATACAAACAACAAGGGGCATAACCCTTAATTCTTATTATTGTTATCAGTAATTACTTACTGATGCAACACCTCCCTTTATCCTGATATTATTATTATTATGTTTTTTTTTCAAGGGGTTATTATTATTATTTAGTTTTCACACAAAGTCCTTTAAGTATTTTGTTTTTTGTGTTAACCATCCTTTTCTAGATCTCCTTGAGTCATGATTTTGAACTGGATCAAGTTTTCTTTCCTTTAATCTTTCTTAAAATCACTGTGTTCTTCTTTTCCAATAGGCAGTAAATGTTTCCTGTTTCTTCTTAGGAATTCACCAGAGTTCATCTTTATTGTGTATGTCCTATTTTGCTTATTTGCTGCTATTACTGGTTTCAGATTTTTACCTCCATGTCTTTTATCATAATTTATTTTACATCTTCTTTTTGTATGACCCGTCTTCCTCTTTTACTTCCCATAAATTTGTCCTTTTAGGTTTTAGTTTATTTGGGTGACTGGGTAAAATTATTTTAATTTTCCTACCCATCAAGAGTTCTGCTGGGCTAACTCCCATAGCAGTTACAAGTGTACTATGGTATGCCATTAATGCAAGGAACATGTTTGTGTTATATTAAGTGTGTAGTGACAAAACACAGAAGAAACAATGACCGGTTAAAGAAATAAACAATTGTATTAATGCAAAATACAACAAATGATAAATCACTGTAGATGTCTTTTTAGTTGAAAGAAGGAGATAAGTGGAGTTGTAAAAGTCATCTGCAGAGGTGTATGGTAGGAGAGGGAGGGTGAATTGTGACTTACTGTGGCAACGGCCTTTGGCGAGTTGTCTTTTAGAGATGGGATGTTGCTTTCTAACACAAGCATTGTGAATCCAGGTCAAAATACCATCTGACTGCCTAAAATGTCCCTTTGATGGGCTTTTATGTCCTTTCTTAGGCTTAAATCAGCTCTGGTTTTTATTTTGTTTCTTTAAGTGGGACTGGGTGCTCTTGGGTGGAAAATCTGAGTTCCATTGCTTATTTTTTCTTTGGGTGTGTGAGTAAAAATGGAAGCTATATGCAGAGCCTATCCACAGTTGATGGAATTTTAGTTCAGTCTTGGGTTTCAGAGCGTTCACATCCGGCCAGTGGAGGAAATTAGTGTAGCATGAATCAGAAGATCTGCTTTTAAGAAGAATGTACCCTCTGGCTGTTGTAATATTTTTTCACAATTTTCACTGTGCTTTCAGCAGCTCCATTTGCCTGTGGGAAATGAGGACTTACTGTGGTATGTGCAAATCTGATTTGTTTAGCAAATTCTTTGAAATGTATGCTTGTGAATTGTCCTCTGTTATTGCTTATGATTTTGTCAGGTATTCCCTATCTAGCAATTACTGCTTTGCTTGTTAGTGGACTAAATTGCACTATTTCTAAATAATGGGAGAAATAGTTTGTTATGACTAAGGAGAGGGCTAGCCTTTCCTTCCCACTATACATTTAAATAAGTATTAACTAAAAAAATCATGGGTTCCAGTCCAGATAAAATCCCACTGCAACAATACCAAGGCTGTACTTTCCGGGGTGGGGGTAGGGGGCTAGACCCCCACCTCCAATATTTTTAAAGAAATATTGATTTAATTACTATACTCTATTGTTTTCAAGGAAATGAAATCAATTTATCAAAGTTAAAGTTAAGTTCTTGAATCTTTTTTTCAAATTATTATTTTCATAAAAAAGTAGTAAATGAATTTTAGATAATTATTTCTTTAAAAAAAAAACAACTATATAGCCTCAGGGTGGGTGAAGTCAAAATTCTCTGGGTTTTTTGCAATATAAAAACATTTTTCCCATTTTTTTTCATTAAAAGTCAACTTAATTCTTCAGGTTCTTTTTGATTTTGGATTATTTTTAAAATAAAAATCCTGCTTCTGACACAATATTTTGTTCAAGAGGGTAACATTCATCTCAGAAAGTTAAAATATTTATTAATATTATTACAAATACAAGTACAATAGTGCCTAAAATTTCAATTGAAATGAAGGAGATTTCAGATCATGAAGGAGAACATGATAAGGTAGCTAATAGTGATTCCAACAGAGAAGAGATGAATTGATTCTGTTATAAGTATGGGAAGAGGACTAAGGAACCATTGTCCTAAGTAAACTGTTTTAATAATGAATGGCTGCATCTTGTAATCCATGTATGACAATCTCATTCAATTCTTCACAGAGAAAAGTGACTTTGTAGTGATAGTAACAAATAAGTCATCTAACTCTTAGTATATAGGAGCATGAAACTAAAATAATTAGTAATTAATAATAAAAGAAAAATAAAGTTAAGTAATAAAAAACACTTTAAAATATAGATAAGAATGACAATTACCAATAATGAAAGAAAAAAGATTATAAAAAACATAGTTAAATAAATATAGAATACTCTCATGATGCACTGGAACAGCCATTTTACTGCCAATTGAAACAAAAATAAAATTTTCTATTTCTTCCTCTTTGATGGCCAAAGGAGTCAGATGTCCAAGTCAGTTCTCCGATAGGACATGTTGCTACCCACAGATAAGTACAAAGACATTTATCTTTGAATATGTACTTTAAAATATACCTTCACTTCTATGAAATGTGTACTAAAGCATTTTATCATTTTTGTGGATGCTTATTGTGTTGAATCTTGTACATAATTTGTTTCTAATTTATATATTTCCATTGTGGGCTGATGATGTCTTTTTAACCTCCCATGGAAAATTAAATATATAATAAAAAAGAACTAAATTCAGACAAAGTCAATACATCATCAGGACAACCCACAACAACTTTATATTTAGAAATAATAAAAATTTGTGTTGCTCAATTAGTCTAAATTAGAAGCAAAATTTGAAATATCATTAAGTGATGAAAGCCATGTAAAACCATCTTGTGCATATGATTGCATTTTCCTAAACATCAATTTCTTCAATTATTCAAAGGTTCTGATTATATCACATTATTGTTTTATGATTTTAATTACATTCTTGATTATGCACAGGATTTTACATTAACAAAAGTAGGAAAAATATTTATGCAAGATTTCAGCGACTATATTCATATTATTACAAAATCACTTTTTACTTTTTTGTGTTTTGTTCAAATGATAATGAAAAGTAATTTTAAAATAGACAGAACAGAAATTCTTTCCAAAGTATTTCAGTAACAAACTGAAAAGAAGAAAAAAACAGTTATACATTTTATGCAGCATTCACTTTTTTACTTACTTTTTTTTATTTACTCGGTGATTTGATGGACATTAGTTTCAGAATTTATTGAAATTAGTATTTTTGCTCATGATTTTACAATCAAGAAAAATAAAATAAAAGAGAAAACCCACTGATGACCCTAGAGTGCAGGCAGTAATACTGTGAAGTACATGATGTATTCATCCAATATCACACAAATACCAATATAGAGATACAACAATTATTGCAAAGGAAGAAAGGAACTTGAATAGGCATATCAAGATATTCAACAAGAAGTCATGAAATGGTCTCTCATGTAGAAAATGCTTGAAGTGAAGAATAAACATGCAGAAATCTGGAGACTGATTAATTCAGTTAGAGACTGGAAGAATGCAAAATGGGGAATCATCAAAGAAAAATCCAAGGAAGACAGAATTAAATTAAAAATTGGCACAGGCACTTACAGTACTTACTGGGAAATGAACCTGTTGCAGAAATTATTGAAACAGATAGGGACCCTGTTAAGGTATTGGAGGGACTACAAATTGAGGATGGAAACTTTACAGAAGTTGAACTGGAATTGGTCAAAATAGATCTGAAAGCAGGAAAGCAAACTGATCCTGACAACATGCAACCAGAAGTACTAAAAAGGTGCCATCTGGTTGCCATCATCCTCAAATTTGCAAAGAGATAGTTAAATGAGAATGTGAAACCCAAACAATTGCCAGAAATTGATATGATACCTGCGCAATAGTCTTGTGATCTGGGTAAAGCTGGGAAGTACAGGGAGATAAGCCTGTTGTCTATTGATACTAAAACTCTCAACAAGATGTTACAATCTGAGATATATGTTATAAATGTGCAGATGATAATACAAGAGAACAAACAAAACAGAGGTGAAAGAAAAGAAAAAATTGTTAAGATAAAATTCTTTGTATTGCTGATATAGAGGATCAAAGTAGACTGTCTCTTTGTGGGTGAGAGAAACGACCTGGAAGATGGGGTGAGTCAGTAAAGCCTTGAGTTGATGTTTGTGTCTGTTCAGTTGACCAAGGTCACAGGTGGTGATAGTGACAGCCTGCCCAATGGTCCATAACTGCTGACTGTATTGTGAGTGGTGTTCTTAAAAGCAGACAGGGTGGATCATGACTCATTGTTTTTTATCATGGCTTTTGCATTAGTTGCAATGTTCATGATTGACTCCTTTTATATTGTATTTTTGAGAGAGGAAATTTGTTTTGTGAGCCCCTTTATATTGATTTAAAAAAGGCTTCAAATCAGAGGAAGGATTATAAAGATTCTCAAAATGTATGGTATTCCACCACAAGTGATGGGTGGAATCAGTAAGCTTTATGAAAATACCGGGGAAAATGTGGTCACGACTGAGACAGAAACTGACCATTTTATAATCAAAGCAGGTGTGTTATAAACTCATCTTACATTATGTAATGTGTAAAACATATGATGGCAGAGCGGAAGAATTTGGTTTTCATTCCCCCCAAAAAAGGAGTAGAAATAACCCAGCAATCACTGTCACTGATCTTGAGTTTGCTGATCCCCTGATATTAACTGTGGAACAAGCATGGGAGGTATTAAGCAGATTAGAGCAGAAGGCTGTAAAGATTGGGTCATACTGCAATGCAAAGAAAACTGAGCTTTTAGTTTTCAATCATGAAAAGCTTCTGTGGAAGTGAAGGGTATAAAGTGGCCATACATTGAAGACAGAAAACAAATTTCAAATACCAAAGTTCACGGACACAAAGTTCTGAAAAAGATTTGGCTGTAGGAAAAGTTTTAGCCATACTGCATGTCATAAATTGAAAAGGTATGGAGCTTCTAACTACCCAGAAGACAAAAAATCCAATTGTTTGTGGCAACAATGGAACCTGTTTTGATCTATGGAGCAGAGTCATGGACAAAATCTTTGAAGAAACAGGTAGATGGGCGTTACACAAGAATGCTCAGATAACACTTCATGTGTTCTGGAGAAATCACACATTAAATGTTGACCTGTAAGCTACCAAAGGTAACATCAAAGGTACAGCAAAGACTAATGCATCTAGCAGGACACTGTATTGGGCATTATGATGAAGTTGCCAGCAAATTAGTATTCAAGTAGCCATGTGAGTGATGAGAAAGAAGTGAAAGATACATTTATAGACATACTGCTCGAGGAGTCAGGGATGGAGAAGACATAAAAGCTAATGATCGTCATGTTAGATTATGTTGAATGGATGAAGCATTTGGATACTGTGGGGGCATCCTGATGGACAACCTGGTCTAGTCTAGTTTCACAATATTTGTATACTTCACATAAGAGTTGAATTTCTTCCTGTATTCATACAAAGGTTTTGATTATTATTCATTATTCAGCCACTGGAGTAGTTTCCTTGAATTTTTAAGATAAATTGTATATTCTATTGTAAAAGAACAATTCTTGTTTTCATTCAATGAATTCATTGAAGAATTTTATTTCTACATCTTGTAACTGTTAGAAAAATGAACCAGACAAGGAATGTTGTTCTAAACAAATACAGTGTGAAAATGATAAGTATGGAGAATATATTGTAAATGGAACAGTACACTAGCTTAACCAATAGTGTTTCCCTGCCAACTGAGTAATCCTACAGGAGAGTATCTGTTCATGTATATGAATTTAAATCCCATCTAATTGGCTGCCAAATTACATTCAAAATATGTTGCTATTAATCTCACTGATTAATGACTTAAAAGCAAAAGCAAAATTCTAATTCATAATCTTTCTTTTTTTCCAACTTTATTGTTGACCAGCTACTACTAATAGTATCTCAATTCGTTTTGGAGGTGCTGAGATGAAGTATTTATTTTCTTCTTTTATTTTCCATGTCATTTCAAGATGTGGGTAGTTATGGCTCTCCACACCTTCCTGTTCTTTGTTGCACAAAGCAATGTTTAATGCTTTTCCATCACTCTTTGGCCTGACCCTGCCATCTATTCAGACAAACTTGTTAAGTAGGTTACTTGCTGATTCCTTCTACCATTTCTGCTTTCAATATGTCCTCATTATCTATGACAGAAATTTCAATTGTCTCCTTTTTTAAATATCAGTGTCCTGCTATTTCACATTTTCTTTAAAACTTCCTAGTTTTTCACATATTCAGTAGATGGTATTCTCAGCATCTCCATTGCTTTTAGTCACTGTAAGTAAATTGTCCAACATTCACTGCCATATAGCAAGATACATATGATATAGCAGTTCAACTCTTATTTTTGTTTCTAATGAAATTTTCCTGTTTCTTAATACTTTGTTTAGTGTCTGGGAGACATCTTTCACTAATCCAATGCACTTCAAATTTCTGATCACTCATTTTCTTATTAGTTTTATTTAGTTTCTTTATTTTTTTAATTTTTTTATCAAAACATTTTCAACTAATCTAATCTTCACCTTCCTAGGATAGAAAGGTCAAGGGTGACTCTCATCTGACACTACCTCTTTATTACAAATTCTGTTTCATTTAGCACCCAAATATTAGATCAGCCAAAAATACTGTGTTAACAAGAACTAGAAAAGCAAAAAGAATAAAATGTATAATCTTTAACAACAGGTTACTTTTCAATGGGAAATATCTGATTATAATCTCAGGTCACAATTTAACAGTGAGAATAACTTATTTTTTATTGCTGTGTATTGATTATCATTTTCCTCTAGAGAAGGATAAGAAATGATAAATAAAAACAAAATAAAAAAAATTATCATCATTATTAAATGTTAAATATAATTTGATTATATTTAATATTGAAAATATTACATTTTTTTAAATTTATCCTCATGATAAAATATTTTTATAAAATAATCCCTTCTAAAGTTCTAAAAAGAAATACACATTTCTTGCACTTGAAAATAGAAAGCTTTTTATTTTCAATCATTTTAGCAATATTTTGTGGTTTGAAAGATGTCATTCTGATACTGAACTATCTTCTATATAAATAAAGTGCAGTATACATGTGTCCATCCGTCCATCTGTCTGTCTTTCAATCTTGGTAAATCATAAACAACCTGAAGTAACAAGTAGTAACTACTGTCGTTACACATGATTAAAAATTAAATAAGTAATTAATTTAAAGTTGAATTTAAATATTGAACAGAGTGAAAAGTTAAAAAAAACAACACTTTATTAAAGGTTTAACTTTAATTTCACTTTTTGTCACAATTGCAATTGATATCATCTTATTGTTCACATAATTAAAACTTAAGCACGGCATGCTACGTTGCTCATATGTTTTCTTTTAATTTTTCTAGCATGGCTACCCTGTTGTATTTGAAATATTACATAATTTGTGTTTCCCAATGGATTTTAAGAGACACTCTATATGAAGGGATCATAAAGAATGGAGATTTTAAAACTAACCTGGCCGTAGGCCTCAAGAAGGACCTCCAATTTGTGGTTGATTGGGGCAGGAAATGGCTTGTAAACTTTAATGCCTCTAAAACGAAACTGCTCTCATACATACATACATATATATATTTTCTGTTTATATGTTATTTTTATAGATATAATTTATTTAAGTAAATGGTCTGTTTTTTTTTTAATTAAACAGTATTAATTGCATTTACCAGCTTGAATGTTCTAGAAATTTAATACAAAATGTGGTTCTCCAACAGGAATCAAACCTGTAACACTAATGGGAACCATCATTTGATCTGATGTACTGTTAACTATTCAGCTACAAAGAAATATCTTTGCAAATGTTTTGAAATAAAAACTAAGTTGAGAAAAACTTAAAATATTAAACTTCGAATAATGTAGGCCAATACAGGAAGGAAGAGGAAATATTTGTAGAGAGAAAAGAGATGAGTGCTAAATAACTGAAAGTGATGAGTGTAACAGGAAGAGAGGAAATATTTGTATTTGAGATGAATTTCAAATAACTGGAAGTGATGAGAGTGCAGGGGAGACAAGAAAATCTTTAAGTAAAATTGAGATGAGTGTCAAATATTTGAAAGGGATGAGTGTGTGAGGAAAAGAGAGAATTGAGATGAGGGTCAGATAACTGAAAGTGACTAGTGTGCCAGGAACAGAGGAAATATTTGTAGAGAGTTGAGATGAATATTTGTAGAGAGAGTTGAGATGAATATAAAATAACTGAAAATGATGAGTTGGCAAGTAAGAGATGACATATTTGTTGAGAGAATTGAAATAAGGGAAAGTGATGAGTGTTTCAGGAAGAGAGGAAATATTTGTGGAGAGAATTGAGAAGGATCTCAAATATCATAAAATGTTTTGTATTTAAACACTTTCCTGACTTAGATAGAAAAGGCTGATTTGAGCAGAATTTGTGAAAAGTAAAAAACAATTGCTCAAATATAACTGCAAATTTAAACAAAAAGTAAACTTAAAGTGAAAGCAGTAAATTCCTTTTGGGAAAATATGCCAGTTCTTTTCATTAAATATCCTTTATTCAATGTGAATATTTTTCCTGTTGGGAGTTAACAATTTTAATATACATAAATATTTTTTACAACTGAAATAACTTAACAGACTGCTTGCTGTTTAATTTATATGATACTTTTTAATTATTTTTTAACATCTCTTAAGCCACAAGTTCTCAAAAGATCTTTTATCATTTTTGATCATTTCCCTAATAAATGTTACAACCGGGAGAAAATGATAAAAATTTTGTATACTCTGAAAAATAATTCTTTGTTCATCTTGATATTCTTTTAAAACTTATCGACAGGTCCAAAATGTTTTCGAAATATTCCTTTTATCTGCAAAGTAAATTTTAAATCAAGAGATGTATTTTACAAATGTTAAATCTTAATCTTACATGATGTATTTTTATTGTTATGCCTTATATATATCCTTACTGGTAGCATTTTTTGACAATACTACCTATTTCAGTTTTCCATAGGGTTCTTTGGTAACTTTCTGTCAGAATGTTTGTGAGGAACTCTTTTCCCCTCAATAATCTTCTGGTTAATGATGCTGGTTTTGCTGCACAATTATCTGAAGTTCCAGGTATTAATTCCATGGTCCATGTACTCTAAGGACAATGAAGAAATCATTTCAATTGCACCAGATGAATATTAAACAAGAATTTCAGTAAGGATGACTTATGAGTTCAATCCCTATGAAGGAATGTGGATATGACAACAAGAAATAAAAATAAATCTGCCTCTGTTTGAAGTAAAAAGCTTTGTTTGAAACTCTCTGATGATTATTGTATACAATATATACTTAACTTTAGCATTCTGCAATATTAATATTACTTCCCTTTCTACTGCATTCTTATTTAAGGCCTCTCAGTTGCAGTAATCTTAATGTTAATTTCACTTAAAGGTGTTTTCTGTTGCCATAGCAGGATATGGCAACAAAACTATGAAATTTAAACAAATTTCAAACACTTTCTTGATACAGTATTTATAGAATATACTATTGCTATGATTTTTATATAAGCATCTATGAATTTTATATATTGGTTTCTTGATTTTTATCTCACTATTTCTTATGAAAAGTTTCATGAAACGATTATTTCGATTTGATTGTTTCTTCAAATTTCAATAAATGGTAATATAAAGCATTTTGTGTAAGCTACATAAATCCACTGTGGAATTAGCTGTTAGATTAGAAAATGTTTTGTTTTTTTTGCTTTTATTTGATATTTCATGAAATCCCAAATTGGGAGATGAATTCTTTTTTATTAAGAAGTAGATAATTTCTAAACATAGAAAATATGTACTGAAGACAATCATAAAAGTGATTGATTTTATCCATAAACTAGCAGCATGACCCGGCGTTGCCCGTGCTTGATTCAAAAATCGTACAACTCATACAGCAATTGCTATCACTAGACTTAAAATATTTTTGCCCTTCCTTGCCTTTAAAGGAGTGCCCTTTGCCGTGCTGATGTTGCTACATGCCTTACTTCTTGCCTATCTCACACTGCGAATTTTTTCTAAGCTCTATACTAAACCTTAAATCTGTTACAAAAAAAGAACTAAACAAAATGAACACAAAATGATCAGCTTTAAAAAAGGACTCATAACTGGAAAAACCAAATGAAAAAAGAATGTTAACAACAAATACTTTTTCACACCCAAACCCAGTTTTGTGGAATCAGAATCAACGTTGAGTTTAAGCAAGCGAATGAGCCAACTGGAGTAAAGTGCCATGCAGATTTAAATTTTTCCCACTTGTGACGAATGCAGCTATCGATTTTTTTTGCATGCTAGCATGCTAGTTAACATTCATGTCAGTCAGCTGTTGGCCCTCACGCTGGCCAATAGAATCTTCCTGCCTATTCGTGGCAGCCAGTTATAGGCTCTCACTCTGGCCAGTAGAAAATAGCCGCAAACTACATGAAAACTGCTGTAGAAGCATGAGAAAATCGGTTATTTCCACTATCGATGGAAGTTGGGAAATGCAATGTCAGTCTTGGCCTTTCCACTAACTTGGAGCATGTGAATGTAAATTTTGGTGCAAATCCATCAAAAATTGCGGCCGTGCATTCATTACACACACACACGCATCCTGCCTTTTTTTTTAAGCTTTTCACCTCAGGCAAGGCTGGAAGCCACTAGCACACTAGGGGTTACAGAGGATTTGGAGTGAGAGCATATAGGAGTGTTAGAGGAAAGGATATGGAGAAGGATAGAGGATAGATCAAGGCAACTGGAGATGTCGATTGACGTTACACTTGAATAGTTGGAGATTATAGTTGTCAGGGAAACAGGAATGAGGAAGGGAGTTCCATAGGCATGAGGTGCGAGATATGAAGCTATTGGAGTAGAAGAGATATCTACATTTAACAGTTTCAACAGTGAAAGGGTGGGAACGGGATGCCAGCCTCGTAGGATGCTTGAATTCATGGAGCCTGGGAACCAGCAATAGCAGATCATCGGAGCAATTACCATGGAAGTATTTATAAAAGAGACAGAGAGAGGCGACGGTGCACCTGTGAGAGAGAGACTGCAGACGAGAAGCCAGATCAGGGCCAATTACATTGCATACCCGTCTCTGGATCTTCTCAAGAACCTTGAGGCAAACAGAAGGGGCTCCAAACCATATATGGAAGCAATACTCCATACAAGGGTGGATGGTTGATTTGTAAATTTGGAGGATCGATTCCGGGGAGAAGAATTTTCTGGCCCGGCACAGGGAGCCAACTTTCCTTGCGGTGGATGAAGCAATCGACTCAATGTATTTGTTCCATCCAGCGTGAGACCGAGCAGCCTCAGAGAGGTGCTCTCAAGAAGTTGAGCTTCAGACATTCTAATGGGATGCAGGGAAGGATCCCTGTGGTGATTAATGGAGAGCAGTTTTGTTTTGGAGGCATTAAAGTTAACCAGCCAATTACTGCCCCAGTTCACAACCAATTGAAGGTCCTTTTCAAGATGAACGGCCAGGTTAATTTTGTCAGTGGCACTAGATCTGTTTCTGAGGCAGGAGTAAATTGTGGTGTCATCTGCATAGTTGACGACTTGGGAATCAATGGCATCAGGAAGATCATTTATGAATTTAAGGAACAGGGTAGGGCCTAGGATGGAGCCTTGCGGAACACCTGCGTTCGTGGGATAGGAGCTGGAGGAGAATCCATTGAGAACGACTTTCAATTCACGGTTTGACAGGAATGATTGTATTAGGTCCAACAATCAGCCTGTAATACCATATCCCTGAAGCTTGCGAAGGAGGCCGGCATGCCAAACCCTATCAAACGCCTTGGAGATGTCAAGGGCCACGGCACGAGCTTCTCCGTTATCATGGAGAGCTTGGTAGACAAATTCAGTGATGGCCGTAAGCACATCAGCTGTGGATCGGGCAAAGCGGAATCCATATTGTTTGTCTGAGAGCAGATCAGGTGATGTAAGGTGGTTAACCACTTCGGTGTTGATAAGGGCTTCAAAGACTTTGCTGAAGAGGGGTAGAAGACTGATAGGACAGTAATTCGAAGGGTCGGAGAGGTCGCCAGAGTTCTTAAAGACAGGAACAATGGATGAGGACTTCCAGCAGTCAGGAAAACAAGACTCCTTGAGGCAGTAGTTGTATAATTTAGGGAGGACGGGCGCCAATTCAGGTGCGCATTTCTTCAAGACAATGGCTGGTATCCCATCTCTACCACTAGCCTTGTGGGGGTCTAAATTAGAGATAATGCCCAATACCAATGATGGGGATATGTGTAACCTGCTCAAAACGGCCTCAGTTCTGAGAGGGAAATCGGGTATGGGTACACTGGAAGAGTCAAGCGTTGAATTGAAAGAAAATTTCCGAGCAAAGCATTCAGCCTTGTCGGCAGAGGGGGTCAGGACCTCAAACTGGTTGAACAGGAGGTATAGAGGGTTTGCAATTGTTCAGAACGCTCTTGCAGAGACACCAATAATCCTTGGAGCCAAATTTGTGAGATGCAATACGTTCCTACATCCGAGCAGCGAATAGTGATTTAGCTTCGTTGAGGACACGCTTACACTCATTACGGGCAGAGGCAAAGAGGTGTCTATTGCAGTTGGACATATCTCTACGAAATAGGTGGAAGAAGTTGTTCCTATGGGCAATGGCGGTTGAGCAAACAGCGGAGAACCACGGGGAGGAGCGTGATTTGACCCTGAATTTCCTTGAGGGGATGAAAGCGTCAATTACAGCTTTAACCCAAGATGAGACCTCTGAAGCACATTCTTGAATGGGGAGCTTAAATACAACATCCCAAGGGACATTGCGGAAGAAATCACGGAACGAGTCCCAGTCAGCCCGTTGGTAGCAGAACGAGGTTCGGGTAGTAGCAGGCTCTTTGCAGGGGTGGGGTTGAAGGAGATGTTAATAGACACTACCGCATGATCAGAGTTACCAAGTGGGCAGAGCTGCTTGGCACTACAATACTTGGGGAGCTAAAACACAGGTCAAGAAGAGAGGCCTTACCGTCCCGGTTGTAAGCAAAACGCGTGGGGAAGTCAACTAACTGCGTGAGGGATTGAGAAACTGAAAAGTTAAATGTATGTATGCCTGCAAGGTCGGTAGAAGCATTCTTAAGCCACTTGCTATGGTGGGCGTTAAAATCGCCAAACACAAATATATGAGCATACGGGTGGAGAGAGAGAGCTTTGTCTATGCTGTCAGAAATGACATTTAGTATTCCACAGTCCTGAGAGGATGGAGAGCGATAGCTGGAGACACATGTACGAATGGTCCGGAGATTCAAGTGAGAACTCTCTAGCCAGAGGGAGATGGTCCTTGACGTAGACACCAAGGCCATACATGTGGGTTAGAGAGTCTTTTCTGAGGAGAGGAAGGTAGCCAGGGATCAAGAGTTCAGAGGATGTGGATAGATGAGTCAAGATTGGTCTGACATAGAGCCAGTATATCCGGGCAGTTTGCAGTGAGGAAAGATTCCACACTGTAGAAATTGGTTCTAATGCCACGGATGTTGGAGAATGAGATGTTGAGTGGTTTAGGTGAATTTTGAAGGGCTGGTTTAGGTTTACTTTTTTGATCTTTGTAAGTCATCATTGAATTGAATTATGTTTGGAAGATGAGAAGGCCTGATTTAAAAGAAGCCGACGGTTATCGACCGTGACGTGGGCAGAGGGAATTGGGCACAGCCTGCATCATAATGTGGCCTCAGGGTGCCACCAGAGGTGACTGCAGGGACACCTTTCCATGCGTGACATGGCACTACAGACACCCTGATATTATACAACTGTTGATCAGCGCAGCCGCTCAAGATGCTACGCAAGAGTTAGGGCTCCTAACTACCAGTCGGAAACAGCAACCAGGGAACTGTCAACCGTGTACCCTCAGAATGAAGAGGTAATGCCACAGACTGCGCACATCACGGGAGAAACACAGTAGCACTAGTACGGAGGCCAGAGAGAGAGAGAGAGAGAGACAGAGAGAGAGAGAGTTCCAGGAACCCCTTCCTAAACAAGAAACAAGGTGTGAGCCTCTACTCATTTGATAGAAATTAAATTCAACAAGGAGAAAGAATCAGCAATACAATTCCATGTCGAGATAATTTTATCTAGCAAGATGACATTGGCTGGCTAGTATGAAAAGTGGAGGTGACCCTATACTCTTAAAGAATTTTTTTTTTTTTTTTAGGAGTTCAAAGAAAAAAATTTTTTTTTTAGGAGTTCAAACAGGTGTATCTAACTAAACAAAATGAATTACAGAGTTACAAGATAGGTTAGGATAAATTAGAACAAAATTAAATATGTTAGGATAGTCAAATAAAGCGAGGATTAAAGAACAAAAAAAATATCAAAAAATACATAGGTAACAAGATAATAATGACTGTGAAAATATTCTAATCTCTGCCTGGATTTATGGGATGAGAAGTTGTTATTTACAATATCTGCATGTCCAAATGTTTGTTGTTATTATCACAATGCTTCAGCTGTTGTGATCTTTGGCCTTCTTCAAATGACTAATGGGTAACCATCAGAGAATTTTTAACTGAACCATTTATTTAATCTATGATATAATTTTAGGTAGTATTAATTTATTTAGGCTATTGTCCCTTGGGCAAATGGCTTATTTGATTTTAAGTGTTACTTTGTGAATTTGGTGACATAGCAATTGTGAGTTCAATCCCCATTCTATGTTGTATTGATATAGATTCAGTGGAAACAAGGTTGCCAATAACTGAGCAGTATGAAAAGGAACAAGACAAGATATTCATTAACATAGACAGCATAATGAGAACAAGCTATTCAATAAATAGCTCAGTTTGAAATCCCTGAAAGTTATCTAAATTGACAGACACTGAAGAAGGCTGGAGGGTACAACTGTTAAAAATATTGTGATAATGACAGCAAAGATAAGGACATTAATTCAAATATAAATAATGTAAATAATACAATCTTTGAAAATATAATTTCTGTGTTAGCTGACTATTGAACAAATGATAAAGTCATTATTTCATGACTGTCATAAAGAAATACTGAAATGGAATTGGCAAAACATAATAAAGAAATTAAAATGTTTTAGATTTCCTGAGATCACTACAGCATAGATATATGTAAATCTATAAGTATATATATATTTTTATTTATAATTATTTTTTTTAAATATATGATTCCATTGCAACACAGAAATTACTGTTTTGAAACTGACTCAAGTCCTAAAGTTTAATTTCAATATTAAACTTAAAATTTGGAGCACAGCTTCATTCGCAAGTGATGTTTTAAACTCTCTAGAGATCCCTTGATAATGAAAGAAAAAAAACCCAGGTTACACCTCCATTACTAATCTGTAAATGAATAAAACATTTCTTCAGTTAGTTATTCTAAACATCACTTGAGAATGAAACTGCACTTCAAATTTTAAGTTTAATATTGAAATTAAATTTTAGGATTTGAGTCAGTTTCATAACATAGTAAATTTTGTGTTATGATGGAATCATATTTTTTTTTTAAATAATTATAATTTTAAGTTCTACTTCTGTATCATGCACTGTTTTTTAAAAATAAAAACATAAATACTAAAGAAATCTGGATCATTAATCTAACTGTTCTTTCTTATTACATCAATATAAACACACACACACATGCATATATATATATATATATATATATATATATATATATATATATGTATATCAGGGTGTATCAAAAATACTTTTACAAACTTTGTGAGTGGGTTCCTTACACCAAAACAAGGACAAAAGTTCATATGCCAACAAATCCTTTGTTTCTGAGTTATTAAGTATAAAGAAAGTTTACAGTAGATGGCACTGTGTTGCCATGTAGACTAAGTTACATGAGTCATTTTCTTCAACATTTAACATGTGTAGTAGTGCGTTAACTGAGAAGTGTTCCATTTAACAATAGCAGGATATGCATATTGTGAGCAGGCAGATATGATTTTACCATGTGAATGGTAATAGACACAAGACTGCATGGCTGTATCAGATTGCTTTTCCAGACTGAAGGCAGATGAGTCATCCAACCTTTGCTGCTGTTTATCATTGTGTTGCTAAGACAGCATCTGTGGCACCACAAACTATGGATCAAGGAAACTGAGATCTAGTCATATGCCTGACCATAAAGAACACATTCTACAGTCTGACAGAGATGATCCCGGTATCAGTACACATCATGGCATACATATCATTGTACCACATCATGTCATACATATCATTGTACCACATGGAGGGTATTTCAAGAGCAGCTCATGAATCCATATCATTTGCTATGTGTCTTTCACCCTCTGATCACTCACCACAGGAGAACATTTGTCAATGGTTTATTGCACAAACTGCCGATTTGTTGTTTGTCACTTCAGTCTTGTTTACGGATGAGGCAACATTTGGAAGAGATGGAATAACAAATTTACACAACCAACATTTGTGGACAGATCAGAATCCCTATGGTACAATACAGGCTAGACTCCAGCATCAGTTTACAATTAATGTGTGGGCTGACTATATGGTAGGTCCATATGTTCTCCCAGCATGTTTTGCAGGAGCTGTGTACGGGGTCTTTATTTCAGACACATTTCCAGACCTGCTCGAGTATGTACCTCTGCTAATACAAAGATGGTTCATACATGATGGGGCTTCGCAATGTTCTGGCTGACATCTACCATGAAAGATGGTTAAGTAGAGTATGTCCAGTTCCATGGCCTGCATGTTCCCCTGACCTCAGTCCTTTCGATTTTTATCTGTGGCACCACCTAAAACAATTGGCTTAGGCAGCAGACATTAATAATGCAGAAATGTGTCATCAATGTGTCATGGGGGCCTGCAAAACCATTCAACAGCATGTGGGAGTATTTGAAAAGATCTGCCAGTCAATGATCTGATGGGTGAATACATATGTAGAGGACAATTTGAACATTTGTTATGAGTTGCTGTGTTGTGGCACAATGATGGCCTTTTGGACATATGCTTATGTGGACATTTTACTTTGTTTTGGTGTCAGGAACCCACTCCCAAAGTTTGTGAAAATATTTTTGAATTGCACCTGGATTGTACATTTAACAGCATCTATCATAAACTTTAAACTTAATAACTCAAAAACAAATTTTTGTCCTTGTTTTTGTGTGAGGAACCTGCTCCCAAAGTTCGTAAAAGTATTTTTGATACATCTTGTGTGTATATATATATATATATATATATATATATATATATATATATATATATATATATATATAATTTTTTAAAAGGAGTATAATCATTAAGACACAAGGGGTTACTGGATGTAGAAGAATTAGTAATCAGAAATATTACTAAGGAGTGAGAACAATAGAAGAGTAATCAGGAAGACAGTAGATAATGATTGACATTGCATTTAAGTTTTTGAAGGACAGAGTTAACTGAAAAGCATGGAGTTGGAAATGAGTTCCACAAGCGAGAAGAGTGAGAAAAGAAACTGTTAGCCAATTCAAGTGCAAAATGCCTTGTTGTCAGTCTAGTACAGTGCTTGAATTCATAAGGTCTAGGTACCCTGGGGAAGAGCTCATCCAAATAATTACCATGAAAGTATTTATGGAAATAGCACAGAGAGGCAACCTTATGGCAGTGGGAGAGTGACTGAAGCCAAGCCACCAGATCAGGACCAACAATATTGCTGATTCTTCTTTGGATTTTATCAAGGAGGTCAAGGTAAATATCAGGGACATATGTGGCAGCAATATTCTAAGCATGGACAAATGGTAGACTTATAGATATGTATGATAGATTCTGGAGAGAAAAATTGTCTTGCATGACATAGTGAACCAACTTTCTTAGCAGCTGACCTAGCAATATAGTCTTTCCACTTTATGTCAGCTGAGAACGTTAGCCCAAGAAGTTGCAGCAACTCACTCTCCTGGAGGTTAGTACCAGTCATACTGATAGAAGGCAGAATCTAGTCTCTCAGATGATTAATAGAGAGCAGTTTTCTTTTGGAGGAATTAAAATTAACAAGCAATTCTTTGCCTCAGTTAACAACAGACTGTAGGCCACTTTTGAGATCAGTTGCCAGTTTGACCTTATCGAGATGATCATACTTAATATTCATACAAGAATAAATGGTTGTGTCATCAGCATAGATACCAAGTTGAAAGCTGATGGCATTGAGAAGATCACTGATGAAAAAGTAGGACCATCCATGGATAGGGCCCTGGGAGACACCTGCATTAGTACAAAAGAATCTAGAAGAGTGGCCATTCAGAATAACTTTCACTTTTGCATTATATATATATATATATATATATATATATATATATATATATATATATATATATATATATAGCAATTTCTGTTGGCAGGGTATTTGCCTAAAAGTAATATGACTGCTTGCTTAACAGCTGGGAAGCATTAAAGAACACCAATTTCTTAAAGCATCAGCCTATTGTTGTAAAACTTAGAAAAAGTTGTGAAGAAAAATGCAAAATAGTGGAAGTGAAAATAACTATGGTATTGAAAAAAATTTAACAGTGGAACAAATATGAAATAATAAAAGAACTGATTAGGTTTTCCTGAACTAATATCTCCACAAATGCAAACATAATCTATCAGTGAACCAACACACAGAATATAATCATGAACAAGTTTTTAATATTTTACAATTAGATTTATACTATTATTCCAACTATTTATATGTATGACTGTCATGCTTTCCTCACTAGGATCAGAGTGTAGTATCTACTGGATCCTATAGGAAAACAAAAGGAGTAATAACAATAGCAGCACACATGATACAGGTGAAGAATTATAAAATGCTTTTTGCAAGAAAACTGTTACTGGTTATCCTGGGCACACACAATGTTAGTGCATTGTGTGTGATAAGTATGAAAATTTTCACCAATAACAAGTTGAATGGAATAAGGAAAATACAATTATATTCATGCATATTATTAAAAATCATAACCTTTCATTTCTATTACAAATAACAACATAAATCAAATTGAACTTGAGGGGCAGAATCACATTTTCGAAAAGCACGATATTACCATATGGATGTAAAAAAAACAAGTAATTCCCTGAAGACTTGTAAATGAATGCATTAGTATTCAATATTGTTAATTTACATTTATTTTATTTCATAAGCAAATGCATTAGTATTTGATATTGTTAATTTACATAAAAAGGGTAAATACCTGAAAATTTCCATTAAAGATTAAGAAAAAATGGGATAGTAAGAGAAACAATACTTAACTTCAAAAGTGGTCTTCCGGTATTGCTGTTGTATTTGGATAAAGGGTTACTTAAGCCTTGAAATTTAGTAGCTGGATACGTTTTTGAATTTGTTGTCTCTGGAATCAATGGTAATAAGTTGGGTTTAAATCTGGAGTTGCTCACTCTTCCACAGAGCCTAGAATTTATGCCAGGAGCAAAAATATGTCGCAAACACAATAATATTCAACTCCATCTTGTGAGTTTTTTGAACTCCTTAAATAGGGCCTTGCAGGGCTTTCATGAGAATAGATTTAAAGAGAGTGATTGGCTGGTAGTGATTTCATCCTCAACCTGGGTATTTCCAGAAGGGTTGTGTGCTGATTGGCAGAGAGAGTTGTGATATCATTAATTCTCAGACCTCCAGGTTAAATCCCATAGGTATGCTACCAAAAAGGTTGAAGGGTCATGGTGACTGTTTTATTTATGGGCTGAGAAAATTGTGACATCAGCAAAATTCCTTCAATAGAAACTTTGAGTCACATATTCTGAACTCAGAAATTCCACAACAGTAATATAGTTTTGAAATCAATAAGAAATATTTTTTATAATCCCTGGTTCTTCTCAAATGGTATCAATTATACATTCATACTGAGTCACCTGCAATAATAATATTAAGCAAGATGGAATTGAGAAATGTGAGGAAGGGGTGGATGGTGGAAAAGAGCATATGATGGAGGTAAGAAAGCAAAAAAAAATGGAAAGAAAACCATATTAGAGGAATATATCTATATCTGTGTATCTATCTATCTATACACACACACACACACACACACACATATATATATGTAGGAAATGGATTTAAAAATAGCATTTAAACAAAGAAATTATAAATATATATATATATATATATATATATATATATATATATATATAATATTTGCACATTGATTGCTGGTGTTAATGAAGATTGCATTATGCATGAAACTCTTTGTTATGCTACTGGTGAGATAAAAATATATATACTACAGGCTGCATGGATAAATTGTTTTCTAAATTTCGCAAAAATGAAAATAACACTGACATTTCATTTTAACAGATATATTTACCAAAATTACACAAAAATATCTTGAAATACTAAAGAGTAAATTTATTCAATAAAATTGCCATTGGCTTCAACCACAGCCTCCAGATGACTTTGGAATCTCCTGCACCTCTTCTGGATGATCTCCTTGTTTAAGTTAGTGAATGCTGCCATAATCCTTGCCTTCATTTCATCTTTGGTGTTACAAGGTGTTTTCTTGGTTTCCCACTCAAATGCGCTCCACATATCAAGGGGTTGTAGTCTGAGGAGTTAGGTGGCCAGATGTAAGGGATGATGTGGTCACATAAATTTTCTGACAGCCATGACTGAATTCTCCTGCTTGTGTAGCATGGTGAGAGTCCTGTTGCCAGACATAGGATTTACCAGCCACCACCCTCTTGACTCAGGGCAGCACTACCTCCTCAAGGCACGATGTAGGCCTCCATTTTGGGTCTGAGGCCCTGTGGGAGATGAATAGAGACATAATGTTACCATCACTAGTATTCACTCCAAACACCTTCATAATCACCATTAGACTCATCCAACTCTTTCTGAATCCTCTGCACTGTCCTCAGATTGACAGCCAAACACTCTGAGATATTTGTATTGGAGCTTCTGGTGTGAATGCCAATCAGTACAGCATACCGTTTCTAAATTTCTGTCATGGTGCTCTTTTTCTCACAGATGTTGCCCAACTGACTCTACTATACTGTGTAGTTGATAAAATCAAAAACAAATAATGTGAATGCACAAAATTAAAAATATATAATGGTGACAATTTACCCATCACACTCTGTATATACACAGAATCAAATTCTTTGGATAAAAATTAGCCTTTGGTATAATTATTGGTGGTTGATTTCACTGGCCCTCTGATCCTTTGCATTGTAAATTATTCACTGTTCATCAACCATTAAAATTTGATATTCAGTTCTTACTGCCAGATTGGTGTAACTCATTATCAGAAATTTGAGAAGAGAAAGAAAAAACATTTTCAGCTTATTATCTCCTCATTGCAGGTTGAGATGTTTAAAATTTTGTCTTACCTACCAAGCTATTGAGAATGTTTATAAACTCATCAGTGATAATAAAATATCTGATAAGTTGTCATTTACAACTATGAAGATCTAAAATCTTAAACTAAACAATGGTTGAAAACTAACAAATTAGCTTGACTTTAAAAACTGGAATTTTACTTCCAGAATACATTGTCAAAACCTGTTCATAGAGTGACAAAAGGGGTCAGTCAGTCAGCTTCCAAGAGTCAAACTGAACATTTGTTTTTTGTTTACACAGGCTGAGGCTAAATCTGCCTCGTCCAGCACCTGGTGCAGCTTACAATCCTATGGCACTGTTTTCTTGCCAGATATAGAAAGAAACTATCTCTGCAATCCCCATATTTGGAAAAGCCCAAGACACACCATTTCCCATTTGCAGAATATGTTCCCAGTATTGACATAGCAGATAAATCTGGCTCACTTGAATCTGGAATCTTAAATATGGCTACTCCAGAAACACAGAATAATATCCAGAAACACAGAAAAATCTCTATATTATATGTAAGACCCTATGTTTTTGTTCCATTTTCACAGTGCTTGTTGTGTCAATATGTGTTGTTGTTTCTCTGCATTGGACATATGCAAATATGAATATATAATTGTGTATATTTTCTTTTTATATATTATGTTTATAGATATAATTTATTTAAGTAATTGTTCTTTTATTTTTAATTAAACAGTATTAATTACATTTATCGGCCTGAATGTTCAAGAAATATTGTAAAAATTATGCACTCTCTGACAGGAATTGAACCTGTAACCCATATTTGGAACCATCATTTTATCTGACATGCTGTTAAGCATTCAGCCACAAAGAAGCATCTCATTTGCAAAGTCCAAATTACTGTTTATAAGGGTTACAAGTTTGATTCCTGTCAGAGAGAGAGAGGGCACATATTTTCTACAAAATTTCTTGAACATTCAGGCCAGTAAATGTAATTAATACTGTTTAAAAACAGAGCATTTACTTAAATAAATTATATCTATAAAAATAACATATAAACAGAAAATATATTAAACAATTGTTGGACTTAATCCATCTCATAATATATAATTTTGTATGACTTAGTGGTGTGAGCCTCTCTTTGAGAAAAAAGTATGTTTGTCATTACTTTTCTTTCAGCTATTCTGTTCCATCTGTAAAATACAGTATTATTACATTGTGGATATAATAATGCCTATAATGGGGGAAATAAAAACTAGGAAAATAAGCCTTTCTTCTATAGCACATCTGGGTCAACTCAACATGACATGATATTATTAATCTCCATTAATATTAATATATATATATATGACATATCCAAGTTGTTATAAGAATATATTTTTTGAAATCAGTCATTTTACCTACTTGGTAAACAAATGATTTAAAGCTTTCATTAGAATTGAATTTCAAATTTGAAAACCTTTGATCTAATACTTGTGAATTCATAGACAAAGCTTCCATATTTTTATAGTCTGCAACTGAGAGGCTGAGTTCAAAAGAGAAAACTAATATCAGCAGCAACAATAATTAAAAGGAAGGAAGCAACAATGTCCGAAATGTAATACAAGAAATAGTTGCCATAGAAACGTTTGCAGTAACCAGAAAATAAAGACAATAAAACCATTATATTTGTGTGTGAAGGTAGTATGGATAAAACAATAGCAGTTACCAACAGAAAAATAATACTTACGCATGTACATATAGACTGCATAAAACATTGAATATCTATCAGAAAAGCAATAAAGAATTGTTTTGTTGAATCATGGCTATTGTTTTCCATAGAAATTTAGTATTGTAAAAAACTCATTTTAAAAATAAAATTAACATCATAAAAATCTCAAGCTTGTATATCTAAACTTCTGTTGAACTTTCTAAAAAATTTGTTACTCCTGTAAAATGAGAATAAATGTAGATATGCAGATAAAGAAAGCAAGAGTGAATGCAGAAAAGAAGATATACAAACACTAAGACTCATTGAACAGCACAAATGACTTCACAGGTTTTATTAAGTCTCTCAATGTATTTGTTTAGACTTTACAACTATATCAGATATTAGATTTTTATGTTTGCAATCTGCAAAATATTTTTACTTTCTGAAGGCCTATTTTTTTTCTCTTTATTGTTTTTCTATATTTCACAAATGTCATTGCTATAAAAATCATAAAGATAAGATTTCATTGTATGATCTGCTCTTTGGCATTCAGTTGTTAACTAGCTCTTATCTTTAAAATCTTCCCTATTAGAAAATTAAATCAACTCATTTCTCTGTAGACTTGTACACTTTATGCTATTAAGAATTAGTATCATGATTTTGTATGACAATTTTTCATGGCTGGAATTCAATTGAAAAATACAGCAAATAAGGAAATGGTGCCTGATTTTTATTTTATTGTTTTTACATTTGGTCACAGAATGATTTTGTGGAAATCATTTATCTTGATTGTAATATAAATCATTCTTAACAAATGAAGGTTATGTTGAATGACCATGCTTCTAAATCATTTCTGATTAATGCAGGAGACCCTCAGGGTTATATCTTTGGGCCTACATTGTTTCTCATTTTCATCAAAGACCTTCCCAATATAATCAGTTCCCAACTAGGTATTTTTGCTGATGTCAAATATTTACTCTATCTTTGGAGCAAGTCTGATAAATCCAACAAAGTAAAACTGGCACTTCCTCTCAAAAATGACATTAACTAGGATGGAATGACTTGTAAATTTTAATGCTTCCAAAACGATATTCCTATCTTTTAATCACCAGAGAACATTTCTTGCCTTCCCTGAGCATGGTCTCATATTTTCCACTGACATGAAGTGAGGTGTTTATATTGAATTAATTGCTATGCCTACTGCTAGGAAAGTTAGTTCACTGTGTTGTGCCATACAGTATTTTCTCATCATAATCCATCTTACATATTTATAAATCTGTCATTCATCCATGTATTGCATATTGTGGCCATATCTGGTTTGGTACTCCTGCTATATATTCTGAGATTCTTGACAAAATGACAAGATTATGGACAAGAAGGGTTTGTAATGTTGCTGATCCTGACCTGGTAGCTTAACTTCAATCACTTTCCCACCACCATGATACGGCTTCCTTCTGTTTTTCCTATAAATATTTTCATGACAATTGTTCTAATAAACTCTCCTCTTTGGTACCTTGATAACATGAATTTAAGTGTACTATTAGATTGATAACTAGGTCTCATCATTTTACTGTTGAATTAACTAGATTAGTAAATTTTATTCTAATATTTTCTTTTCTTGCTCTTCTCATCTTTGGAAATTTCTTCCAGTATTTTTCTTCCCTGACACCTCAAAAATTGAAATGCAACACCAATTGCAGTGTTTTGTCTTCTGTTCTTTATTATCCTTTCTCCTCACTAAAATTTTCTTGATTCATTATGAAAGACTAAAAATTAGAATATGTAATATGTTTAAAGAAAATTGTCACTTTATTTATCTAGTGAATCTTTATTTTGAAGAATGTAAGTGCATTGTTTATGTTATATATCACTTATGGATAGTTTTATCACTAGTAATAGTAGCCTACCAATTTTATACAAGTGTGAATTGATAACTGTAATTTTACAGATGTTTCAAATAATTCCAAGAAATCAAGCACAAATTTCTTAGCTCAGTTACATAATCCACATATATATATATATATATGTGTGTGTGTGTGTGTGTGTGTGTGTGTGTGTGTGTGTGTGTGTGTGTGTATATATATATATATATATATATATATATATATATAATGAATAGAAATAAAATGTTAGTCACTTAGCTGATTGATGTTACCTTCAGAATCCCAACTCCAGAGTTTTGTCGCTGGACACTCCAGGAATCACTCCATCCACCATTAATTGACTGCTTATATGTCTTGATTTCTCTCTTTTATATGCACTTTTCATTGGTGCAGATTTTTTTCATAGTGTATGTGTGTGTGCACCAATCTATCTGTCTGCACATATGTGCGTATGTGTAAAATGTCATGGTTATTTGTCCTTTTCGTTGTATTCTTCACTCTATATTAACCCCTTAACCTTAACTCTCTTTTCTAGAATTTCATCAAGTCTTATGCTATGAAGACATGAACTTCCCGCCTCTCATAGTCATCCTATCTGATGTCTACATTTGTCTACATTCTCTTCTGGTTTCTTTAATAAAACCCAACACATATAAATTATTAAAATACCAAAGAAAATTTAGACATGAACTGTGTGAGTGTAAAATAAATTATTTTCCATTTTAAATCAACAGTTCATAGAATATGGCAATATCTAAATGAAGTAAATGTTGCTGTTTTTGATTATTCAAGGTCAAAATTATTTACCTTACTCCTGCTAAATTAAAATCATTTACCTCATTCCTGTCTCAACTGGACATATTACAGAATTCATCAATTTCCATAATTATTCATAGAAAATGAAATAAGCAAAGAGAGAGAGAGAGAGAGAGAGAAAGAGAGAGAGAGAAAACTTTTAATGCATTTGATGATGATCTAATAATTTATTCCTCTGAATATAAGAAATTGCAAACGCCATTAGATAAATTTGTAAAATGTTAAAATAACTTCTGTATGAATTGCAAAATATGAAAGATGAGTTAAACTTCCCCAAAATATGCTTGTGGCTAATCAATAACTGATTGAGAAAAAAAGCAATGGTTGATTCTGTCAATCACATTAGCCTCAGATATCATTACAACTGGAAATGACACAAATTTCTCCTTTTTATTAAAGAAGATGGGATTAAATAACATGAACATGTAAAATGATATCACATTCTCTCTCTCTAATACACATACAGATAGATAGAAAGAGAGAGAGAGAGAGAGAGAGAGGGAGAGATGGAAGGAGGGGAGAGATAGGCGATGGATAAAAAGTTAATTCAGTGTATAAAAATTTTTTTCTTTATTAAATTTATTGAACCTATTCATCATTTTGTTCCATTATCTTCTGCTAACTTTCAGGCAACTTCATAATTTCATCTTCCTAAAAGCGCCTTTTGCAGTCTTCAGAAAAGTTTGTTTTTTACTTTCAGATAATGCTGTAAAGACCTGAATAAGCATTAATCGGGAACTGCAATATTTACTGAATATGAAAGTGGAAACAGGCAAGTGGGTACAAAGTACAAATGGTTTTACTAGGGTGCATAGGTTAGTGGAAATTTCCCCCTAAAAACTAACAATTTTTACCTGGTCTTCAGAGAAACATGTGATCTAATGTTATCCTAATGAAAAGTTATGACCTTTCTTTTAATAAATTTATGATGTGTTTTATTGATTACTGTTTGCAATTGGTGTAATCAATTACAGTATTTGTTCAAATCAGTCATTTGCTAATCTACAAAATAAATCATTGTAGAGGATTCCAATTCCAATTGTACACAACATTACAGTCTTTGAAAGAATGGCATTTTGTAATATAAATTTACCCATGAATATTTTGTTCAGTATTGTTGTAAAGTATCCACTTTGCATCATTTGTCACAATTTGTTCAAAAGAGGGAGAATTTTTGTTATACTTGAATTTTTTTGCAACTGAGTAATGCATCCTGAAGTCCTCGCAGTATTTAGTATTTTTGATGTTATCACTAACATTTTCTGTCAAAATTTACAAACTCTACATTTTGTTCAACTTCACAAAACAATGGATAAAATTTGAATAAGCTGGTTTGTTTGGAAAAAATACTTTGACAAAATCTCTACTACACAGTTTAATAATTTCTTTAATTTAATTTAATTTGATAGGACTTCATGGTAAACAATATTTTTTTTTCCTTTTTAACAGTGAAGAATAAATTCTTAGAATTTCTTACTCTTGAGCAAGCAAAATACAACTGGCCATGCATAAATATTTCTTTCTGGAGCGAAATTCCAACTTTTTGAAGCATTTGGCCTTGTTATTTGTTTACTGTTCTCACAAACACAGGGCAAACTGGAAACTGGATTCTTGTATATAAAATCTTAAAGAAAAGATATGCACAAAAACAATATTGAATTTTTATTAAATAAGTATTTGTTATTTTAATCATTAAATTGTTTTTGAAATAGTAGAAGTATTTTGTATATTAAATAATGAAACTTTTAATTTTTCCCCAAAATAAATGAAACTTTATTTTACTAAGCTATGCACCCTAGTAGGACCATTTGTACTTTGTACCCACTTCTTTGTTTGCACTTCTACCCAAAATTTGGTTTCGATCAGTCAATGTACGGTTATTTTAGAGGGTGTGACAGGCAGATGGACTAATGGAAGTCGCAGAATTTTATATATATAAATTTAAATAGCAAATGACATATGCAAGGAAAGTTTATTATGTTTTTTCCCCTTTTGTGGAAGTCACCCATCAAAGCAACTAACATGACCAGGCCGGTGTAAATGATTTTCATTGCCTGATTTGATTATTTTCAACATGTTGGCTATCATTTGCATTGTATAATGTTGATAATTCTCAAGTAATGTCTTCATTGCTCTCAAATTAAATTGGTCTGTTGAACCATGGAGCATCATCCAACAAGATCTCCAGCACAATACCTTACAAAACAAAAAAACTTTGATATGACTATAAACCGCATAAATCTTTTTTAGTATCTGAGTTGCATTCTTATCTCTCTTGAAATCAAAAAGCATAATATGATGAAAACGTTTCTGATTTTTTCCATAGACAAGTGCCAATTTCCATAATTTAAAAATATCTGTGCTGATATGACAGCTGTCACAACACAATCAAGTGATGTTTTGTGAAATACAATTAATTAAAGCTAAATTCTCCTCATGAAATCTAATGACAAAAATAGCACATTTTGGCCAACTCGGTATTAAAATTCATCATATAAAATAAAAAAGGCATAAAATGACATGATAGCTTTAGAAAGTGATAATGAATGGCATAACAAGTATATTTATAAATAAATATAAATATAAAAGTGAACATTGAAGTCAACACTCAGAGGTGACAGGCTGTTTCATGGTAGATGTAATCGTAATGGCCACGAGTGTTGAATTTTTTCTTGTCTATTTATATATATGGGTTAGTGGTGTATTGTAGGTAATTCATTCTGGTAGTTATTTTGGTGGGAGTGGCTTGTTTATTTATTTATTTATTTGGGTTAATTTATTATACTTGTTTTTTTTTCATTTTTTATTTTATATATTTATTTATTCTTTTTGGTTTTCGACGTATTATTAACGTAGTAAGAAATATTTTGGAGGGTGGATTTGTTTAGGCTGCTTATTTAATAGTTTGTTTTGATCTGGGAAGATAAAGGTATTTATTTTCCAATTTTTGGATTGATTGCCGTAGTCTATTCTGCTATTTTGTCGGGGGCAGTTTTTAATTTGTTTATTATTTTATTTATTTATTTATTTGATTGATTATTTTTACTTGTTTTTGCCTATTTATGTTTATTTTTTATTAGTTTTAATGGTTATTTTAGCAGGAGCGATTTGTTAATTAATTTATTTATTTGGATTAATTTTTACTTATTTTTTCTTACTTATTTGCTTATTTTTTATTTTGTATATTTTTATTTACTCTATTCAGTTTTCAATTTTTGAGTAATATAGTAATTATTTTATCATTATATAGCAGTTATAGTTATTTTCTCATCCAATTTTTGGATTGTTGTAGTCTATTCTAATAGTTATTGGTTTGTTAATTTGTTTATTATTTATTTTATTTATTTGGATTATTTTTACTTGTATTTTATGTATTTATTTTTATTTTTATTTGTTCTGCTTCATCTGTTCTAACAGGAGTGGTTTATTAATTTGTTTATTATTTGCTTGGGTTAATTTATTTTACTTGTTTTTTATATTGTTTTGTTTATTTTTATTTATTCTTTTCAGTTTTCGATTTTTAAGTAATGTAGTAAAAATTTGTTTTTATGTCTGCATTTTGAGATGAGCTCACATCGTTTATTTAGTAATTTATTTTGGTCTGGGAAGGTAATAATAGCTATTTTTTCCTCCAGGCAAAATTTGCAGGTTTTTGATTGATTGTTGTAAGCTGATGATATTTTCCTTATTTTCCATGATATTTTTGGCATGATTTGTGTTTTGTTTTTAATTTCCCAGATATACTTAGAAAGCATTGTGCTGTTCTCATTTTTACTATTTGTTGAAGATGTTTTGCGTGCATAGTTTCTTTGTTTCCAGGGTCCTTCAGTTACTCCTATATATACTTGTTCTTCATTATCTGGTGATTTTACTGTGGCTTGGTATATTATGTTGTTTTGTAAGCAATTACCATTCATTCTTTATGCCACAGTTACAGGTGGGTTTAATTTGTTCGGATGGTTTGTTGATAGTTTTCCTGTTGTACTTTTTTATTATTTGTGCATGTTCTCGGTGCAACTGTAGCTGATTTTTACAGTGTTTTTATTGAATATTTTGTGTAGAGTGTTTGATTCCGGGAAGTGTTTGCTTAAGGGTTTGAAGAATATTTTACCTACATTTGTTTTTATGTTTTTGCTTTATGGTGGGTTGAACCATATTATATTTCTCTTCCTGTTGGCCTTTTTTGTACTCTGTGGTGCGTATGTGAGTGTAGCTGGGAATCCACTATCTTTTAGGGCTGTTTCGTAGTCTTTCTTATCTTCATTAAATATTGTTTCATTGGAAGAATTGTCAGAAAGCACGCAGTTAATCGATTTTGGTATCTGTTTGATTATAGAAGGCGGGTGGTTGGAAGATGTGTGTATATAGAGTGGTTTATCATTGGGTTTTCTGTATGGTTTGTATGTGCCTTTTCTTAGGTTGAAGGTAACATCTAGAAAATCTACTTCGTTTAGGTTAGTTTTTATATCTATGTCAAATCCATTATTTTTTTAAATCATTATTATTGCTTTTCTAGTTTTGTCTGTGTTTTGTTATAGTTTTTTAAGATTATGAGACTGTAGAGTTCTGTATCATTTTTATCTATTATTTTGCTTAGTTCATGTAGTAAATATATACCTATGATTTCGCAGGTCTCTGCATCATCAAAGCTTCCCATTGTAGTGTCAAAGATCCCTTCTTTCTTTATCCATGTGTCTTCATTGTGGAATAGTAGTGATTTACGACAGTGCTTAATGATATCGATTTCATTTGTTTTTATATTTATTTGTTCCTGGATTAATTTGATGGCCTTATCTAGCATGGCTTCTGTTATGGATGGGTAAAATTCTTTTATGTCTAATTGTATAAATTGGCAATTATGCTTCTTATTTATGTTGTGGAACCAGTCAGTAGTTGCTTTTGAGTTTTTCCACTGGTTTACTCCTAACGTCTTCCTTAGTTCAGAATTAATTCTTTCTAGTATCAATTTACTTATTTTACCTAGTTCACTTTTAGTTGGGTTCATGAGTCTGCATGCAGGTTTGGTTTTTAAATTTTCTTTGTGGTCTTTTAATGTGATAAAGGCTTGTGCCTTACTGATGCAACATATTCGGTCATCAAATCTCTCCCCCACCCAATTTTTTTTACTACATTAATAATACATCAAAAACCAAAAAGAATAAATAAATAAATATCTAAAATAAAAAATGAAAATAAAAACCAGTATACAAAATTAATACAAATAAATAAACAAGCCACTCTTGCCAAAATAACCATCAGAATGGATTACCCACAATGCAACACTGACCCATATATATAAATAGTCAAGAAAAAAATCCAACACTCATGGCCTGACGATCGTGTCTAGCATGAAACTGCCTGTTGCCTCTGAGTGTTGACTTCAATGTTCACTTTTATATTTATATTTACATACACTCTATCTCTATATTTCTTCATATATATATATATATATATATATATATATATATATATATATATATATATATATACCATTTACAGTTGGGTTCACCCTGTATAAGCCCAGAGGCCACTAAAGGTAGAGGGTTACATTAAGAGGCAGTTCATATAAATAGGAGGGGAAAATAACAGCCAACCCTAGACTTGAACAGGTTAAGATTGTAGTGATCAGGGAAACATTATCTTGGGAGATTGTTCGACAGAGCAGTAGTTCACCAGAAGAACTTGTTCAAGTGGAACTTACTTCTCACAGATGGAATACAGTGGGAATGTGTGTGGTTTGTTACAATGTAAATGTCATGGTGGGTCCTAATCACGAAGTTAGGATTGGTGGAATTAATATAAAAATAATGCAATTATACATACATTAAAATGAATGTACAAGTGTGTAACGGTTAATGGCTTGGAAATAGAAGCCAGTGAGCTATGTTTGAATTCTAGCTGAGTTTGTTACATTTACTTTCACACAAATAGCCTTAGGAAAATTAGGTATTTCATCTCTCTTCCTCCAGTTATGAGATAAATAGTAGAGGTTCTCCAGCCTTGGTTGGCATCTAGTGTAGGAGAAAGACAACTCTAAATTCAAAACCTGAGGAGACTTTATGGTACTCTGTGCACCAATTCTCTGTTGTCAGCTCTTCCAAAATGTGTACCCAGTTCTATACATGCCTTCAACACTACAATCCAATCATGTGTGTGTGGTGAGGTGTCTGGTGGTTCAGTTCTAATGAACTGAATTGTTTGGACCTCATGTGTTGAAATTGATGCGGGGGGGGGGGAGTTCACTGTTCCTTACTCTATATGGATTCAGCACTTGCTATAAGTTTTATGAAAAACAACATTTTATTATTTTTTAATAAAAAAAACAAAAATGACATTTTAACCTTAATGCCTACAAAAAAATTAATTCTCTTGACACTACTATTACTTTATACAATTTTCGCTCCCTTGGCAATGTTTATTGTTTTAAAAAGTGATGATTACAATATTAATAAAACCCCAAAATATAAAAGTGGATTTATATATTTTCTTTATTCTTGATAATTAACAACAAACATATTTAAACAATAATGAAATATTTATTATTTTCCACTTTATAAAGAAATAGATATGAAAAGAATTTTTTATTCATAAATTTATAAAAATTGGAAAAATAATGCAAGAAGTAATCTGAGATATAAAATAAGTTGAGAGGAAAATATATTTTGTTCGGAAAATCATTTTATTCAAATTTCTTTGTTACAGTTCATTGCTATTTTTATAAAATTATGAATAAAAAATTGTTTGCATATTTATTTATAAAATAGTAAAAAATAAATATTGTATTGTAGCTGGTTTATATATTTTGATAATTTTGTAATCTTTTAAAATTTTTGAATAAAAAATTTTCTTTTTAAATTTATTTCTTTATGAAATGGTAAATAATAAATATCACATCACAAATGTTCCACATATTTTTATAATCTTGTAAATAATCATTGCCAAGGAAGTGAAAAGTGTAAAGAAGTAATAGCAGTGTCAAGGACATAACTGTCCTTTTGACACACAGTTCTTTTTTCCCAGAAGTTAAACATTACCAAAAAACTGTTATTTTTTTATCCTTTCCTAAGTAGATATGATTATATACTGTAATATATAGGTGAATCTTTAACTAAAAAAATGTAATGAAAATTTTTTAATTAAAATTAATTAATTTTTAATTAAAATTAATTTAATAATTATTTTAATTAATTTTTAATAAAAAGTTTTGAAGTTTAAATTAAAATTTGAAAACTAGAAATTTAACAATGTTTGTATTAAGTTAATAATAAATACAAATATTTTATTTTGGAATTTATTGTTCACATGAAAAGAGTGAAAATCTTTAAACATTCAACAAACTCTGCTGTACTTAGAACATCCTTGTTTTTCTTTTATCTTTGAAAAAAAAGTTCCGAAAGGAAATAAATATTGGTTGTCTTCAACTTATCTCTGAAAGTTTTCCTTTCTTTTTTCAAGTGATATCGTATACCAAATGATAAAGAGGTACCCAGATTGAAAACACGGGTCTTTATCTAAATTACATCACTTTGTTTCACTTGTATACCATTTGAATATCATGAATTTTAATAATGAATTCCAGAGAAGTTAGAAGAATCATGTCTGGTTTTTGCAATCAATTTCTTAGCTGAGTATTTTCCCACTCTGCACAGCCGAAGATTTAATGGCATATATCATAGCTTTCAGTTGAATTCATTGATTACTAAGTCACATTCAAACTTTCATTAGATGATCTTTAGTGATGAAATATAATTTTTCATTACGTTGGCAGCTTTAAACATGAAATTTTCTTAATAAAAATTTGAAGCTTGTATTTATATAGTTAAAAGTTTAGTTGAAACCTAACTAAAATAAATTAGTAACATATTTAATTGACTGTCAAGGTAAATGAAAAACCAATTTTTATTTTTTAATGAGTATTTTAAAATGAATAAATTTGTTAATTATTTAGTTGGAATATTTTGTTTGCTAATGAAATTATTTGAAATTAGAAAAGTAGAAAAAATGAAATGAAATTAAGTATTTACATGCCTTTATAGAAATTTGTATTTCTCTTTTTATACACATAAACAAATAGGAGTATAATTACCACTCATACATATATATATATATATATATATATATATATATATATATATATATATATATATATATATATATATATATATATATGAGTTTCATTAAAGCTGACTGACAAGGTACTATGATTAAGTTTTTTATTTAATTTTTCTTCTGTTTGTATCATTTTTTTCTTTTCTGGACATATATATACTATGTAAAAATAAACTAAATGTTCTGTATGTCCAAGCACTTTCAGCTATTCTTTTAGCCATTATCAAGGATGATATTTATTTTATTTTTAACTGAATGTATGGATTTAAAAAGAAATTATGTATATATCTAGAGTTATAGTAATGTTTTTTTATTCTCCTAACATGGTCAGCACATTATAGATAGTACTGAGTGTTGGCTTTTTTTATTTTATTATTAATGCTCCCATTATTTTTGGCCTTTTTTACATGTGGATGAGGCTATTATAGTTGTATTTTCTATGAATATGTTGCAGATGGAGTTTGGTAGATTTCCATGTGTATTTAAATGAGACCTAATAGAGCTCTGATCAGAGAAATGTAATGTGAGTCTTCTTGTTAGGCATGTTGTAGTATATCCAATATAATTATTTTTGAATTTGGTTCAGTCAAGAACACAGTTCCTTAGGAGACATGTGAATTATTTAATAATATTGGTTCTCTATAATTTGGATCTTGCAGATGAGTTATCATTGTTGACAATAAGGTGATCTGTTTTAATTTTTTATACTAGATAATTAATTTAATTTTCTTGTTCTGGCTGACTGGAGTTGTGAATGTCTTTATAATGTTTTTAAGGAAACATTTATCCTGCTTATAGTTACCTTGTATTTGATTTTTATAGAAAATGTTAATGTTATTGTTATTTGTATGTTCAGTGTTGCTATTGTTTAACTTAGAAAGAAAAAGTTTATTTTGTTGATCTATGAGATAATTATATTTATATTTGTTATATTATATATTATAAATATATATATATATATATATATATATATATAATTTATTCGAAAATTATAACATAAATATGTTATAAAATCACTACAAAAACAGCCATTTTGTTTCAACACTTCTGGTGTCTTATCAAATGATGGTGTTGAATTTGGTTGATTTGAAGGTTCAAATTGACCAAACACCCCACAATAGGGTAAATGCTGTTGCATAAGCTGCAAGCACCAATCAAAATACAAGTATATGAGAATTCAAAAAACTTGACAACTTGGTTATAATTATTAATGCCTTAATGTTAATTCTAACTAATTAATATTAAATTTTACAATAAAATTGAAAATTAAAAATTACCAATTTTAAATTTAATCTGTATTAAGTTTAAAATATAAAATTATTTAAAGAAGATACTGAGGAAAAGTACATATATTTTATTAATTTTGTTTTAATTGAAAGGCCAAAATCTCAGTTAGAATAAATGTTAATCAAATGGGGATGTAAAGCTTCGTTACAACTTAGATACAATTGAAGTGGTGATATGGGCAGGGGAGGATGAAATCTTGCAAAAGACAATACATACACAATCACATTATAATACATAAACATGTAGACATATTTAGATATATAAACACACAAAAACATGAATGAAACAGGAAAAAGATGTCCATGACCTTAAAAATAACAGACAACATGAAAGGCATATATCAGTGATTATACACACATACATTAATAAAGACACACACATATACACACCTACAAAGATTCAAGTTTGAAAGTGTTAGTAAACGAATTCAAACAGACTATTAAAATATTACTTACATGGGCAAAGACATATAGATAAAAAGAGGGTTCAATAGATATAATTCATGAGGGGTAGAATAGAAAAACAAATATTCGGCAATGAACAATGCATACAAACACATAAAAAAGCCCCAAATTCAAATGTCCAGGCTAAATGCAACAATAAAAATAAAATAAAATAGCTAATATATAAAAAAGAAAGTACATAAACACACAAATATATATAAATATCTTATATATACTTATATATGCATGAGTACACATACACGAGTACAAATATATAACAATACATATAAAAATACATACGTATGTGTACACACATTCATCACTACAAATAGATACATACATAAATATACATAAACACATATATATACATATATATATATATATATATATATATATATATATATATATATATATATACACATATATACATATATATACACATATATACATACATATAAACATACACACACATATACATATGCATACATATACACACACATAAATATATATATATATATATATATATATATATATATATATATATATATGTTAAAACAGGAGTAGATAAGTTTGCCTATCATCCAGTTCACACTCCTCTTCAGTCTTTTGAACAGGATTAGAAGTTTATCCCTTGTTTCCTGTTTAGGACTGGCTTTCCAGTATTTTTCATTTTCTTTCACTCCCAGTAGCCCCTTGCATCTTAGTGGCATTATCACCTTGCTTGAGATGAATTGATTAAAAAAAATTCTATATTTGCAAACATTTATACCAATGCATGTTTTTCCCCTGCATACGATATGTAATATATGACTATATAACAGTGTCGCTATACATATATGTATATACAAGAATGTTTACTTATAATGTTATTTATAAGTTTTCATGCATGCATTTATATTTGAGAGTAAATCAGAAAGTAAAGGTAATTTTGAAATTACATGATAAAAACAATAGGGAGGTGCTGACAAGCAACACTATACATGTGCGTAGGATGCAGAAGGCAGTATTGTTCAGTCAAGTGACATCATAGATCATGGAATATTAAATGTCTCCTCAGTTTCAAAAATGGAAAGTTCAAAATGCCTGTTTGAACTTTGATAATTCATGTCACCTAGTCATCACTTGTTCACACCAGATGTCAAGGAAAAACTGATATAGGTCTATTCATTTCTCTGACATCAAGGTATAATGGCTCCACCTACTCTTAGTTTTACATACTGCTCCCCATGTCTTTTGGCACACATCAGTATGCATAAATGCATAAATGCATATAAGTACAGACATAGAAGTACAAATACACAGAAATGTGTATGATTCTGTTTAACATTTTCAGAGGGTAGCAAATACTTTTAAAACTGTAATGCATATTGACCTTAGGAAAGTCTTATGTTCTTAGTTAAAAGCCTAAAGTTCATAAGCAAATAAGATAAAAGTCTATTGGTCTAAGATAAATTGGTTTATAATTTGGCTAAAATACTTCAAGTTTAAACTCTCAAAGCCTATTAGTCTAAATTTTTCACTTCATTTTCTTGCCCATTCTGAATTTTCTTTGTGTATAGCCAACTTGAAGATAAGGAATGTTGCGGATCTCCCTCTTTTATTAATGACAATGTTTTGACATATTTGGTGGAATCAGATGCTCATACAACTACTCAAGAGCTTGCAGGAGAATGAGATGTAGGCATTGGAAGAAACAAATTGTAAAGTTGAAGCAGCTCAAAAAATGGGCACCACCTTAATTGGGCCAGGAAAGAGTCACTGTTATGAAGTTGCATAGCAGAAGTAACGCATTTCTTGATCGCATTGGGAGATGCAATGGAAAATGGATTCTGTGCATTGACTGCATAGTGGTTGAACCAAGATGGGACTCCTTAACACTTCCCAAAGTCAAAATTGCACCAAAAGAAGGATATGGTGCCTGTTTGGTGGTCTGCAGTCTCATTAATCCACTGAAGCTTTCTTTATCCTGGATAAACAATTACAGCAGAGAAATACCAATATCATGATATTGATGAAATGCATCAAAAGTTGCAGCATATGTATCTAGCATTTCTCAATAGATAATGTTCAGTCTTGTTGTTACACATGATAATGCTTAACTACACTTTTACACAACCAGCTCTCCTGCTTCAACCAGCATATGCTCCGGATCTTCCTCCTAACGATTACCACTTTTTTCAACATTTTGATAACTTGTAAGGAAACGTTTCCAATGATGAAACAGCTTCAAAAAACTGTTTTAACAACAAAAAACATGCAAATGGTAGAATATATATGTAACATCAAAACCACCAACCAAAGCATGTTAAAAATAACATGAAAAATAAGAAAACAGCAGCAACTTACAACAACACCTCAAAACAATGGAAACTTTGCCTAGAGGATAAGAAAATACCAATTTCTAGAACAATATAAACTCCTAAGTAGAAGATAAGAGTTCATTTTCAAATGCAGACATGAAAACCTACAACCATATTATGACTCCAAAGACTAAGTAATATCCCATTACTTAAATCCTTAAATCTAATAAACTTTATTTCAAAATAGAAAATTTAAGACTGAAGAAAATATATAAAATAAATAAAATGAAAATTAATAAATAAAACTAGGAAAATAATGAAAGATTTAAACTAAAGGTTAGGATTCTAAATAACCTAAATCATTATTCCCAAAGAAAAGTTTTGGGAAAAGCAAGTTTTCCTCATCCTTAACTTCCTATAATCTCTCGAGATATAGACAGCCTGGTCTGAAAATTGCTTGAGATGTGAAACTGATAATCAGTATGTTCACATTGTCTATACATCTATCTATTTATATATATATAAAAAATAAAAAGATGCTCACTCAAATTTCAGTTCTCAACATGCAAAGGCTCCTACTAGTATTCAAAACAACAAAAGATGACACAAAAAAATGCATCTTAAAAATGGCTAAAGAAGTGGACAAAAGCGCTTTGGACAATATGGACAATTTTTGTTCTCCCTTACTCCCACCAAACAGAAAAAATGTAAGAAGAGTGGAAAACTAAATAAAAATATTAATGAAATTTTCCTTGTCTGTCATATTTAATGAAAGGTGTTTAAAAGAAAGGTTGCTGCCCAAATACACATATATATATATATATATATATATATATATATATATATATATGAAAGTGAACATTGAAGTCAACACTCAGAGGCGACAGGCTGTTTCATGCTAGATGCAATTGTCAGGCCACCTAGCATGAAACAGCCTGTCACCTTCAATGTTCACTTTTATATTTACACACACTCTATCTCTGATATTGAGCACTTTATCCCATAAATATAGCACACCTTAAGAGTATATTTCTTCATATGTATATATATATATATATATATATATATATGTATGAATAATGGATGCACAGGTGTCATAATGGTGTAGGTCAATCTAATTCACATAATGCAATCTTCCAACAATTTTCAAACAGTAGCCATCTACTCTTCATGAATTTCATCTTCCAATTAAGCTAATGCTTAATACTTTCACAAAAATAAAAACATTAATTCTGTTACTTCTGTCTCTTTGTTCATTCATGCATTCTGTCTTGTGTTAGTTCACACAATTCTTTTATATCCTTTGAAGCAAGCTAACCACACTGGTGCTTAAAATTCAATGAAAAGTACTAATTACTAGCAACAAGAAAAGTAAAACTATAGAAATAAACAAGAAACAAACAAATTCAGTCAGCCACTCTTTCATCGTACAATCGGCAGAAGGAACACTTTGCTGAATTTGTTTGATCCATTCTAGAAAGCTTATAATTAATTTATTGGTTGGCACATATCATTTGGCATATAAGTAAAATCTCTAAAGTTATTAAGAATTCCACTTCCTAAACTCACTACTGTTATACTCTGTCATGATTAGATTTAATTCTGGTTCATTCTGCATGCTGGCCAGATGTGACCTCCATGAAGGTAGAAAACGAAATAACAAAAGTCGTTTTCTCCACATTGGGCTCCACGCACCACCTCTGGTCTACAAAGTGAACTCTAGTGGTGGCCAATCACGAACACCCTTGGGACTACCAGACCTGCTTAAAAGCAGGCTCTGAGGACAACCAGATATAGTCAAGACTTGGCATGTCTGCTGGCTGTCATGCAGGGTGCAGCTGCTGCTATTGCCACCATGACCTTGTCACCATGATAACAGAATTGCAAACTGATGACCATACAAAGCACTACTACACCAACTGTCACCGTCTTCACTACCATTACTCAATATGACCACACATCTCAACAACCATTACCACTTCCTGGCTTGACCTACCACCTCAGCATACCTCAACTCATGTACACAGCATTCCCTTCACAGTTGACCCCAGTGACATCTGCTCCACAGAACAGGTCTATTTTGACTCATTTACAAGGTATTCCCTTCACAGTTGATGCAGCTATCTCTGTTCTACAGAATTGGCCTCCCAAACCTGCCATCACCTCTGCCTACCATGACTTGTTTACAAGGCATTTCCTTCACAGTTGACCCCAATGGCATCCATTTCATAAAACAGCTCCATCTTGTCTCATTTACAAAGCATTTCCTTCACACTCAACACAGTTACATCCATTCCACAGAACTGGCCTCCCTAACCCACTGTCACCTTGGCCTACTTTGACTCATTTACAAGGCATTCCCTTCGCAGTCAACCCCAGCAACATCCACTCCACAGAACAAGTCTACCTTGACTCGTTTCCAATGAATTCCCTTCACAGTCAACACCAGCAGCCTCCATTCCATGGAACAGGGCTACCAAGACCATGCCAATCCAACGTCACCCCATTTCAACACAACAGGTTGACCAACTGACAAGACGACCTAAAACCGTGACATCCATCAACCAAATGTGCCCCAACTGTATCCTGTGACCTCGGCCATGCTGGCATAAGAAATAGTTCAACTCCTGACACTATGAATATGCTCAATCACTATTCCTGCACTCTCTACCAACAATAAATGTTGTTTCACTCTAATCCTCATTATTCCTTTCTCTCACTACCATACACTTAATATAACACTATTAAAGGACCAAAAAGTATTCCTCAGAAAGTGAAAACCAAAATCTGTTATGTTAACAATGTGTGGCTTGTCTTATATTAATCAACCTTAGTCACATATTTTCTGTTCAAGGTTGACAAATATGCTCTATTATAATTTGCAGTCAGATTGAGACAGAAGTAACAGAATTAATGTTTTTATTTTTGTGAAAGTATTAAGCATTAGCTTAAGCTAAATTTCTAAAACTCTGTATCAGTTGTTGGTCTAAAATTATCTGGAGTAGCTTTTCCGCTTTTGTTCTATTTCAACATTGTCATATCATTGAAATCATCTATGAAATGCATTCCTGCTAAAGGTGTTTGTTTTATATATATATATATATATATATGTATATATATATATATATATATATATATATATATATGTATATATATATATATATATATATATATATATATATATATATATATATATATATACAGGAAAATAGTCATAAAAATATCTGACAACTTCAAATCATACTCACAGGGCAAGATTTTGAAACATAGAGATATTTTAAATTCTGTAATATTTACCTTCAGGGAAACACTAGAGAGAACAACAAAAAGACATTATCCTGAGGGAAGAGAAAGAAAAAAAAGAAGTGGATGACAGATGAATTCTTGAAAGGGAGACAGCAGATAATGTCATGAAATAGCACTGAATATATGATGTTTAACAAAAACATGAGAAATAAGGAGAAGAAAGCAAAAGGTGAATGGCTCAATGAGAATTATGTGGAGACAGGGAAATAGCAGAACAGAAATAGTAGGCATGCTTAAAATGATAAAAGAAATGACAGGACAGAGAATGCAGTCTCCAGTATGGGGCATCAAATCTAAAAAGGGAATGCGCGTAAAAGAAAAAGAGAAATACTACATGGGTGGAGAATAAATACATTAAAGAGCTTTTTAACAACAACACAGGAAAGAAACTTACACTACAGGCAAAAGGTCACTTTGCTTTTCTTTAAAATGAGATATCTTCATATTTTTTAAATTAAAAGATAACATTTCAGTAACTACAATGTATTTGCTTTTATTTTTCAGTCTTTTCCCAGGTTCCTCTTACTACCAAAAAGTTCAAATTTTGATTTGTATAAGAAACAATATATTTTGTTTTCACCATTAACCCCTCAGTTGACTTTTTGAGATTATTAACATTTGCAACTAGGTTAAATATTAATACAGTTTCTAAATGTTAACTTAGCACTGATCAATGTTGCAAACAAAACATATATAGCTGTCACTGTTTTGTTTTTATTGCCATTTTTTTAATCATATAACCCCATGCAAGGCAGGAAAGCTATGAAGACACAAGGGGTTACTGAGTGTGAAAGAATAAGAAAAAAGAGAAACATTATTAAGGAGCAAGAACTACAAAAGATGAGGAATCAAGAAAACGGTAGATAAGAATTGACATTTTATTTAAATTTCTGAACAAATTTAGCTGGAAAGCAAATAGTTGGAAGAGAGTTCAACAAGTGAGAAGTGCGAGAAAAGAAACTTTCAAGGAAGAACTTATGGCTACATCTAGCCAATTCGATTGTGAATTGATGACATGTTGCTGCCAATCTAGTACTGTGCTTAAATTCATAAAGTCTACATACCATAGCAAAGACATCATCAAATAATTCCCTTAAAAGTATTTATAGAAAAGGCACAGGGAGTAATGAGAAAATAACTGAAATTCAGACACCAGGTCAGGATCAATAATATTGCTGATTCTTCTTTGGATTTTATAAAGAATCTCTAAATATATAGCAGGAGCACAGGGCCATATGTGGCAGTAATATTCAAATCAGTTGAATGGTAGACTTCTAAACACATAAGATAGATTCAAGAGAGAAAAATTATCTAGCATGACACAGTGAACCAAGCTAGAAATGGATTCCATATAATCTTTCCATTTAAAGTCAGCTGAGAATGTTAGGTACAATGACTCACTCTCATGGAGCCATGATGTTGGGAAGCAGGAAGGAGTCTTTCTGGTGATTAATAGGGATTAATTTTGTTTTGGAGGCATCAAAATTAACAAGTCATTCCATGTCCCAATCAAAAACAGACTGTAGGTCAATTTTTAAATCAGCTGCCAATTTGACCTTACCAAACTGATCAGACTTACTATTGAGACAGGAGTAAATGGTCATGTTATTAGCATATATATCAAGTTGAGAACTGATGTTATCAGGAAGGTCATTGATGAAAATTAAGCACAAACTAGGTCCAAGGATATGGCCCTAGGGGACACCTGTAATAGTACAAAAAGATCTAGAAGAGACAACTTTCATTTCACAATTTAATTGTGAAGAAGACTAGCATAACAAACTCTGTCAAATGCTTTCAAGATGTCTAAAACAAAAGCTCCAGTTTCAACAGTCTTATCTAAAGCTTGACAATTGTTAGTATGTCAGCAGTTGACCTAGAGAAGCGAAAGCCATATTCCTTGTCTGAAAGAAGACTCTGCAATGTGAGATACTTAACCAATTCAGAGTTGATTAGGCACCTCTTGTAGTTTGCCAAATAGAAGTAGATGGTTAATAGGTCAATAGTTTGAAGTGTCAGACGGTTCACCTGAGTGAAAAAAAAACTGGAATAGCAGATGAAGATTTCCAACAAGCAGGAAAGCAAAGAGGCGGCAATGCATTTTTATACAGTTTAGAGAGAGCAGAAGCATACTTCTTAAGGACTATTACAGGGATACCATCAGGTCCACATGATTTGTGGCGATCCAGATTAGAGCTGATAGGAGGAGTTATACACATATCACTCAACAGAGTCTCAATTCTAAGTGGAAAATAAGTCAAGAGTTAAAGGAAAATTTATGGGCAAAAGAATCTTCTTTATCAGCAGAGGATGTTAACACCTCAAATTGAGTGAAGAGATAAGGGATAAAATATTCACTCTTATTTAATGCACTATTACAGAGCCTCCAGTAGTCATGGGAGAGAAAGTTGTTAGATGCAATATGGTGCCTTATTCTATCAGCAAAAGCTTAGCTCCTTTGAAGAGACATTTACATTTATTACATGCAGCCATGAATAGGCATGTTGGATTGGAACTGTCATGCTGGTACAGCCAGAAAAAGTGATTCCTGTGGGCTATAGCTGCTGGATAAGGCTGGTTTGAAAAGATTTTGATTTCACCTGGAATTTCCAAGAAGGTACAAAAGCATCGATGCCAAATTTGACCCAAGAAGAAACCTTCCTGGCACAAAAGGTTAAGAATATCAATCCAAGTGGTGTCTCAAAGAAAGTCGCAAAGTGAATCCCAATCAGCATACTGGTACCAGAAGGAGGTCTTGTGAATAGGAGGTTCCTGTCTAACAGATGACTGGAACAAAATATCAGCAGTTACTACGGCATGATCTTAATTGCCAAAATGATGGAGTTGTGGAGTTCACTAAGAGGTAGAAGTGGAGGGGGTAGGGTACAAGTCAAGTAAGAAAGTATGTTGATCAGATTTATTAGGGAGATGAGTAGGGAATTGTGTAAAAAACTGAACGACGGCAAAACTCAAGTTTGAATACCTGCAATATCAGTAACATTAGAACACTTAAGCCACTTGTCAAAAATGTTTGCAGATGAGTGTAGAGAGAGAGAGAGATCCATTTCTATACTGTCAGCAATTTTGTCCAATATACTGCCATCCTGAGAATAGGGAGAGCAGTAAAGGAAGAAGTGATAGCCAAATCACATGAAAGAATAATCTGGGGGTTCAAGGGACAATTCACTTGCTATTGGCAGATTTTCCTGGATATAAACGCCAACACCATGCATATGTATCATAGAATCTTTACAACAAAGAGGAAGATAGCCTGGAACATAGAATTAGTTGATACAAATGGAAGAATATCAGGAGACCATTTCAAATTAAATGCAAATTGAAATGGATGCTAGGAATATTGGAGAAAGAAAGGTTGAGGAGGGTAGATGATTTTTTGTTTACAGGTTTTCTTGTATTTCTTTTGTCATAAAGAGATTTGTTTTGAAGGAAAAAAAAAGAAAAAGGCCAAAATAATTATCACTATCTGTCATCAACGGCAATAAAAGCTGGCCAGAACATGGCTGAGACTAAAGCATAATGTGACCTCAAGGTTGCCCACTGGAAATACATGTAATATAGCACTACAAATACCCCAATATCATGTGACTATTGATCAGAACAGCCTCTAAGCATTACCAAAGACTACAGGATCCTTACTTCCAGTCAGATGTAGTAAACAAAAAACATTCAACCCAGTACCCACATGATGAAGAGTTACAGCCACTGATCAGTCAGATCACCAAAGCATTAAGATAGTTAAAGAAGAAAGAAAGAAAGAAAGAAAGAACTGTTAAACCATATCCTAAACAGGAAACAAAGGATAGAACTCTACTTATGTTCAATAAACATGGAAGAAATGCATGCTGGGAGATAGTCAAGCCTCTCTACTTCTATTAACCTATTCACAGCATGGAGGCTGGCTGATTTTCTCTAGACACCATCAATTGTAAAGTTGCCAAATAAGGCTATAGACTCCTCCCAGGTCAGTTAGGGAATTACTGAAATATTAATAATTGTTTGGAGGTTAGCCTAGGAATTGTTTAAATTATTGGGAATTTAGGATTTAAATATACATACAAATACACATATATATATACAATTTATATTGGATATAAGAATAGAGACAGTTGTCAAATGGGTGTTTGAAGAAAAAGTGATTGTGCCATTATGACAGTATTTTCATAGTTTGTTTATTTTTTAATTTTGAAGTAATTTGCACAGAGTAGCTATGCATTGAGGTGAGCCCACAAATTGAAATTTAATTCAAAGAAGGCTAATTGTAAAGAAATTTAAGATTTCTAAAAATGGGATGCAATATTTGTTACAAAGTCAGTTAGAAACTGGCACAACTAGTGATAGAGCAAAAGAAATAGAAGGAAACCTGCTCCAGAGTTGACAACTGAACTTAATTCCTCTTGACATCACCCAGTGTAACTCTCAAGTGTGAAAAATCAACTTGGATCAGTGAGGCTCGTTGGGTGCATAACAATCTAGAAACCCCTGTTTTGGAAGGTGAATAAGCAGAAAAAACTGTTATGAGCAAAAAAGTATAACAACTGAACATTGAAAGAGTGGTAAAATGTATTGTGGATAGATGAGTCCAGATTTGAACATTTTGGCAGTAAAAGGAGAGTGTATGTGAGAAGAAAGCCAAGAGAAAGACTGAATGATGAATGTGTGGTTCCAACAGTTAAGTATGGGGGTGGGTCTGTTGTGGTGTGGCAGTGATTTAGGGGAGAGAGGGCTGGAGATTTGATTTAGATCAAAGGAATCAGGAAAAAAAGAACAATGTCATTTGATTTTGAAAAGACATTTGAAAAGGATAAGGAAAGAAACTTAGGCTATATGGGAGGCAGGCCCAGGGTAAAAGCATGAACTAAAACAGAAGTACAGTATCTAAATTTTCATATCAGATATTTTATGGTAAGTAGTTTTTATCCCCATTTTGGGTAACTTTGTACAAAAAAGAATGAGGACCATTTATTTATTTACTATAAAATATGTCCAGGATGGCACCCAGTATTGCAATATTTGACTACAGTACGCCTACTAGTATTGCCCAAAAACTGGGGGTCAGAAGCTGGAGTCAGACAAGCTAAGTGGTTTTTCTCCCCATTTTCAAGTAGCTTTCTACAAAAAAGAATGAAGACCATTTATTGGCTATAAAATATGTCCAGTATGTTGCCTAGTACTGCAATATTTGATTACAGTAGGTTTACTAGTATTCTTCAGAAGCTATAGTTGCATTATACACAAGCTATAGGAGAAAATCAGGTTTTTCACAAAAAAATTCAGTGGTCACACTATACATGAAGTTTATACACAAATATATACGGTGATGGATCAAGGTAGAATGTCTCTTTTGTGGATGAGGGAGGTGGCCTGGGAGATAGAAGAGTTGGTTGTGTATAGGCGTGGTGTTGAATTTTGTGTCAGGTCAGCCGAGAGACCACTGGTGAACTGCCTTTGTGTGCTGCTGAGCAGGTCCTTTTAAGCAGTTAGGGTGGATGCATAACTGTCATACTTTTCTTTTAGTGGCATCATTCATGACAGCCTCTGATGTTTAAATTTTATTTTATATTTTTAAATGGGTTTGTCATGTGGGCTGGGTGCAATTCTCAGAACCCTTGTACAGAGAGAAACTTTTTTTATTTTTAGATTTACTTTCATAGCATTCACATCTGGTTTTGGTGTGGATTGAATGAGAAAGTGGTCTGATATGAAGCAGAGGATAACGCAATTAGAAAACTTATCCGGATTTATTATAGATTGACATAACCTTAACAATAATAAAATACACAAATGACACTGTATTGATGATGGCTGACTCAGAAAGATAATTGAAAGAACTATGAGACAAGTTAGTTGTGGATGTCACAATCAAGCAGGTGCAAATATTTAACTATCTAGGTAGTATAATAACATATAAAGTAAGACAGATATCTGAAAGTGCATAAGAATAGTGAAAGATGGTTTCCAGAAATGAAGCAAAGTATTAAGATATAGGAAAATATCTTTAGAAAGAAGGAAAACAATATTAAATTGTTATATAATATCTAATCTCCTACATAGCAGTGAATGTTGCACAATCTTCTCACAGATAAAGAATAGACTTGAAGCAACAGAGATGTGATTCTATTGACAAAGGCTGAGAATATCATGGACAGAACATGTGAGTAATGTGGAAGTTTTAAGGAGAATAGGAATTAGAAGGAAACAGCTAACAATCAGAAACAGTTAAAAATTCCTGGAATACATAATAAGGAAAGAAGGCATGGAGAATTTAACAATCACAGAACATACTGAAATATGTCCTGCAAGTGTTAGCAGTGTGAAACTGAGAGTAACCGACTTGATAAATTTAAGTGAATGGATAGCAGAACAAGGAAAAGCACAAGATTTACTTACAGCAAGAAAAGTTAGGAAGTTATGTGAGGAGAGTCATGATCTCTCATATCCTCGTAGACATGGCATATCAGAAGACACTTTTGAATTTCCTTGACATTACATCCTTTTATCACATTCTTGAAGTCAGCTGCCTTGTGTGTTGCCAAGTGAGGTAGCGCTCAATTTGACCACACCCATATCTACTGAATATTTACTAACAGACCAAATCTGTCTCCTTTTTGGTAGTATAGACTTGAAATTAGCCAATAAGTCTCATTAAACAAGGTTAGAAAGTTAGCATCACATTTGAAGCCAGCCTACCCTCCAGCCTCCGGATGATATATAATGAAATCAAGGAGGATATGTTCCAGTCACTGGGTAAGACTAATTGACACTTGTCTGAAAGAATCTGCTTAAAGAAAAACTTTGTGTCTGTTGGTTTATTAGATTCATAAATGCCACTGGGTTTTGAAGAATTCATGAGTGCAGTAATATGGATCATGTTCAGCTTCCTACAATAATCTTTATAGATGAATTTGTTTAATCTCACATTAAACATATATCTGACTAGTATTGGGATATGTAGGAACATTTGATTGTTATCACATGAACAACTGCCTAGCAAATTAAATGAATTTGTTTGTAGCATGCACATGTCCACAGCAGAATCATCCCTATCTTTCATCAACAGATTTTTTAGAGGTTACCAGCCGTTGTTTGGAGCCAAGAAAGCATCATCATTGATGAAGAAAAACTAAAAGTTTTGAATTGGTTGAGAATAGACAAAACAGAAGTGAGAGAAATGTATAGACTATGTAATGAGTGGCTACTGCATAAAGTGCTAATTTTAGCATCTTATCCCAATCTCAGCCCACAGTGAAAGAAAGCTAACCTCTTTTGATTCACAGCATGCATGCTCCCAGTTTGTTTTTGTTTTTTTACACATGCCCCAAAGTTGAAAAGGGATTACTACTGCTGACCAGGTTATCAATGTATGTATGTCTAGTGAAAATTTCCAATATGAGGGAGAAATAAAATGTTATCATCCCCAGATTTGATACAGCCCATTTTTTCTGTTAAAAGGCAAAATTTTTAGAAAAGTAGACAGTTAATATTCTCCATTTCCTTTTGCTTGCATTTAACTAAGTTAAAACTTCATATAATTATTACAATAACCATCCTGCCATCCCTATACTGGTGTTTGCATTTAACATCCACTTAGCAGTCAAATTCTACACTAATATTAGATGTAATAGGAGTAAGGGATCCCTGAGCAGCCTTTGTAACCTCCCTTTTTTCCTAGTGGGTCATTTAGTCCTTGCATACAAGTGAGCTTGTTTTAGTACCTGGCATCCAGCTTTGTCATGATGGAGAAGAAGGAGGAGTCTTGCAGTTTTGATTATCTGGGTAGATGTTCTGCTCACTCTGAGTATTATGCTTTTATTTTCTTCTTTCCTGGATTGTTTGACTTTTCATTAAGGGTGCTGGAAGTAAATTTACATAAATAATCTACCTAAGAATATACTTCAGTCATTTGTAAATGTCTATGCTGAGGATACAGTGATATACAGGCGCAACTCTAAAAGTCTTGATAATCAGAGATTGGCAGCTGACCTCTCTTCTGATCTAACACTAAATTTCCAGTGGGGGAAATATCTGGCTGGTTACATTCAATGCCTCGAAAACCAAACTGATTACATTCCATCACTGCCAATCAGACCTTGACCTATTGCCAGTCATGATGAATGGATGTCCCCTCAAGGGGGCCTCATACCTCACACCCAACCTCAAGTGGAATTCCTATATATGATCCATCACTAAAGATGCAGGAGCTATCCAGACCTCCCTTTCTTGATAGAGTTCAAAAGCATCACTGTTCCACTCAAACAGCTTCTTCCTGTGAACCACTGCCCTATGGAACAGACTCCCTCAAGGATATTTCCCCAATTACTATGATCATAACCTGTTCAAGTCTAGAGTCAACCATTATGTTCCCCTTCTATCCATATAAACTACCCCTTATTGTAACTTTCTATCTTCAGTGGCTCATAGGCCTTGTATAAGGGGAACCTTACTGTAAAAAAAAGTAAAATAAAAGTTTGGCATTATCCACTCAATAGTCATGGATCTGAAGCTAAGAGTAACTCCTAAGGAGGCTATGTATAAAATCAAGACTGCTGTGTTGCTATTTTGCAAATGTGGTCTGGACTAGGCAGTAGTGGAGCCTCTTAATGCCATGATAAAGTGTACACTTATGGCTGCGCTCCATGACAACTGATCCAGTTAGACCTTACATGTACCACTTCAGGATGGTGATATTTTGCTACCTTGTCACCACTTACTTCTTCCCCTTATATTCATACAACAACCTTATTTAGTAACGCACTACTTTGTGTTGGATGAACATTTAATAAAAAAATGTTGGTATTGGTTCAAAGCAAAGTTTATTCATAATGCTATGAAAGAATAAATAAAAATCATAGTAACATGAGTCCCTAAAAGTGAAATTTGATTATTTGACCATCAATTTTTGCAATAATTTAGCAAACTTTGATGGAACTCACTATATTTGGTGCATTAAAATTAATGAAGAAAGGGATTTTAAGGGTTCAGGAATGTAGGTATTATTGTCAGAATATCTATGGCTTAATTTTAAAATTTGTAACTAACTTTTAACTGCTATGGAAAAGTGTAAAATTATGGTACTTTTTAAAAGCTGTCTAACATAGAACATTCAGTCAGTTATGTGCCATGTGTGATACGTGCTTAGGCAGTCATATATCTTTTGATACATAACTGATGAGGCAGTTTTTTCCCACAGTAGGTTGCCATTTCTCTCTGCGATGGACCAGTTGCCATCCAAGGCTATAGAACCCAGTCTGTTCTGCTATTTGCCTATAGCTGGGGGGGAAGAGTATTAGCATGTATACAGTGAATGTGATGGATTTGACTGGAATTCGAACTCAGCTCTCCGATTCCGCAATCTGAGCCGCTATCCATTATTCTACCAAGCCTCCTCTTAAACATAGAACATTACTAAATTAACAAAAATGTGAAAACCTACATCTATCATGTGGAATTTGAAAAGGTTATTATTAAAAACAAATTACTTCTCAGGGAAAAGGCATTAAAAACTATTAGCAAATGTTTAAACTCACAATTGAAGATGTTTTCAACTTTTAAACATGCAAGGACATTTCATTCATCGAAGTGACATTTGTTTCTTTTTTAATTTTTTAACAAATAATGAACAAAATGAAAGCAAACAAAAACTGATTTTTAAAAAATTTGGATTTGTGGATCACAATTTTATTCATAAAAAACGATGACAAAATTAAAAAAAACAACTTGACTTTCTCTTACAAATCAATGAAGATATATAAATCTATTAAAATCTTACAATTGTCTCCTGTGAAATACTATCATTATTTAAAAAGATAATTTCAGCCTGCTTCTAACCTTTTATTTCTCTAATCTCAACTGAGAAAAACTTGATTGTATAAATATCAGATTGTATTGTCATATTGACAACATTGGCAATGTAAACTTATAATCCTTTCTTGTTGATTAAAGTTAAATAATATTTAATTATTAAGAATACATGACAAAGAGAAAATATCAGGTTCTGTTGATAAGAGTTGTCACGTTAAGGATTCCTTAAATTCTATTAAATTCATTGTTACTCATCTTTTCTTGATATGTGAGTACAGAATGGGCGTCTGTTTTATGGAAAGCTTCCTCATTACCCAATATAAAGTTTTGTTGTTCATTTGAAATTATAAATGATGGTAATAAACCTAGGATAGTGAGTTTCAATTCAGGCTTTTGCAATTGATCTACAAAAAGTTTGAATTGTAAGCTCAATATGTTTACAGGATAAAAACAAATTGAGATCTATTCTCATTTGGTTTCATTTTCAGACATGCTCAAATTGGATAAAAATCTTTTACAAACACAAGTTAATCTTGTATCAAAATAGAAGATGCACAAATATCTCAATTTTACTAAGTTCAATGTTGAAGAGATGAACACATTAATTTCAATTGAATACTCACATTATAAAGACTAACTCAGATTATTTTCAAGGAAAATCTACCTCATAATAATTGGAACCAGTGTCAAAGTGTTCAATTATGCTTTGGATTTTTTCCAGGTTCAATAATTTTTCTGATATGAAAAAAATGAATCTTTTTTAACCAGTTCACCCCAAGCAAAGTAATAATATCACTAAGCTGAAATAGAATGAAATATACTTTAAAATAACCAGAAACCCATTCCTAAATAGGGATCAAGGGATAAACCTCTACTCCTGTTCAAAAGAGGCATTTAAACTGGATGATAGATGAACATATCTACTCCTATTGAGGAAAATAAATAAATAGTAAATAAAATTTCAGAGTTTAAGTGGAGATGTTAGAAATGTAGAGTTGAGGTAGACTTTAGAAATAACTGGAAATCTAATTCTAAACAGGAAACAAGAGATAAACTTCTATTTGTATTCAAAAGACTGGGGAGGAATATGAACTGGATGATAGGAAAATCTATCTACTCCTATTATTGATAATTTTTTCTATCCTCCTTGCATTCATGATAATTTTTTAAAACCTCCCATTCCTTCATTTCTTAAAATAAATTGTAAACAAGTGACATTAATTGAGTAGTGTAAGCAGAGAAGGCCCCTATTTCCATATACCATGCTGGTATCAGTTCTATGCATAGGCACAGAGAATGTGAAATAACTGAGTGAAAGAAGGTTGACAGGATAAGGTATATTGAATGAAAAATGAAGTTAAAAAAAACAGTGGGGATGTCTGCTGTTTCCTGTTCTCTAAATGGAGTAATTTACTTTTCGTTTCCATGAATAAAGATCTTTTGAAGATGATGCTGATATTTTTACAACAAAGTGATCGATGAATTTGCCAAAAAAAAAAATGAAGAGGTGAATTAATTAACAAATAAATAAGTTTTAAATATATTATTATTTGTTGATTTTATTATTTTATCAGATTCCTCTTGTAATCATTAACTGATTGAATTTTTCTTTCTGTTTACCTTTGACTTCAATATTTTTTTTATTCATTTGACTCCAAAAAATTATGTTCACTTGCCAAGCAATGAACATTGAATAATCAACACATTCTATAACCGGAATGTTTCACTTTCATATTGAAACTCTTTTGAAGCTTGATGAATTTAAACAAGTCACTAGTTATAAATAGAGTCAAATTTACAGTTATATATTTTTGGTAACCGAGAAGTTTCAGTAAGCAATCATTAAATATTCAATCTTTAAGAAATGACATTTCTTGAAGATAAAATGTAATTTACATTGGTATTTTGATTTTGTTGATATAGAAATGCAGTCAAACAGTTGTTAAAGCCATGAAAGTTTTGAATGTGGATTCCATATAATTCAATGTTCCTGGTATTTCCTTTTTTGAAATCAGAAGGTGCAGTGGGATAATGAAAGATGCCTTCTAAAAGCTAAGAAAAAGTGTTAAGAAACAGAAAAGATTTGTTAGAAACAAAGAAAAGAGTACTTGACTGTTATCTAATATCAGTCCTCCTATATGGCAGTGAATGCTAGACATTCTCTTCAAAGACAAAGAAGAGACTTAAAGCAACATAAATATGGTTCTATCAAAGGATGTTAAGATACTATTAGCAGAACATATGGGTGTCAACAACGATTTAGAGAAAATGGAAACAAAATGGATACTTATATACTTAACATCAGAAAGAGATAGTTGAAATTTCTAGGGCACATAATGAGGAAAGAGTGCTTGAAAAACTTGATACTCACAGGACAGATTGGCATGTGGGACAGAAGAAAACAATATATAACTTACCTAGTGAGCATGAGTAAATGGATGGCAGAACAATGTTTAAGAGAGATAACAAAAAGACAAAATTTATTAAGAGCTACAAAAGAGAGGAAATTGCGGAGAGCCATGATCGCCAACATTCAGAAGTGAGATGATACATAGAAGTAGAAAAAGAATAAGAATGCATTTTTTTCAGTATGAGGAAAACAATTTCTTTTACTGTTTCTTGTCTTGTAAGATCCAAGAAAAATTGTCAAACCTATTTCTGTTCTTACCACTGAATCTCCCAAATAAAACACCAATATGTCCCCTCTTTGATTTTTTATTTTGGCAACATAATAGCAGTCACCCTTTTATAATCCAGCAAACATGACCTGATATATAAATTTTTGTTTATTTATCCTGTCACATATTGTCTATCTATATATCTGTGAGTCTAAAGAGTTATAAAGTAAATTTGAGGAACAGAATTTATTTTATACAATATTCAAAATATCAACTTTCATTTTCAAATTTTATAGAGTTAAACTCAGACTTCAAATTTCACTGTTTAAACTAATCAGCCCGAATCCATATTGGTATATGACAAGATGAAGATCTTGGCAATGTACTATAAAAATAAATGTGTGCAAATGAACTATTACATTCCATATTTGTATAAATGTTTCAATAATTACTTTTTCACCTTTTATGAAAGGTAAAATAAAAGGTAGACATAGAAATAAATTTATCTCTTTCTTCTTATCTGTCTGAACCAAGAAACGCAACAGTATAAATAACGAAATAGGCATAAAGGCAATATGCCATGTTGGGAAGTGAGGATAAAATTATTAGGAAAGGAAATGCAAAACATTTGGACAAATTAATGGGAAGAAAAGATTTTTTTCTCCTAGACCCAAAGGAAAAGCAAGAAATCATTACAACTGATAATAAAAAAATTCTCAAAACCTAGCAGCAGCCATTGACAGAGAACAATTTGGTCAAGTGATAAATATGACATAGCTTTTCTAGCAAATAGATTCAAATATTTACACCTTCTGCTTTCATCTGCCCTTCCCACAAATCTCTCCTCATGTATTTACAATGATATAAATTATCAAATTTCAATCAGAATATCTTAGGGTTGGAATAAAAGTTCATAGCATTTTTAAGTGAATTTTAAAACTATTTAAATATTTGAAAATCAATTTATTCAACCATGTAGGTACTATTTTCTTCCACTTTCACCATCTTTGATACAGTTTCATGATTTCATCCCCACAAAAATTGGCATCTTTCTGAGTGATGGACTGATCTAAATGTTTTTACAGGCTTCATATTAAGAGAATTTTGTAAGAGTCAAAACAAGTGGTATTCCAAAGGTGCAAGGTCATGTGCATATGGTGGGTGTAGTAAGACACCACAACCAAGTTGTAGTGATTTCTGCCAAGTCTGCAAAGTGATATGATGTATGACATTGAATTCAATGCCTGATTCTGCATATGTGCAATGTCCTTTCAATCCCAACAGATATACAGCATCACTTTCTTTGGATGCAGACTGGCTTTTGGAAGTGTTAATGGTCGTTCATTTCATTTTCTTCAGGACGTTTCTTTTCTTTCACATTGTTGTAAACAATCCATTTATCATCACCTGTGATCATTTCATTTTAAAAATGGTCGATTTTTGTTGCATTCAAGCAGAGGATCATAGATGGAAATGCACATTATTAAATTTATTTCTGTTAAATAGTAAAGCACCCAAATACTATAGTGATGCATATATTCAAGTATTTTCAAATGCCTTACACTGTTCATATGAGATAAGTGGAGTATTTCTGCATTTTCCCTTGTCATGTTACCTTTATTATTTTTAATCAGCATTTTTATTTGGCCCTCATCAATGACTACAGGCATGCTGGAATATTCTTGCTCTTCCAGATCAAAATTTTCACTTCTGAATCTAGCAGGCCATTTCTCTCAGCTATGGCACCATTTCTATAAATGGCATACATTTTTTACTGAGCAAAGAGCATCAAATGACAAAAATGCTTTGATTTTTCTGTATTTTCACTTCTTTTTTTTAATCGGTATCACCCAATGCAAGGCAGTAAAGCCACTAAGACACAAGGTGTGGAAGAATTAGAAACATTAATAATGAATGGGAAGCGAAAAGTGTAGTCAGGAGGACAGTAGAAAGTGTTTGACATTGCATTTAAATTTTTGAAGATTAAAGTTGGCTGGAAATCATGGAACCACCACTTAATTGCTGTTGTTCTCATGTCCATACTGACCTGGGGTTGTAACACCTGTTAGGGTCCCAGTTATGGGCAAAATAGTGACCCCCTCCCCCCAAACAAAAACAAAACGAAAGTATGAAAGTATAAAAATACATTTTTATAGTAAGAATACGAGGGATATAAAAAATTCCTAACAATACCTATTTATAGTAAAATGACAAGCAATACATTTCATATGAAGACATGCCAACCATACATCTTGTAGTAGAATTATCAACAATACATTTGTGTTAAGAATATTTAGATTACAACATAAAATAACCCATAGAGATTGATATGCCTCTAAACAAAATCAACCAATCACAGCAAAACCATTTTAATTCCATTGACACTTCAACCGCCTTTTTGACAACTTTGTCAGAAAATACTGAAGGTTTGTCATCAAGGGCAACATGGGATCCATAACAAAAGGTAATTAAACTTTCCAGCCTTTATTCCACGTGTAAAGAGAACAATATTGAAAAGTACTTTGCTCCTCTTCTATTGATATCACCATCAATACCTCATCACTTTTATAAACGGCTCCTTTTGCTGCTGTAACAAAAAGAAAAATACAAATTGCCAACCTATTTTCAATAATAATAACAAGCTCAAAATAGATTAGCAAAGTAATTGTATCAGATTAAAACTGAAGTAAAAATTTTACTGAAGTATTCTTTAATATTTACAAAAATTTAAATAAAATGCAGGCACCCAAATGAGTTACTAGACGTGCATCAGATTAATTCAATCCTGCATGATTTACCTTCCTGAAGGCATTTTATCATTTTTATTCTCAAACTGAATTCAAATTTATTTTGAAAAATGTCTATACTTGGATAAGAAATGAAAGGAATCGAAGCATAAATTTTGTTTTAAGTCAGTCAGAATACTTTAAAAATTAATTCCTAAATACATTTTAGAACAATTTTCTAAATAATTTCTTCTTTTTTCAGCATTATTTCTATGTTGTCTTTATACTTTTATACATTCTTTTCAATTCATGTCAATTTAGTAATCTGCGGTAAGAGTTGTATTTTCGAGGAAAATTATAAGAATTGCAACTACAATAGACTTAATCATTTCTTATATTAATAATTTTAAATCACATTGATTCAGTTTCATTTTACTCTCTCTAATAATGCTAATTCTATTCACTGACTTTTATATTGTTATTTATGGTTAGTAACAATAAAAATTAAATTGATTTGCTCAATTCTAAGCAGTCTATAATGGAAAAGCACAATAAAGCAATTTTCATTATTAATGGTTTCAAATTTGAGTGATTATTTCTGATATTTTTGCATCTAAAAACCATTTTTAATTTTCATAATAATTTAAAATGATTAAAGTTCCTTTCAGAAATTTGAAAAAGGAAAAGATTATGAGTAACAATTTGCATTCTAGTCATCAATTAAATAATAAATCTTTTGTGTTAAGAAAAATTGAAAGGTTTAAAACCAAAGCATAACAATAAAACTATCTAAAGAAAAAAGTTGTAAAATCTAACATCATGGGGTGAAATGGAACAGATTTGAAGATCTTTTAATAAGAACAAGTTTCATACAAATTCATACAAATGGTAACTTTATGAATTTGTTATTTTTATGCTTAACTGATAACAGAAATATATCAATTTTTTAGTCATATCCTCAACATGAATATATTAATGTATTTAAACATGTATCCAATATCATTTTTATCATTCTTTATTTGCTGCAAATTTAAAGGAACACAAAATTGGTATAATTATTTCATTTCCTTAACCGAAAATATAAAACTGAAGCTTTCTGTATTAAATTAAAAAATTATTAACAGTCAGTAACAGTACATCAGCTCATGGCAATCATATAAAATTATTTATATGATTTCTATCATGAATTTTGTAAATGTTGAAAAGAAAATGGCCAAAAGTATTCAAATAAATGAATGTTTTAAATATGTATTTCTTCCTAACTACATAAATTTTTCCATGCAAAACTCAGAAGTTCTTATAAAGTATTAAATTGTTTTTTTCAAAAGAAATAAAAAAACGTTTTTGTTTTTAATGTGCATAAAATATGTCCCAATATAGAAATGCATCAGGTAAGAGAAGCCATTTAATTGTGAAACTAAAACCTATGAAAATATGATAGAATTTACTTGATTGAACAAATCTTCACAGATTTGCAGAAGCTATTTGAATTTATAATTTTAAATCATTAATTGCACTGATTTGTGACAAAGAAAAGATATAAATTTTGAAAATATTTCTTCATCATTACTAAAATTTTCTTATTATTTTATTTCTTTTGATATAAAAGAAAATTTGAAGGAAATTGATATATTTCCATCTCTTTGAAAAGTGGTACACTATTTAAAACATCTAAAAAAATATATATTGCATCATTTGATGACATATAAAACCCAACTCATATTTTTACATCTACTATTAAATTATTCTAGATTTCAGCTAGGTACAAGTACTGGGATCTCATGGCATCTTGGTAAATATCATCCTACCAGATACGTTAAGTTCAAATATAAACTTTGAGAGATATTTTTTGAGTTATTATTTAATTAAAAGAAAATGACTATGTTGGTATGTACTAAAATTAGTTAAGTACAGTGCAAGAAAAATGGGAAAGATTCTACTGTGTCTATTTTGAAATAGGAAGGTATTTAATGCCTGGAAAATCGACACTGGAAATCATGATTTTTACTTGAATTTGAACAGTGACCATTCACATCATTCACAAATATGTCATCCACAAAGTTAATCCCAAATAATTATTCCATGAGGTTTTACTGAAAACTTCCTTGGTCTGAACAGGAGGCATTTCTAAAAAAAATCAAAAAAATCTGATGTTTGGTCATTTAAAATTTTTTTTTAATCAGTATCACCCCAAGCAAAGCAGTAAAGCCACTATGACACAAGGGGTTACAGGGTGTGGCAGAATTAGAAAACAGGAACTTTACTAAGGAGAAAGAACAAAAGAAGAGTAATCAAAAGAACAGTAGAAAGTGTTTGACATTGCATTTAAATTTTTGAATATTAAAGTTGGTTGGAAAGCATGGAGCTGGAAGGGAGTTCCACAAGTAAGATGTGTGAGAAAAGAAACTGTTAGCTTAGAGCTTACAGTTACCTCTAGCCAACTCAGTTGTATATTGGTGAGACCTTGTCATCAATCTAGTACTGCACTTAAATTCATAAAGTCTAGATACCATAGTGAAGAGCTCATCTGAACAATTACCATAAAAGCATTTATAGAAAAGGAACAGGGAGGCAACCTTATGGAAGTGGGAAAGTGACTGAAGTTGAGCCACCAGATCAGGACCATGAGGGGGCTATACAACAAAATAACAGGGACATTAGACCATGTGGTAGTAATATTCTAAGCATGGATGAATAGTAGACTTATAGATATATAAAATAGATTCTGGAGAGAAAAATTGTCTTTCATGACACAGTGAACCATTTTTCTTAGCAGCTGACCTAGTAATAGATTCAATATAGTCTTTCCACTTATGTCAGCTGAGAATGTCAGCCTGAGAAGGTGAAATAAGTCACTTCACTGGAGGTTAGTATCAGTCATGGTGATGGAAAGCAAAGTTGAATCTCTCAGATTATTTTGTCAGGTCTGGGATGTGGATTATGTCAATTTTTATATGCCTTCTCATAAATTATTAATAATTTTGAGGGTTAAAAGCAAAATGAGTTTCAAAGGATGTGCCTTTAGCAATATGAAGATAACAGTGTAAAATAATTGTTAAGAGTGAAATGTGTTTTGTCAGTTTGAAAGAAGTAACTTGTCAATCATTATAGATAATCAGGATTATATGGCATCCATTAGAAGCTAAATTCACTAGCCAAAGAATAAAAACCTTTCACTGATTAAAATAAAAATCTTGATGCTGGTTGTTTTTTCATTAGTGAATAGAGTTCTAAGATATTTATGGCTGGCAAAAGCTAATTGGATTTGACAAATGGCATCCATATGTTATAAAGGAAATATAAAATGTTAACATCTTTTTCAAAATTAGAAGAAGTCTTTTCCCTTGAAATTCTATTGGAATTCAACTGATATTATATATCATTTGAGTGAGATGAAATGTGCTAGGACATATTTTAATTATTCTTCTAAATACTCTTCTTATATTAACTGATATATACAAAGGTTCCCAGCATCTTTTTTTTTTTGAAACTACATACTAAATACACAGTTGAAAACTGTTTTGATTCTTGCTGGAAACTATTGCTTCCAACTTAGACATCAGTGATGTATGAGGCTGTGATTCAAGGGAGATAAATCAGGAGATAAAAAATCAGTTGGAGATCAATCTTTAGCAAGCAACAGTGACTGAAGCATAATTTACTTATATGAAAGTTGAATTTACATCTCAGCAGTATACATTTATAAATGAAATAAATTGTGTATGTATATGCATGATTATATATATATATATATATATATATATATATATATATATATATATATATATATATATATATATATATATATATATATATATATGTGTGTGTGTGTGTGTGTTTGGGAACTGGAATGGGTAAGGTTAGAATACTTGCTTTCCAACGATGAGACCCAAGTTCAAATCTCACCATGGTCGATTTGTCAAGCAGATAATATCTTGATGTTTCAGCCTTAGGAAGGCAATCCCAGCATGCAGCACCTTTGGGAAGTGCCTGAAAACCATGAACACGGATTGACCCATGCACTGGGAGTGAAATTGCATGGTTGTGTTAGCATGAAGTGACAAGTCATTGTAACCAAGGACTTGAATGTACTGGTGTTGTTCAAACTTCTGATCATGACAGGATGATGTGCTTTCCTCAAGAAACTGCAACTACAGTCTACACAGTTTTATTTCTTTGTTTTGTTTTTTTAAATCATTTCACCCCAAGCAAGGCAATAAAGTCACTAAGATGCAAGGCATTACTGTGTATGAGAGAATATGGAAAAAGATACTATTTAAGCAAGAGAACAAGAAAAGAATAAGAATTAAGAAGATAGAAGATAATAATTAACACAGCATTTATGAAAATCAAAGTTGACTGGGAAGCAAGAAGCCAGAAGAGATATTGCTGCTGCCAATCTAGTACTGTGCTTAAATTCATAAAATCTAGGTGCAAAAGAGGAAAGTTCATCAGAACAATTACCATGAAAGTATTTATAGAAAAGAAGCTACATTGGGAAGCTACATTATGTCAGTGGGAAAGTGACTGAAACCAAGTCACCAGGTCAGGACCAATAATATTGCGGATTCTTCTTTAGATTTTATCAAGAATCTCTAAATATATAGCAGGAGCACCAGACCAGATGTGGCAGCAATATTTGAAGCATGGATGAAAGACTTAAAATATATAAGACACAGGGCAGTGCAGAAGTAAGAGAATGCCTCAGATAATATTTAAAAAAATTGTCTCTTTTATCCAGATGATCAACAAATCTTAATTAAACTATAAATTCATGAAGAAAAACCTTTATTAAATCAATTACAACCACTTTCAAAATATTAATTCAAAATTAAAAATCAAGATGTGCAAAAGTAAGTGAAATATTTGGTGACCACTTCTTCTGAGGTTACAATATTACCAGTCTTCTATAAGGAGGTCAACAACAGACTGGCAAGGGTGAGCATCACATTTGGCAGAATGTGTGTGGTACAACAGACACCTGAAGAAGGACACTAAGATCAGAGTGTATAGAGCTATTGTCCTCGCCACTCTCCTATATGGTTCAGAATCATGGGTCACTTACTGACACCACATGCATCTCCTCGAATGGTTCTCTGCACGATCCTTAACATATACTGGAGTGACTTCATCTCCAATATTGAAGTTCTTGAAAAGGTGAAGATCACCAGCATTGAGGCCATGCTGCTGAAGTCCCAGCTGCAATGATTCTCCATCCTGGAGAATAATCACCTGCCTAAAATTATATTGTACGACAAGCTCTCTACTGGCTATCATAGCAGAGGGGCACTAAAGAATTGATTCAAAAATTGCCTGAAAAAATCCTTTCTTGCCTGTCACACTAACCATTGCCAGTGGTCAACCCAAGCTGAGAACCATGATGCCTGACATCTCACCACCAACCATGCTGTCTCCTTCTTTGAAAATTCTTGCAGGGCCGCTCTCAGGGACAAGAGGCAGAGGAAGAAGTACTTCAATTCTATGTCAAGCCCATGTCAGACCTTTACTTGCCACTACTGTGACTGAGTATACCTGTCCCCCAATGGGCTTATCAGTCACAAACATGCCTGCAAGTAACGTGTACAGATGCCCTTGTGATCTTTGTTTTGCGAAACCAAGCCATGATGATATATATATATATATATATATATATATATATATATTCTATAATTCAGACTATTTCCCTGCTTTCTGATGAGCATTTAAATATAAATTCTCCAAATATCTGAGATCATTCAGCTTCTATAAGCCATTAAAAAGAGTCATCATTTCATCAGTTTTTAGAGAGAGAGAGAGAGAGAAAGCTAGTGTTTCATCAAAATTAATTCTTTATTATTACTAATTTTATTAATACATTTTAGAAATGATAATTATAGTTAATTTAATTTAATTCTTTTCAATGGAGAGAAATTTTTAACAAACAAGAAAGTTAAAACCAAGTAAGTCTGCCCCATTGTCATCAGTTCCCAATTAGGTATTTATGCAGATGACACAACTATTTACTCCTGCATTAGTAGCAAGTCTGACAGTTTCAACAAAATAAAACTGGCAACTGCTCTATAAAAGGACCCCTAATCAGTAGTTAACTGGGAAAAGGAATGGTTTGTAAATTTTAATGCCTCAAAACAAAACTACTTTCATTTAATCACCACAGAGAACCCCTTTCTGCCTGCCATCAGTGTGGCTGAGGATAACCACCAGAAGAGCATATTATCTTTTCATCTTGTTGGCCTCATGTTTTACAGTGACATGAAATGGAAAGATTATATTGAATCATTTGCTAGATCTGCTGCTAAGGAAGTTGGTTCACTGTGTCATGCTAGACAACTTTTATCATCAGAATCCATCTTGCACATTTATAAATCTACCTTTTGTCTATGCATTGAATATGGCTACCATATCTGGTCTGGTGCTCCTACTATTTTTCTCAAAATTTTTAACAAAATTTAAAGAAAGGTCTGTAATGTAATTGATCCTGATCTGGCATCTCAACTTCAGTCACTTTCTCACCAACGTAGCTTCCCTCTGCATTTTCTACAAATATTTCCTTGGCAATTGTTCTGATGAGTTTTTGTCTTTGGTGCTTTGACTGCATGAATTTAAGTGTACTACTAGATTGGCAACTAGGTCTCACCATTTTACTTTTGAAATAGCTAGATTCAACCATATATTCTATTTTAATAGTTTCTTTTCTCACACTATGCAACACCCTTTTGATTTCCCTGACATCTACACACTTCAAAAAATTAAAAGCAACTTCTATTACCATCTATTTTCTTGTATCCTGTTCCTTTATTGTCCTTTCTCCTCACTTCTGTTCATTAAAGGCTTCTTAGTTTCTTTCATTCTATGTAATCCCTTGCATCTTAGTGGCATTGTTTCCTTGCTTGGGGTAAAATGATTAAAAAACTGTCAAAATAATCAAGTGTTCATGAAGAGGTATACATAGGAAAAATTGTAACTTAATAATTATATTTTAATACTATTTTTAATTAAATAGCTTTCATACCTGTGAACAAGTCTTTCAACTTCTTATCCCTAGCATGTCTTCAAATGAAATAATTGATCTTCATAAATTGTGTAAGAAGAGAAGAACAAGGCTTAGAGATAAGAAAAAAAAATTGGGAGATTAATTCAGAGACGATTTGTAGTTTTTTCTGAGTTTGAAAACACACTTTCTTTCTCTAAGATAGATCACCGTTAATATTTTTTCTTAATAAAGAGTTTATCTAAGAAAAGAAATAATTCATGAAAACTCAAATAACTTTTCATTTTTAACTTGAAAACAAAATTACAAGCAATATTTAATCCTTTTCTTATATAACCATCTAGTATAGAATGTTATCAGTTTTCCATTTAGGATAGGAACCTAAATCTTGACGTCTTCTGCAATATATTTTAATCATTGAGCAAAAAGAGAGCAGAATTGTAGCTGGAAGAAAAACCTGTGTCATTTTGTCAGTCAGTAGCAGGAAGGGAGAGTAATTCAGGAAACAAGTCTGTTGAATGAGATGATCACAAATTAAGCCTGAATGCTGCTGGCTGCTAACTCTTAACTAACCTCGGATTATTAAACCTCAGTCAGCCAAAGTCATTTGGAGAAGAAATTCAGCCTCTAGACATTATCCACCTAATCCACTCACAACTGGTAAATAAGATGAACACCTCAAGCAATTGATTGAGCAAACGAACTTCCTCTCAAGCTTTTCAAATCAACAACTGACCATTTGTAAGTAAATTACAGACCTACACACACACACACACACACACACACACACACACACACACACACATATATATTCTTACATTATGTCAGATTTTATTATGCAAGTCAACGATTACATAATTGACATTAACCAATTTTAGTAAAATTTTCAGTATATATTTACATGATAAATATACCAAGTGAATTTCAACTTATATCTGAATTTATTTGGTTGTGTCAGATTTTATTAAGTGACTAAAGCATTGTTCATCATATATAAATATATCTAATAGTATAGATATTGGTATTTATTTTTTAATTTTGGATGCATAAAGACTGCCATGAATCATAAGAATGATATAGTTCCAAATGAGAAACAAGATGCGGTAATGTAAGTGAGTGATTGGAAAACAATGCTGGAAATTGTAAAATTGTTAAAGAGAAATCATAAAACAAAAAATATGAAGACATTCATTTTTAATGATTAATGTAGAGCTCCATTGGATGGACCTGATAGCTGAGCTAAAGTTTGAATCCTTCATGTAAAGAGCCAACCAACATGAGTTAGAAGACAATGATGTGTGTAAAGGGAGTAATGTTTTCATCTTGTAATGTAGGCAGTAAAATTATAGCTCACTTCAAATCTAAATCTAAAAGAAAATTTGTTTCATCATTAAAAGAGCTGCATGCGTAAATAGAAGACAATAATCAAGCAACGATATTGTGGAAGCAATGAAACGATGCTAACATTGAAAATGTAGACAGATAAGGTTTCTAGAATGTCAAGGAATATGTCAAATAAAATATATAAAATAGTAAATTAAGTGTAAAATAGTTGAATAATAATTGTTTCATGTATAAATCATCTTAATCAGATACGTTTCTAGAGCCGCTTCTTTTGAATTTATTAATAAATAAAATTTATTAATAAATAAAATTTATTTTGACCTTAATTTTTTTTACATAATAAGGAGAGCAAGTTATTATATTTTTTAATAAATATCAATTAATATATATTTTAACAGATAATGTAAGATGAAATGTATATGGTACATTTATATATGTAAATACTGAAAATTTTACCAGCATCAGTTGGTTGGTAGTGATTTTATAGTGAATACTCTCGTAAATCTGGTTGAGCTCTCAAAAGAAAGGGTTTTTTAAAAACAGCAGCTTCTACTGCTGTTAAGCATTACTCTTCAAGTACGAATTGAGTTCTCCGAGCCGCTGACATATTTTGTATAGAAAAACTCATTATTATTCCCTTCCTTTCTGTCTGTTTGGTGATGACTATATATATATATATATATATATATATATATATACATATATATATATATATATATATAATTTAGTCAAAAGTCATGCTAATATATACATATACATATATATATATATATACATATATATATATATATATATATATATATATATATATATATACATAATTTAATCAAAAGACCTATATATATATATATATATATATATATATGAATAAAGACAAAAGGAAAACTTATGTTAGCTAATGCGTTTTATCCTCCAAGGGACCTTATCAATGCAAATGGAAGAACTATATTTTGTAACAAGTATTTATATACAAGAGCAAAAATGCCATTAGCTTATTCAAAATTTTTAAGTTTAGGAACACTTTTATAAATTTTGGAAAAGCAATGACATTTTTACTCTTGTATATAAGTACTTGTTACAAAATAAAATTCTTGCATTTGCCTTGATAAGGTTCATCAGATGACAAAATGTGTCAGCTAAGATAAGTTTTCCTTTTGTTTTATTCATATTGTCCCTTTACTCTTTTTTTCTCTGAAATTTTTACACACACACACATACACACACACACACACACACATACACACACACACACACATATATATATATATATATATATATATATATATATATATATATATATGCTGGGTGCAATGGATAAATTGTTATCTAAATTAAACAAAAATGAAAATAACACTGACATCTCATTTTAGCAGATATATTTACCAAAATTACACAAAAATATCTTGAAATACTAAAGAGTAAATTCATTCAATAAAAATGCCATTCTGATGACGTCAAAATCTTCTGCAACTCTTCTGGACATTCTCCTTGTTAAAGTTGGTGAATGCTGCCATAATTCTTGCTTCTTTGGTGTTACAAGGAGTTTTCTTGGTCTCTCATTCAATTTGCCCCACACATAATAATTAAGGGGGTTGAGTCTGGGGACTTAGATGGCCAGATGTAAGGACGTGATGTGATTGCAGAAATTGGCTGACTGGATTCTTCTGCTTGTGTGGCATGTTGCCAGATATAGGGTCTTCTAGCAGCCACCCTCTTGACACAGGGCAGGATTCCCTCCTCAAGGCCTTGACCCTGAGGCCATCACCAACAAATTTTCTTATCAGAATAATTAGAATGAATTTTTCAAGTTGACGTACCTTTGTCATCACCATTAGACTCAACAAACTCTTTCCGAATCCTCTGCTCTGTCCTCAGATTACCACCCAAACACACTGAAATGTTTGTATTAGAGTATCTGGAATGAATGCCAAGCAGTAGAGCATGCCATTTCCATATTTCTGGCAGAGTGAATTTTATATATATATATATATATATATATATATATGGGGGGGGTAACAATATATAAATATTTATATGTCAAGTATGGTTTTGGAGAAAAGATGTATGACAAAGTTGAAAAAGATTTTGTGTGACACATTTCATCCCTTAGGACTTCATTGGACTAAGTTTGTTTATGTTGATACGAATACACATGCACATGAATGAGAAATGCAGGAACTTTAAATTTAGAAAAAAATTTTTTTTTTCAATATATGTTAAAATTGAGGTCTGATGAATTGGATCACACACACACACGCACACACGCACATATATGAAAATCATACATTGTAAGTAAATAGCATGAACACACATATAAACATATATTATTTATATTCACACATACATAAGGAAATATATATATATGTTCATACATGTTTCATTGAATAATATACACTTATTTTTATACAGATCCTTTCCATTTGTCTCATCAGTTTCTTGATGTTCAGATGAAATTCATCAAGGAAAGCCCCGTAGTTTTTTTAACCCAAGTACCTTCAAACTTTTCTAAGATTATCTTGAAGGATAAATTACAAAGACAAACTGATTGAGCATATACAGGTACATGTAGAGATGAGTATGTACACACACACACACACACACACACACACACACACACACACACACACACACACATATTATTGTGTCAGACTGACGTCAGTTTAATAAATACCTATAGAAATAAGTAAAGAAGGGATGAATAAAAACCCTGTGAATAAATGTGTGGGAAGGGTAGAGAGAGAGAGAGATAGTGTGTGTGTGTGTGTGTGTGTGTGTGTGTGTGTGTGTGTGTGTGTGTGTGTGTGTGTGTGTGTGTGTGTGCGCGCGTGTGTATGTGTCCTTGTGTCCATCCAAGTATAAAACTACCTGAGTGTGTAGCTGGCTAGTATTTCTGGCTTCATTTTTTACTTGACTAATCAGTGATCAAATGCAGACTTTTCCTTCTCCGCTCTTTCTATCAGTCGGACATATTCTGCCAAGCAGCCTATGATAAAGAAGTGAAGTAAAAGCAAGAAAAATCACAGTTTATTTTATATAACAATTCTGTAACTTATTTTGATGTGCTGTTTAACCTTTGTTTTTCCATAGTCTAGTGGGTAGTGGCTATTCAAAAAGAAATAACACTCTCCTCCTTCTAACCAACAACAAGACAGAAATAGTTAGTGTGTTATGAAAATTAAATAAATTCCTAAGAAAAATGAATAACAGAAATGTCCAAAAGGAACAAATAGAAAGTAATTTGAATGTAAAAACAATGACAAAAGAAAAAGAAAACATTGAATGAACATAACATTTTAAAAAGGGTGAAACAAACTTAATCCATGTACAAATCAATTTCTTAAATAACAAAAAATGGGATGAAAAGATATTTTAATTTTGGAATACTGACCTACCAAAAATATAACAACACGGAGATATGCAAATAAACAAAGTCTGGGTACCATCTTGGGAACCTAAGAAATAATCCTGACAAAAAGTAAAGGAAAATATGAAAAGTGACAACAAATTTATGGAAAGAAATATTTCCCTAAAACTACTAGATACATAAATGTAATCCAAATGATTCCATAAAATAAACAGATAAGAACTGGTAGAAGAGAGTTTGAGCAAGTGTTGAAAGTAATGACTGTGGTAAGTTTGTTGAACACTGAACATCATTTCAAGATTTTTCAAGAATGCCTTTGCTGTTTGCTGTACAGAGTGGCCCCCTATAGAGACATGTGGCTTAGAAAATAATAGATACAGTGTGGTCAGCATATTTATTTTCTGGGGGTAGGGATAAAACTACCTCAAAAAATGGCTAGAATTGATTAATTTTTTACCACTTTGGCCAAATTTATGACTAAAACTGTTATACTCATTTAAGGCCCAATTATAAAATAAAATAACTATAAACTAAGACTGTTACCAAAGCTCTACATTTGACGCTTGGTAATATTGGAAATGATTATCTGAAGGATTCTTGCTTGCACTGGAAAACAGTTCATCCACTCCTATTACTGATACGGATAGACTTAACCTGCTAATGCACCATGTTTCCATATTCATATATACCAATATTTCCCACTGTGAAGTGTACCAGAGTGCTATGGGCATTTTGGATAGAATTTTTGTGAAGAGACGAAACATAATCTTTACCTGGCATGTATTAGCAACTACTCACCAACCCCTTGAAGCGGGGTTAGAACAGTATCTTTAGCGCTTAAAAATTGAGACTGACTTTCAGGCGATGACAGCAGATCAAGCAAAAGGCTAATTTATCAGAGACTCCTTTATAAATAAATTAGAATTGAACCATATCTGTCAAAGATTGCTGGAAAATAAACAACTAGATTTAGCTACTGCTCACAAACAGGCACTTACCTTGGAGATGGCAGAAAAGCAATCTTGTTCATACCTACAAACAAGTGTTGCAGGGGCTGCACTAAGTACTCACACTTCTACTAGTCCACCAGTTCAAATGACCCAAACAGGACTTACGACTAATATCAACTGTAAACCCTAAATGCCTTTCAAAGGTTACATTAATGGTAAAAATAAATGGACACATAAAAAAATAAAATTGGACTCACACACATCACTTGATATTAATAATATAAGAAGATGAATAGATTCCATGTAAACTTCAGCAGCTTTTTGACAATATTTTTGCCTGAGTTGAGCTCTTGTGGTGCACTGACTTTGACTTTTAAACTTAAACTGTACAACACAATTTGTCCCTTGGAATTTTGATTTCACCATAAAATTAAAGTAAATCAAATATGTGCTTTTAAAACAAATTTTTATCAGCTAAATAGGAAAAGAATTGGCAAGATCTAATCTGATTTGGCGACAGATATGATGTAAAGAAAGAAAAAATAAACAGAATTGTATGAAGGTGACAGAAAAAGAAAGTTTTAAAGTTAAAAAAGAAAGAAATAGAAGAAAATGCACAGATCCATTGCATTCACATTGGGTAGGATGAATGAAAATATCTACCAAGCCAGTAAAGCCCACTACATATATCTATCCCAGAGGTTTTGTGTGTGTGTGTGTGTGTGTGTGTGTGTGTGTGTGTGTGTGTAAGAGAGAGAGAGAGAGAAAGAGCGAGAAAGAGAAATAAGGAAAGAAATATGTGTCATTTGGAATTTACTTGACAATCTCGACCATCCAGCAACAGTAGGAGAAGGTGAAGAGCATCCCACTTCAGGTCAGATCCTTGTATTTAAGCCCTTGACTGGATGATCCTACCCCCCTTCCTTTTTCTGACTTGACAGTATCCTTCTACTTACATAAACTTTCACCTTCTCATGTCCTATTTGTCAAAAAGAAAAACTAAGTAAAATGTCACTAATATTTTCATATAACTCCTTAAATGATTTGGAGTCAGCTGAAGTGTGAGAAAATGCTTCAACTTCTACCTAAGCTAAGGAATTGACTTGAATTTCCATTCTCTCTTCTTTAGACACACACTTTATCCACCTACTTATACATTTTTATCCTTATTTATGTTCATATTTTTTTTATTCAGTATCACCCCCTGCAAGGCAGTAAAGCCACTAAGACACAAGGGGTTACAGGGTGTAGAAGAATTAGTGAACAGAAACATTAATAATGTGCGGAAAGAGAAAAGAGTAATCAGGACAGTAGATAGCAATTGATGTTGTATTTAAATTTTTGCAGATGGAAAACATGGAGCCAGAAAGGAGTTCTACAAGTGAGAAGTGCGAGAAAAGAAGTGCTAGCGTAGACCTTATGGTTTCATCTAGCTGGCTCAATTGTACTGCCAGTCTAGTACTGTGCTTAAATTCAGTGACTAGCTCATCCGAATAATTACTATAAAAGTGTTCATAGAAAATGGCACAGACAGGCAACCCTACAGCAGTGGGAAAGTGAAGGAAATACTCACTATCAGTAAACAACCTTGTTCAATTCAATGCCGTGCTAGTAAAACATTGGTAACAATTTGAGATAATTCATCCCTATGTCATGGCTAAAATTTACAATCACAAAAACTTTCAACTCAGATCTGAATATCGTTATCAAAACTGCAACATTTATCCAGAGTACCAGCTGATGCCTCTAAATATCAAATGTTCATGGATTTTGCAATTGATGTGGAGAAGAGAAGGTCAATGCAATTTCAAATTGGGCAGATATACAAGTGGGGATTTGGTCTTTAGAAATATTTCTAAATCAGAATCTATTTAATACCATTCTTGTTGTTGCAGTTTGTGGTGAACAGCTGATGTTGATTATGGTGAGGTGAAGAAATTGTAAATGCTGGCAATATGGCTTACAAGATCATATAACTGGTCACTGTGAGTCTTCCATAAGAAAGACCACTTATATTCAAACCTATTTTTAAAATGTTGGCAACATCAGAAATCAAATTAAACCAATATCTCTCTATATTTCTGAGATGAGGTTTTGTAATTATTTACACTATTTACATTGTTCAGACTGCTGTCCTCATCTTTGTTGTCATATTCATTTCACTCCGGTCTTCTTCAGGTGATTGGAATTTCGAACCAAACCCTTATTTCCTCCATCAAGGTAGATTGTTCTAGTTCCACACGTCATGCTTCTTTCATATATCTCAGTTTCAGTTATTTCCATTTAACTCAACTCTCTATTTTTTTGTTCACCTCTGCTGTGGCCAGGTATTGAACTCATAACTCTTTGGCTCAAGTCACTAGATTGCCAATGCTTTTATCCACTCCTTCAAGATGCATAGCCCAGTGGGCAAAAATAAAGGGTTTGTTGGACGAAATAAAGGGTTTGGTTCAAAATTCCACTCATCTGAAGAAGGTAGGATTGTACAATGGCTGAAACATTGTGAATATGATAACAAAGATGAAGACAACATTCCGAACAATGTAAATACTGTAAATAATTTAAACCAACTTCACTGAAATTCTTGGGAATGTGGATACTTGCTTGTTTTATCCTGGTACAAAAAGATTGGAAAAACTGAGTGTAGTTTTGACAACTTCAAATCAATACTGAAAGTTCACTGACAAAATCAACACTGTGTCAAACAAAAAAAAAATGAATCTTTTTTATGGAAAATGTTCATCAAAATGTTGGTGATTATGGCTTTCCATAACTTCTTCTTTGTAGCTTATAGTAATGTTTGTTTCTTTACTATCATTTCTTCTCCCTGTTTTGCCATCCATTTACACAGATTTGTTAGGTAACCTGCTCACTGCTTCCCTCTATCTCTTTTGCCTTCAATATGTCATGTGGGTGTCTAATTCTTCAAGCTTTCTTTCCTCATTATGTGGTCTAGAAATTTCAAGAATCTTTTTCTGATTCTAAGAATAAGCATCCTTTTTGTTTCTATTTTCTTTAAAATCTTGTTTCTCATATGACCCATCTATAGTATTCTCAGCATTCTTCTATAGAACTACATCTATGTCACTTCAAGTCTATTCTTCCTCTATGAGAAAATTGCCCCAAAGCAAAAATGTAAATTGATTTCATAGTGAAAAAGTGAAAAATACTAAACCGAGTATTGTTCCATTTTTGCTCTGACACATGCTGTGTCTTGGCTTCAGGTCAGTGATGACCAAAACAGAAGTAAAAAAAATACCAAGAAATACATCAGTATTAAAAAAAAATGCCGAGATTAGCATTCCCAATCTCTCCAACCAGTAAGGAAAATAAACAGTTCTCATAAAATAAGACTAGAAAAACAAAGATATTTCTCTCTTTATAGATGGCAACCAGACATTGGCACACAACCAAGGCATATGAGGAGCTGGTCAGATTTTCATTTTCACAGTAACCCTATGATCACACCCAGTCATGGAACTGATGATGATGATGATGATGAGGATGATGATGATGATGATTGGACAACCTCAAATTTCTCTTCAGTTTTATAGATGGGAGTCGAGGATAAAAGCAGATACAATTTTTGTAAATACACCCAAACCATGAAAATGGTAGCTGTAATAAGGTAATCAAAACATGATGTCTCTGGAGTATGGGTCATGGTGAGAGTCATACAAAATGAATACATTTACAAAAATAGCAAACTTAAATAACATGGAACTATTGGAAGGTAGATACCATAAGAAGTAACATTTTATTTTAGACAAATATTCAATTTTCAACAATATTTTTTTTCTCTCAGATATACATGTTAGTCATAGTGTGTAATAAAACTGTCATCCTTGATTTCAATGCATCGTCAGAATATTAGAGGATGTGCACTAGTATTAAAGGGGATCTTGATTTTCTGAAATTGTTCAACTGTTAGTACCATGTTGACTGGTCTCAGGTCAATTACACCAAAATGAAAATACAGACTCAATCTATTACTGGCTGCTCTTGACAGGTAGCATTGCTAATTGGACAGAGCCCTAAATTAGTATGAGAGTGTGCTGAAAACTTCTCAGTCTGACACAAATCGAAAAATCAATATTTCAATGACCAGATTCAATGACTAATTTTAGGAAGTTAGGCCAATAAATTGTTAGTACTTTTTTGTAGAGTCTCAGTAGATGTGTGCATTATATCAGATTTTATTATTTAAGTCAGTTCTTTCATTTTAAAATTGCTATTAATAGCAGCAGTTTTTGTTGATTTCTAGATATCTCTCTTGCTTCAATATTGTTTTCCATGTTTTATATGCATTTCTTTTAATGATGTATCACAAGTTTCCTTTGGATTAATATGAAGGCCACCCTATTGTCTTTGAAACCTTTTTGCAAGGTTGGCAATCATGAACTATACAAGAATCTACTCTTTAGCTTAAAGCTTCTTTGTTTTATCATTCAAAAATATCTTCTCCAAGAATTTGTAAAATTTCTCTATCTTTATTTAATCACTAACATCAATTTTGAAGTGAGATATAATTTTACTGCCGACAAAACTAGCCAAAAACATTATTTAACATCCAACCACTTTCTATTTCTGCAAAGGAGCCAATATGGCTGTATATTCATCCCTAAAAATTACTGCTTGTAAAACATTGTTCATATACTTCATAATCCAGTTTGCATCCTTTTGTAATGTTTACTTGTAATGTGGACATTTGGCTGCTTTCATGCCGTTAAACACATTTTTCTTGTTCTTATCTTGTCATTGTTTTTAATTTTCTTTTATTCATCTATTATGTTTGTTCAAATATTTATAGTAATTTCCAATGTTTTTGTTGATTAATTGACCCATTTTCTATGGCTTATAAACCCTGTGCAGGTTATTTAAAGCCAAAAATTATTTGGGGGTGGAGGTAATAATGATTTAGTGATACAAATTTTACTAATTAATCCATAGCTGGGAGAGAATTGGATTCATACCTTTACCAAGGATATGTGTTCATAAGAGAATATAATGAACCCAGTTAGAATTGGAACTTGGCCCTCTGATTAACAAATTCCAAGCCATTATCCATTACACCACTCATACATCCAAGCTTACAACACCTGGTATTCCCAAGTAGTCTAGGCTCAACATTGCTTAACTTCTATGATCATACGGGATCCTTCCAAAGTTTGGTCCACATTATATAACAACTTTGTTTCTCTTTTGGGCTTATATCTTTTTTCTGCTTCTTGAAAATCTTCAGTTAAAATAAAAATAATAAAAATATACTATTATCTATTTTATTATTTTACTTACAATATTTTATTTCTAAGTTGCATAATAAAATCTGCAAATAAGTTATTGTAAATATTTTTAAGAAAGATATTACAAAATGAAATTTCCATCTCATATTTATGATAAAAATATGACTAAACTTTGAAAGTTTTTCCCAAATTCAATTGCTTAATATCAATTTTATTGTGAAAACATTGATTTGCATAAAAAAAATCAGATATAGTGTCATAATCATGTCTGGTAATCAGATCAAGAACATTTCATATTTTTGACACCAGCAGTGATTATATGAGCTGCCAAATTCTGAAATTTTAATTAAAAATCCTTATTTTGCACGTAATATAAGAGTCATTTAATGTGTACATTGCATGTAGTGCAAAGCGGAACAGGTTATTAAAATGTTTATCTTCATGAGAGACATATTGTCATTTGTTACTTGCCAGTTGATGGGAATTCATGTTGGAGTTATGCATTAACAAAAAAGAAAAGTGAATTGTTCAGTAAATAGCTTCTACATTCCTAACATAAAGTTTTTAATTAAAAATCAAATTATTAAATTTGATTTTAAATTTCTTGCTGAAGCTCTGAACCAATCAACTTAACAGCTGACAGACTCATAAATATGTCAGTTATGGCCAGGGAACAAAAAGAAATGGAGGATATTTTATTTCAATAATTAACATTTGTTCCTTTATTATTATTATTATTATTATTATTATTATTACTATTATTATTATTATTATTATTAATATTTTATTCCTTTTGATTTGTGGTATGTACTGTATTTGTGAGTACAATTTGTTGTATTTTTTTAGGGCATGGGCTACCATGAATCCCTTCAATGAGTCTATTGGAAACTTTTCCAATCAATCCGAGGGTTCCAACTGCAAATGGAGTTGTTGATGTCTTCATGCACCAGATTTTGGATATTTCAATATCAAGGTCCTTGTATTTTGATAGTATTTTGAAGATCTTCAAAAATACATTACAGTCTGCAGGGATTGCCATGTCAACAAGAAGGCACATTCTGCCTTTGTGGTCTCTGATCACAATGTCTTTGATTGTTCTGCCTGTGTGCATTGTAAAGTCCTATAAAATTGTTACAGGCCCTATCTCCATAACCAGGTCTGGGTGGTGTTCATATCCATTTCTTGCAGTCTCCTTTCTGTAAAAGTTGCAGATATTCCAGTGCAGATATTGGCCCACTATATCATGCCAAGTTTTATATTCAGCGGGTGCCAATACCATGCAACCTGATACAAGATGGTCAATTGTTTCTAGTTATTTAACACAGAATCTACATTTTTGTATTTGTGTTTGATAATTTCTAGTTAGCATGCATTGGTCCTATACAGCAAGAATAAAACCTACAGTTTCAACTTTTAACCCAGCACTATGTAGTCACTGATGGGGTATGGTGTTTGTCTAAATCAGTTTGTTTGGTACAGGCAAATTATTGACCATGAAGAGGATTATCTTTATACCATCATTTCTGTATATGGTTGATTGCATTTTTCTTTACTTTCTTTTTTAAGGTTTTTGCACCTGCTGAAGGTGTATTATGTTTTACTTGCATTTCTTCTTTACTCACTTGAAACTCCATTTTGAACTCATTGGCTTCCTTTATTATTCTCAGAAAGGTTATCCTTAAAGTTTTGCAGAATATCAACTGGCATCAAATCTCCACACAGGAATATCTTTCCTATCTTTTGCAGATTTTATTTTTATATCTCTCTTTCAGATTATCTCAGCCTGACAGATTCTTTTGTTTTTGTATTTCATATTAATTCTTATTTTATTTTCTAATGTTATGTCTGTTGTTTCTACATTGACATATTTAAAGAGTTTGAACAAAATCTTTTCTCTCAGCAAGTCATTCTTGCATTTATGGACTTTCTGGGACATATTTTTAAAGACAAATTATTGTGACTTGAGACTGATTATTAATGTATATATCCCAAAACAAGGTTTTAACTTTAAGCTTAGTCATGTGCTGGTGGCATTCATTCATTCATTCATTCATTTATTATTATTATTATTATTATTATTATTATTATTATTATTTTTATTTCCTTTGATAGCTGGCGTTTACACATTTCTTTCCGGGTCCCGCCCAGGGACCTAAGGTTAGAAATGGCATCATGACACTTTCCACTGCAAAAAAAAATAAAAAAATAATTACATAGATAAAGTCCTTCGTAAAGTGTGGGCTGTACTTGTCAGAACAATTTTCTGTATCTCTTTGAGGCATGGACTTCCAGGGATCCCTTCAATCAGCCTACTGGAATCTTTTCCAACCAGTCCAAGGGCTCCAACTACAACAGGAATTGTTGATGTTCCCATGTGCCACATTTTTGATATTTCTATTTCAAGGTCCTTGTATTTTGACAGTTTTTCGAATATCTTCAAAGACACATTGCAGTCTGCAGGGACTGCCATATCAATAAGGAGGCACTTATTTTGTTTGTGGTCTTTAATAACAATGTCTGGGCGGTTGGCTTTGATTGTTCTGTCAGTGTGTATTGTGTAGTCCCATAGAATTGTAACAGGTCCTATCTCCGTAACCGGGTCAGGGTGGTGTTCATACCAATTTCTTCCAGTTTCCTTCCCATAGGAGTTGCAAATTTTCCAGTGCAGATATTGGCCCACTCTGTCATGCCGGGTTTTATATTCAGTGGGTGCCAATATCGTGCAACCTGATATAAGATGATCAATGGTTTCTGGATATTTGTCACAGAATCTGCATCTTGGGCTAACACAGTATTTTAGTATATGTGCTTGATAATTCCTAGTTAACAAGCATTGGTCTTGTGCAGCAATGATAAAACCCTCAGTTTCACCTTTCAACCCTGCACTACGTAGCCACTGATGGGTGCGGTTTTTGTCTACGTCTGCTTGTTTGGTACGGGCAGAGTATTGGCCATGGAGCGGTTTATTTTGCCATTGTTTCTTTATCTGGTCGGTCGCATTTCTCTTTGCATTCTTTTTTAAGTTTTTTGCAGCTTCAGCCGGTGTACAGTGATGTATTTGAATTTCTGTGCCCATTTGAAGCTCTTTTTTGAATTTTTCGGCTTCCTTTACTACAGAGTAGAGACACTTACTACTTTCATGTTCCTTGACACATACCATCATCCAGTCTTCTGTATTTTCCAAGTATCTTTGGAGGCCAATTGTTGTACATTTGTAGGATAGTTCTAGTTGAACTAGTCCTCTGCCTCCTTCGGATCTGGGCACATACAGGCAATCAATATCAGCTTTGGGATGATGCATGCGGTAGCAAGTGAGGAGCTTTCTCGTTTTGGCGTCCATTCGCTTAATTTCAGCTATGGTCCAGTTAAGTACATTAAAGCTGTATTGCACCACAGGAACAGCTAAGGTGTTTATAGCTGATATTCGGTTTTTTGAGTTTAGCTCAGTATTTAGTACCAGGCGTACACGCCTGTAGTACTCCTTTCTTACCTTCTCTTTCATTTGGGAGTGTTGTATGCCATCTCCCTCACTAATTCCTAGGTACTTATAAGCTTCACCATGCTCCAATTCTCTAATCTTCGTGGCAAAATCTAAATCTATTAAGGGTGCTTCTAAAATTCTACCTTTCTTAAATGTTACTTTAGCACATTTATCTAATCCGAAGCTCATGCATATGTCGTCACTAAAGTATTTTACAATATTAAGTAGGCCCTTCAACTCATTGTCGTCTTTGGCAAAGAGTTTGAGATCATCTATGTATAGTAGGTGATTGAATATGTTGTTATTTATTTTGTAGCCATAGCTACTGTTGTTCAGTTCATGCGTAAGGGGGAGTAAGGACAAACAAAACAGAAGCGGAGACAAATAATTTCCACGTCGAATATTTAGTCGGTTGGATATGGCAGTGCCCCTGGTGTGACTAAGGTATAGTTTGGTGTTCCACATTCCCATGCTGTGCTTAAGGAAATTTAATACCACAGGGGAGACTTTATTTTTTTTTTTTTTATTCTTCTTCTTCTTCTTCTTCTTCTTCTTCTTCTTGACATGTCCCTTCAGTACATGAGCAATCATGATTCTTTACAACTTCATGTCCCTTGCAGCTCTTAGCAATATATATCTTTTTGCTATCTTTCCTAATTCCTGTTCTATCAAACATTTACACAAGCTCATTATGGAGGCTTTTCACTGCTTCCCTCTATCCCCCTTACTTTCAATGTATCCTGTGTGTATGAAATTTTTCCCTCATTATGTGCCCTAGAAATTTCAATTGTCTCTTTCTGATTCTTGGTATGTCTTTTTATTTTCATTTTCTCTAAAACTTGTTTACAAGTTCAGTTCATGGTATTCTCAGCATCTTTCTGTAGAGCAACATTTTTGTTGCCTCTGTGATGAGATTGTCAAGCATTCACTGCCATATAGGTGAACCAATGTTACATAACAATAGTCTTTTTTTTGTTTCTAACAAAATTTTTCTGTTTCTTAATACTTTGCTTAACTTTTGGAAGGCATCTTTTGCTATTCCAATGCATGTTTGGATTTCAGTGTCACATTTTCTATCCTCTGTTAAAACACTTCTTGAAAAGAAAACAAAATGATATTTGTAAATACTCTTAATGTTATCCCAAATTATTTAAACTTCAAATGACCAACCATAAATCATAATATTTAAGAGTATTTCTAAATATAATTTAGCATTTAATTCTATCACATTCTGGTAGATCTTTTTCCTTTATGTGCTGTGATCTTTCAAAAGTTGGACAATCATGGCTATCCACTACTTCCTTTTTCTTAGAGCACTAGGCACTGTTCTTTAACTCGTCTTCTAACTCCTTGTTCTAATATCCTTTTACACAAGCTCATTAGGTAGATTACTTGCTATTTACTTCTGTCCCTCCTACAGTATGTCCTGTAAGTGTCAAATCCTCCAAGCCCTCTTTCCTCATTATATATTAAATGCATTTCATCAGTCTCTTTCTAACTCTAAGTATAAATGTCCCATTTTTTCATTTTCCATAAAACTTCCTCATTGCTCATATGTTCCGTCCATGCATCCTTATGTAAAAGCCCACCTCTGTTGCCTCAAGTTTCCTCTTCATCTATGAGGAAATTGTCCAGCATTCACTGTCATTGAGGAGAATTGATATTACATAGCAGTTATACATTCTTTTCTTTGTTTCTAATACATTTTTTTCTGTTTCTTAATACTTTGCTTAGTTTTTGGAAGGCACCTTTCATTATTCCAATGTGCCTTTGGATCTTGGTGTCATATTTTCCATCATCTGTTCTACCACTTCCTGGACAGTTAAAGTTTTGTACTTGCTTGATACTGAAATTGATAAGACAGATTGTTATAGAGCAATTTAAAAATTAGGAAGAAGTGAGGAAATATTAATTTTGGTTAAAGTGGGCATCTTTTAAGAAGTAAGAAAAAAAGGCTTCTGAAAGGAACTGATCCGTTAATATAAAGTATACTAACAGTAGTAAAGAAAAAAATTTGACACACATTATGTGGTTGAAATTTTGGACCATGAAATAGATAAAAATAAAATGAAAACATATAAAAACTTAATACATCATTTTAAAATGGAAAGATTATTAATATTAAAATTTTATGACACGTCATAATTATATCTGGAGTATCATAATTCAATATACGTCTCATTATTAGACAATTTCTTTGATATTAATTTCTTTCTAAATTAATGTCTCATCACTTTTTTTTATTTGCTTCAAATTGCCTCACTAACATTTATTAACTATTTTCAAATAGTTTTCTATTTATAGTTTAGATGATAACAGTATTTTTAATATCAACTCGAAAAACCATTAATTTAATCATTTCTATTAGGTTGATTGGAAAATAATATCTAATTTTAGAATAAACCTTTTAATTGTGTTCTAATATATTATAATAGTTATACAAAAATCTCAGACAGTACTGCACTTGTTTCTGAAGTTCTGCAGTGGGGGATACAAGCCTTAAAGATCAAGGTTGTAGAGGATATCCATCTGCAATTGAAAATCAATATCTGAAAACACTTCTCAAACAATACGTATTTCAAAATGTTTCACATAATTTAAACAATATCAGATCATGAACTCAGTGAAAGTCAAAGAGGTCCACATTTTGATGTCTGTTTGAGCTGCATCTGCAAAATTTAAATGATCCATTTCTTGATCGAATAGAGACTTTATGACAATTATAAATGATTGGCTCAATAACTTGATCATGAAGAAGGACACAAACACTTTCTAAAACCAAAATTGCACCAACAGAAGATTATAGTGGCTGTCTGGTGGTCTGCCATTAGTGTTATCCATTACAGTCTTCTGGAATCTAACCAGAGTGTCATTGCCAAAGTTTACTGCCACCAACAACAGTTAAACAAAATGTGACTGTCACTGGTTAATCGATGCACAGTCAAATTCTACTTCATGACAATGTTTAGCCACATGTTACCAGGATGGCACACTGCAGAAGTGCCCCCCGACTTAAGATAGAAGACTTTGTCACATACAACATATTTCGCTGAATTTTTTTAAGCCAAAAACATTTTGTTGCAAAGAAGATACAAAAGCTGCATTCAAAGATTTCTTGGCACCCAAACTTTGTAGTGTCCATAAAGAAATACATAAATAAAAAATTAAATACACTATCACAGTCTTGTGTCCATGAAAAAATAAATAAATATTAATTATAGTGTCAAAAATAATTATAATAAAATAACTATAACAATTATAACTGTTATTAATTCACTCATTCTAAACCAATGAGAATCAACCCCACACAAACATGTGACATTCTCACTATCAGACAAGCAGTTCACAGTCAGGTCATTAACACATGTTTCAACGGAAATTTCATCTCCTTTTTCTTTTCTATGCTATAATAGTAACACTTATCTTTTAGCACTCAACAAATATTCTTGTATTTTTCCAAATAAATTATCTGGGCACTCATTACGTACATCTAAAAAAAAAAGACTGTTTACATTTTACTTATTCTTTATCTTATCATTCTCTCAGATTCCAATCATTATTTGATCACAATCTCACAATTTTACTTGGTATTACTGTCTCTCATGTCTCCAAAACCACATAACAACCAGATAATAAATAATACTCATTTTGTTGTTTCTACATCTTGCTTTTAGTCATTTTTATGAGTATTTTTGTATATATAAATGTTAGGTGGCTTGTAATTATTTACACAGTTATAACACCCCTACACATTTAGTTTTGCTATAAATAATCTCAATGGCAGAAGTGTATAGATGTTTAGAGTTAGACATTAATTCAGGAATAAAAGTTTATTCAAAAAATTGGATATCATTTACCAAACAATATAATGCATATAAATTAGTCAATAGAAAGAAAACTCTCATTTAGAACTTTAAATATAACTTTGCTTTGTTTTCAATTAGTTTCATATTTGTAAAATCTGTAAAATTTGAATGATAATTATGAATTTTTAGAGTATTGATTAGGATGTTGGTCTCTGTAATGTGGGTTCAGGGCATATTTTAAACTTAGAAAAATTAATATTTTACAAAATTTAAATTTGTTAAAATGGATTCCAAGATATGTCATTTTGTAAGAGTTTTGCTTCAAGAGTTTTAATGAAATTTTGTGCTTACATTAAAATGTTAGGTTTTTAGGCTCATAGTTTATTGATCTGGTAATCTGATTTTATTGATATATAGAAATTTTAAATATTTACATGTTGATCCATATACACAGGTCTGTTATTGAACCCAACTTCAACTTCCAATAGAGAACTCAAAAACAGCCTTGACCACCTCAGGATACCCTCTTAAATGGCTTCTATTTACCATGCAATACAAGTCTATCATTATATATGGAAATAACTGAAAAGAATCCAACCTAAAAGAATGACAGGTTATAAGTGAAAATATGTAAGCCTTATGCAGGTCAAATCAACACCAAACATTTACATTCAAACTTAAATGAGAAGCATATTAGAATGGTATTAGAACCATTCACAATAATCATAATAATGTAGAACCAAATAATTATTATAAGTGTTAACCATTCATACCGCTTGTATTGATTGAACACATAAAGAAAGGCATGCAGAATGATTTGTTGAAGGGGGATGAAGATTTGAATATAGATTAAAATTTAAAATGGACACTGAAGACACAGCATTAGACCTCTACTCTATTCAGCTGGCTACTTAAATAAACTCAAAAATATCACAGTAACATTTAAGTAATATTGTATATAAATATCTATAACAACACAGAAAAACATGAGTCATTCTGACAGAATTTCAGAAATCTAAATTTACTGTGCGGAATGAAGTGTTCAGAGTTTCCTAGAATTGATTATATTATTTCTTATACTGGAATGCAGTTCTTGGAGACACCAACCATTCCAATTCTATTAGAAAAGGTACAAGTGAAAACCCTATTGCCTCATAATAGCTTACTCGAAAAATAACATTATCATTTTGAAGCCAACTAAAAAATATCAAAATTTTTAAAAATATAGATTCTTCCCTGAGAAGTTAGACTACAAATTCAATCATAATATGCACTGTTTTTGTAGCAGAAAAGTTAATTATTGAAGATGTAAAAACAAAAATATTGTTAAGGACCTGACATAAGGAGTGTATCTGTATTGAATTGAAATCTTAGTATTATATGGTGCAAAGTATAATATATATAATAGTATCTTTGCTCGATGTAGATTACTGCTTTGAAGACAGCTGACTCTAAAGGAAACTGAGAAGTTATAGCAATATATGAGCCATTAAATAAATTCAAAGCAAATAAAAAATGACATTCAAGACTGTAATTGCATTAACCATTTTATGGCACAATGAAATTTCATGCAAAAACTAGAAGATTAAAGAAGTTACAAAGAAGAGAACAATTCCAGAAATAGAAATGTAGTTTTTATTCTATAAAAAGCAAAGTTTTACATTCAAATGGGTCTTAGAAAACTTCTTAGTGACATGAAGAATAATGTTGTGAGATCCAATGTAAAGACAATGATAGCAATATTAAATTGACACAAATGCTTCCAGTCATCTTCTTTTAGATGCAGTCTCTCTTCAGGATATGAGCGATCATGGCTCTCCACAACTTTCTATCCTTAAGCAATGTTTGTCACCTTACTATCCCTCCCTATTCATGTTATGATATCCATTTACACAAGCTTATTAGGTTGGATACTTAATGTTTCCCTCTGACCATGACTTCAATATTTCCTGTAGATATCAAATTCTCCAAACTCTCTTTCCCCAATATAGGTTGCAGAAATTTCAGTTATCTCTTTCTCATTCTAAACAAAAGTAACCATTTGTTTCCATTTTCCTTAAAACTTCTTCATTGCTCACATGTTCCATTCCTAGAATTCTCATCACCCTTCTGTAGAACTACATAATCACGGCCTCAGGTTGCTTCTTCATTTCTAAAGAAATTGTCCAGCATCCATTGTTATATAGGAAGACTGATATTACATAGCACTTCAACATTCGTTTATTTATTTCTAACAAAATTTTCTTGTTTCTTAATATTTTGTTTAGCTTTTGCTATTCCAATGTACATTCAGTTTTCTTCTTCATATTTTCTATCATCTGTCTTTGATTGTCTCTCTTACTAATTTTGCCATTTATTCTATTTTCTTCCAATTGATGGTTAGTCCTTTCTTTTCACTACAGGGTGCGATGGATAAATTGTCGTCTAAATTACACAAAAATGAAAATAACATTGATATCTCATTTTAACAGATATATTTATCAAAATTACAGAAAATATCTTGAAATACTAAAGATTAAATTTATTCTATAAAATCACCATTAGGTTCAAGCAGACACTTCGGAATCTCCTTTAATTCTTCTGGACTGTCTCCTTGTTTAAGTTGGTGAATGCTACCATAATCCTTGTCTTCAGTTCATTTTTGATGTTACAAGGAGTTTACTTGATCTCTGTTCAATTGCGCCCCACACATAATAATTGAGGGGGTTGCAGTCTAGGGAGTTAGGTGGCCAGATGTAAGGAGTGATGTGGTTACAGTGATTGTTTGACAGCCATGACTGAGTTATCCTGCTTGTGTGGTATGGTGGAGTCCTGTTGCCAGACAAGGGTCTTCTAGCAACCACCCTCTTGACCCAGGGCAGCACTAACTCCTCAAGGAACTTGCTGTAGGCTTCTATATTGTCTGAGGCCCTCACCAACAAATTCAGAACTTTTCTTATCAGAATGATCAGAGTAAGCTTTCCAGCTGTTGTACATTCATAATCACCATGAGACTCCTCCAAGTCTTCCGAATCCTCGGCAATGTCCTCAGATTGACACCCAAACACTCTGAAATGTTCATATTGGATCTTCTGTTGTGAATGCTAAGCAGTACAGCATGCCATTTCCAAATTTCTGGAGGAGTGAATTGTGCCACAGATAGTGCCCAATTGACCCTACTATGCTGTGCAGTTGACAAAATCAAAAACAAGCAAAATGCATGATCGAAATTAAAAATATAAAATGGTGACAATTTACCCATTGCACCTTGTCTAGAAGTACCTTGTCTAGAAGTAAATGCAATTTTCTTTCTGTGTCTGTCATCAATATAGTATCATTTGTATATCTTATTTTGTTGAGATATAATAAAAATAAATCCTGGCAGAAGCTCCAACTCTTTTAAAATTGCCCCACTCTATGGGTTAAACAAAATCCAGTGAGAAGAGCATCTTTGTCTTATGCTCTTTTTCTACTTTTGTGCACTTGATCATTTCATTTTTTCTGTGTAAGCAGGCACTACTCCAAATAATAAACTTAGTTATGTGACATTTCCAGCACTGCTTATCCAAAGAAGTACTAGAAATAAATATTATTAAATAAATAAGGTTAAATAAATAGGATTATCTTTCTGGTGTTAGTTTAAACTGATATCTCTTTTTTCCCATATATCTAAGCTGTAATTTTAAACTATAATTCAGAAAAGTGAAAATTCCAATGAAATATGTTTGAAAATATCTGAGATTTAATTTGAAATCAAGAAAATACAAACTTTAAGCAAAATTATTACAATATGTGGAAAAACAAAAGGTACCAGTTTAAAGTGATACCAGGAGGGTTAGGTTTAATTCATCACCATTCATAACATCATTGAAGTATTTTCTCTGATATTGTGCTAATGTTTGCATTCTGGTTTTGAATTAATAATTCCCTTGTGCTGTTTTTCAATATCGTTTTGCAACTACTTACCATGTAAGGAGTGTTTCAAGCAAACAAGAATTATCTGAATTGGAAAAGGTTTGAAAAAAATGATATACAGGGAAGAATTTCTCATTCCAGTTCTATGACTGTATGCTGCATCAAATTTACTTGAAGACAGGAATTATCAGGCAGAAAAAAGCACCAGTTAAATTTTTTGCCAGAAGGGCATTTCGGTTTCAAGGTATCATTCAAATGAGCCTCTTTTTTCTGGATTGAGTAAGAGAATGTTTAAATGTTGATCAATGTTTATTTCTGTCATTTCAGGTGAAATACATTTTCCTGGTTTCAGAATTTCTTTTAAGACTTGTAAACAAAATCCTATAGTTTACTGATTATTACAAGCAATAAAGTTAAGTAAATTTCAAAGACATTTGTAAGATTTCTCTAACACTGTACTGGTGTTGGAAACTTTTGCATTAACCTCTTATCTATCTATCTATGTTAGTATTTATCTTCTTTTCATCTTTGATTTCAAACTGCATGTGAATTGTGTTTACTTTTAATGATGATACCTGTAAAAATAAACTTCCTAGTAAACTTCTCTTCTTCCCTTTCACTTTTTCTCATGATTTTGGCCATATTTTGCTTAATATATTGGCTTAATTCCACTTAATTTCAGCATAGATGCCTATAATTAGTCCAACTTGTAAATTCCTCTTCTCTCCCCATGCTAATTAACCACAGTTGACCATAGTTGCCAGTACCAACATCTATTATTTCCCTTGAGGGTTTGCGATCAGCACATCTTCTGGTGGTTGGGCCGAATACCTTTCAAAGTTTCATACACTCATTTCTCAAATCACTGAGATGGGATACAATGTGTGTTAGGGGAGGATGAATCTGCGTTAATCCTGATTGAGATCAGAGGTAACCAATTCATCAAACTCACCAGAAATTAGTTGCAGTAGGTAGGCTCAATAAGACATTATCTTCCTAAAGCCCAAAATTATAATAAAACTAAATATGTATCATGATATTCCTGTTGGATCATCATTTGACAATAGCCCAACCACATTGTCACATGTTCCTGAAGACAGTGTGCCCCTAATAACAAGCAAACACTGTTTAAGCATGACAGAGACAAGAACATGAAAATATACACATATATTGTTCAAAGAACACCTGAAAGCTACAAGCTAGACTAACTGATGACATAACTGAACAACATCACCTGTCACATGGTAGGTATTAGCAAGACTCACAGGAAACCAAGAAAATTTCTTTTAGCTGAACATAAGTAATTCCCTATTAGGAGGGAAAGGAGAAAAACAAGTTTAGGATTTTAGTCAATAGTGACATTGCAGGCAATGTAGAAAGTGTCTGCAATCAGATTCTAGGCTTTGTGAAATAATGAAAATAACATAAAAGATAAAGAATAACAAATTGACAACATAAGATATACAGATGACACAGTGTTGATAGTAGACATAGAAAGGAAACTACAAGAACTCCTACAGAAAGTAGTGAAGGAAAGCAATAAGATAAGACTAAACATTAATTGCAAGACAAGTATGGTTGTTATCAAAAGGAACAGCCTAACATGCAAATTACAATTTTTAAAATCAAACATGTACAACAATTTAAATATCTGGGAAGGCTTTTAACAGCGGACATAAAATGTGACAGTGTAATCTGAAAGTTCATTGGGATAGCAAAAGATGCCTTCCAAAAGCAATACAATGAAAAGATTTCCTGAGAAACAAAGAAAAAATACTGAACTGTTATGTAATATCAGTCCTCCTATATAGCAGTGAATGCTGAACAATCTCCTTACAGATGAAGATGAGACTTGACACAACAGAAATGTGGTTCTACAGAAGGATGCTGAGAATAATATGGACCAAACATGTGAGCAACAATGGAGTTTTAGAGAAAATAGAAACATAAAGGACACTTATACTTAGCATCAGAAAGAGAGAGAATTTTTAGAAATTTTTAGGCTTAGAAAATTTGATATTCACAGGACTGATTGAAGGCAAAGAGGGATAGAGGAAAACTGCATAACCCACCTAGAGAGCTTCAGTAAATCAATGAGAGAACAAGGTTGAAGAAAGATAAAAAAAAATTTATTAAGATCTATAAAGGAAAGGAAATTGTAGAGAGCCATGATCACCAACATTCTGAAGGGTCAAGGCACATAGAAAAAGAAAAAAAATAACATGGTCAACAAATAGAAACAGAAATAATGAAGAGAAATGGTCAACAACTTTTTGAAAAAAAAAGAGACTGAAGATTCAAAATTAAACAAGCTAATAAAAAAAACATGAAACTAAAGATAAATAAAACTTGGAGAGAGTAGAAGAAGCTATCTGAAAAAGGAAGCATTTGAAACCTGCTCAATCAGCAGCCCATTAATTATTTACATTAGAACACAAAAACATGGACGTTACCAAAGGTACAAGATGTTGATGATAACTAAAGAGCACTATCCAAAGCTATATGTTTCGAAAGTACCACCTACTGTCACAGTTAAGTAATGGTCATATTTATAAGTTAACAATAGTGATGTTGTTGAGGTAACAAGGTTGATGCTTTAAAATATTAAATGCAAAAAAGGGACCAGGGGAAAATGGCATAGTAAGAGATCTTTAAAAAGATGCAGTAGAATAATTCCATGAGGGAAAAGCACAGCATACAAATACAGAAAAGAAATCTATTTCAAAGCTTCAAAGAAAGAAAAGTAATCTTACTCTATGAATAGAACTTGGCAACTATTGTCTTATCACGTTACTGTTGAACATACACAAATTATTCTTGAAAGTACCTTTAGAGATCAACAAATAGCCGAAATGAAAAGTAGCCACAAAATGGATGACTACTGAATAATAGGCCTACTACAAACAATAGACCAACTGATTGAAAAAAACACTAAAAAATAACAAACCATTTTGTTTAACTTTGGCTATAAAAAGGCATTTGACTTGGGGGAATGTGTGGTAATTTTTAACTCATTATGAGAACTCGTATCTATCTATATATAAAACTCTGTGATTTCCATTAGTTCATTCATCCATCACGCTCTCTAAAATAGCCTGACATTGACTGATCGAAACCAAATTTTGTGAAGAAGTGCAAGGGGGTACAAAGTACAGTTGGTTTTACATAGATTAGTACAATAAATGTTCATTACTTTTAGGGAATAAATTAAAATTTTTATTATTTAATATACAAAATACTCTCACTATTTAAAAAAAATTTAATGGTTAAAATAACAAATACTTATTTAATAAAAATGCAATATTGCTTTTTGCATATCTTTTCATTAAGTTTTTATATATACAAGAATCCAGTTATCAGTTTACCCTGCATTTGTAAGAACTATAATCAAATCACAAGGCTAAATGTTTAAAAAAATTGTAATTTTGCTCCAGAAAGAAATATTTGCACATGGCTTGTATGTTGCATGCTCAAGAGTAAGAAATCCTAAGAATTTATTCTTCACTGTTAAAAAGAAAATGGAAAAAGAATTTTTCTTAAAAAATGTTATTTACCATGAAGTCCTATAAAATTAAATTAAATTAAAGAAATTATTAAATGGCTTAGTAGGGTTTTTGTCAAAGTATTTTTCAGACAAATCAGCTTCTTCAAATTTCATCAACTGGTTTGTGAAATTGAACAAAATGTAAAGTTTGTAAATCCCGACAAAAAATGTTAGCAATAACATCAACAATACTAAATACTGTGAAGATTTCAACAGGCATTGGCATGTTGCAAAACATTCTAATTAATGAAAATGATATAAAAGTTATTGATAATATATATGCTGACAGTACTTCAATAATTTGACTACACAAAGAATAAAGAAAAAAGCTAGACAAGAGAATACCATTTCACTAAACCATTTACAGCCTCACTTGAAAGTATCTTCTTGAAGATGAACTCTGAAGGGAGGGGACTAAACATAAACAAAGATTATGTAAATCATCTATAGTTTGCTGATTACATGTTTCTAATATCTGAATCATTGGATGAAACATAAGAAATGCTTAATGACCTAAATAAGGAAAGTTTGAATATAGGTTTCCAAATAAAGTGAATAAATCAAAAGGAAAAAGCTCCTAAGTATAGAAGAGGAATTAGAAGTCCATATAATTATACAATTATGCACCATATGCCTTCAGAACATGCGTGGTCATAGCTCTTCACAACTTCTTGTTTTTTATTACTTCATGCAACTTTTGACACTTTACTATTCTCCTTTTTCTGCAATACATTCACTCAAATCTATCAATTAGGTTAATCTCACTTTCATCCAGCATTACCTTTCTTCTGCATATTCTGTGAGTGTAAGATTCACAAGGCTTTCTTTTTTCATTTGCTGTTTCTTTCTGATTGCAAATATAAGTTTCCTTGTAGTCCCTATACTCCATAACACTTCCTTGTTACTGACAGGTATTAACTAGTATTCTTAGCACTTGTTGGTAAAACCAGATCTCTGTCATTTTCTTTTCTTTATCTGTGAGGTATTCACAGCTATATAAGAGATGAAATATTACACAGCAGCTTAGCTCTCTCCTCTTTTTGCCTCTAATGGCATTTTCCTAACTCTTAATACTTTGGTTAGTTTCTGGAAGATGTGGCACCTTCAGGTTTCTTTGTCACATTTTCCATCATGCTACATTTTACTCAGAAATTATCAATAATAAATCATAGTAGATGATCTAGTTTTCTTTCGATCATCTCATTGTATAGATTAAATAAATCCATTGAGAAAATACATCCTTGCCTTATGCCTTTTTCCTGTTTTTGTCTCTTCACTGAACTCATTCTCTACCTACATGCAGCTCTTTGTTCTCAATAAAGGTTATGGATTATATGAATAGCTTACCTACAGAAATCAGGTTTTTCTTGTATTTTGAGTAGGTATTTGTGTCTTACCTTATAGGACACTATTGTATATCCTATGAAATATAGTTATAAGTCTTTTTGATTTTATATTGTTTGCTCTGAACATAAAGATAGCAGTTCTTGTTCCAGTATTTTGAACAAAGCCACACTGTTCTTGTCCCATTTCTGATTTATGTGTGATTTTCATTAAAATATTAATGATAAGTTTTGTTATATGACTCATTAAGTTGATGTTCTGATGAAGTTTACATTCATTCACACCTGGTGTCTTTCTATGAATATAAAGATACTATCTATTGAGGTCCTCCAGTATTTCACCTATGTCATATATTTCACTTATCATTTTGGTAATCTTATCAATGCTAAAATCATCTAAGGCTGACAGTATCTTTATTACAAACCCATCTGTTCCTTCAGTTTTGTTTCTGTTCATCTTGACCAGAGTTGGTCTTATTTGGATTATAATACTAATCGGTCTTGCTATGATTTTATGAATTGTACATTTTGAGCAACTGATATCATGAATGCAGTATATTGCATCTTTGTAGAATCTTTTACTTTTTTATTCTGAATGTTCCCTTTTTTAGATTTTCATCTCTCAGTTGTGTCTCTGTCTTTGGACAGAGTGTGCTCAGGGTGTTGCGGGGTCTGAGAGGAAATTTTGTTCCTGTTCCGAACATACATGCTCGGGTACCCACCTAAAAATAGACATTGTGTTATATCTTGTCCTAGTGGGGGGACAAAGTAAATACCGTGTGTAAATTACTCTTTTTTGAGTATTTACACGTCAACTTATCATATCTCAGAGTGCACTCAGTGGCTTTTCTGTCAAAGGACAGAGGGGCAACTGAGGAAAATAATACTGAGAGGTGCCCAGCACTGGAGAACAGCTGCCCCAGGCCACACACCCCCATTGCACCAGAAGCAGGGATCTGTGCTCGCACTGAGGCCAGCGCAACTGATGGTTGTAGGGGCTGAGGGGAATTTTTATACCTGTCCCTGGTGTACGTGCTCGTGTCCCCACCTAAAAATAGACCTTGTATCACATCTAGTCCTAGTAGGGGGACAGAGTAAATACCGCATGTAAATTACTATAAAGTAGAGCTGGGGCTTTTTAATCTCAGGATTTGTGGGAGAATTAAGTTCAAATTTATTCAGATTCCCTAATATAGGTTTTACTTAATTAGCTATTATATTTCTCTAACTCTTCAAATGTTGAATGTATAACTAATTTCTATTTTCCCATCTTTACACTATATTAATTTGATTAAGACGGTTTGATGTACGTAGGTACTTATTTTCTATACAAACAATTATTTTTATTTCATGGGTGACAGAACAGGGGACAATTTATAAGATAATTACAAATTGTCTCCTGTTCTGTCTCCCATGAAATAAAAATAATTGTTTGTACGGAAAATAAGGATCTAGGTACATCAAATCATCTTCAAATTAAGTAGCAGCAGAAGAATTATCATTGAACTTTTAAAAGGTAAGCTTAAACATTAATTCAATACTTAAATGCAGCAATCAATTTTGAGTTCTTCTGCAGTTTATTGATGCCTATCGCATCTACCCTCCCTAGCTATTGTAATGGTGGCTAAACCGAGAGTCCTCCACAGAAGCTAGCTTAAATGATGCCTGATAGGGTGGCTAGCTACAATTTTGGATATTAAAGGAAAATAAGAGTTACTCCCCTTGAACCATGAAAGCAACGATAATGGCTAGTATAATGTATTAATATATATTTTAACCTTGCATAATCTAGGAACCCTGAATCTGAGCTCAATGAAAATCGTTTTCTAGACCAGTCGGAGTGGAGAAATTGCTTGGGCACACACAAACACACACACATAGAGTGTAATTTATATATAAGATGTTCTGCTATAATTCAAGTATCTACTTTGAAGTTAAAAGTGTACTGAAAGCAGATTTAAGCCTATTGTATTAATAGCAAATATGTACCAAAGGCAGAGGGTATAGAGTTTATTACCCTTTGGCAGTGAACAATAAAAAATTTCCCTCATTTGCCACAAATGTGTCATATTTCTCTCATGCTGTTTCAAATTACTGGTGAAGTTAATTGCATCATGGTATATATATATATATATATATATATATATATATATATATATACACTTACATATATATATATATATATATATATATATATATATATATATATATATTGTGTGTGTATTTAGGCAGCATTTTTTCATTCATACATGTTTCATTAAATAATATAGATAAGTGTTGTCTATATATTTTATGTAAGTTCTTTTCATATCGTCTGATAAGCTTAATAACAGTATCATTAAACAATGAAAGAAAATCACAATATTGATACATATTTTTTAATCCAATCTAAGCTTTCGGCTTACATAAGCCATTATCAAAAATGACAATTACACAATATATTAAGCAATACACGAACAAGAAATTGATGATAGTCTTGTTTGTTTACATGGATGATTTCCAAGCAATGATAAACACGTGCATATAAAACGCTGAAAGCGAAAATCGCACAACAGCTCATGACGTCACACATGACCACACGAGAGTGAATCCGATGAGTATTGAGTATGGAAAGCCGTTGGTATGAACCAATGGCTTCTGTTACTAATTATAGGCATTTAAGGATATTTGTGGAGATTTCATAGTTTATTTTGTTCAGGTTAGGTTTCAACTGTTTTATGTATATAGCTTCAAGAATTTTTAGTTTTTGTTTATTGTTTTCATGTTTAAGTATAGTTGTGTTTTCACGACGCTTGACACTACATTTAAATGATAACTCTAACATTTTTAGGCATTTAAAACAACATGCCTACACAATTCCGGAAAATCCTTGTCAAAAAAGGCTCCATGTAATAATTTTTTTCACCATAGCCCTTTTAAAGGATGTTGGATCATCAGACATCACCTCCAAAAGGTGAAATGAAAAATGAAATGAAAATTTACACTTTTGACGGGTAGTATTAAGTTTATGTAATTTAACAGAGAGCGTAGTGAGGAGTGGTGTGAGAGACATGATCGAGTTTAGAGAGGGTTTATTTTAATATTTCCATCTATCATACTTAGTATTAGGGGATGAGGGACCAGACATTGACCTATTTAATCGGTTAACTTAACGGAAGTGATATATTTTAAGGGAAGGGGGAGAAGAGAGAAAAAAATAAAATGAAAAAAAGAAAGAAAGAAGGGGGAAGTAAAGAGAAAGAAGCTGTAATTTTCATTTGGTTTGCATTACAAGTAAACAAACTGTCTTCTAATAAAACCATTTTTAACCAAAATAAATCAACATATAATCATGCCCTATTAAAAATTAAATTTAAACAAACACTAAATTATATAGATAAATCAATTAATAACACATCCACTAAGTCCAAGAATAGGAAAAGGAAGATTATATGGTTCAACCCACCTTTTTGTAGACTTTCTAGTATTAATATAGGGAAATACTTCCTAAAACTAATAGACAAACATTTTAGTAAAAATGAACTATTGAAAAAGATGTTCAACAAAATGAATTTAAAAATTAGTTATTCTTGAATGAGCAATGTAGAAAAAATTATCAGCTCTCACAATAGCAAAATTATGAGAGAATTTCATAATAATCGACTACAAAAGGATCATAATGCAAACCAAATGAAAACATCTACCTGTAATTGCAAGAATTTTTAAGAATAATATTTTTGGGTTATTGGAATTTATTCCGTATATGCCAATCCTATACTTTGATATATATATATATATATATATATATATATATATATATATATATAGACTTAGACTCAACTCCCTCATTAACAATGAGCAGATTACCACCCCCCATCTCCTGCCACAACTGCACACTACTATATACCACCACTGGCCTGTGTTTTAATCCATGTGTCCCTTGGCAAGATTCAATAAAATTGGGTGGGGAAATAGCACAAAGCTTCTTTCAAAATATCAAGCCCAAATAAATTTCTTTTGTCTAATTGTTAGCATGTAAACTACCTCCATTGTTCTACATTCGTGTGGAGGAGAATGGTGGCTAGCACAACCCAGCAGAAAGAAAAAGAAAATTGATGCACTGTCTAACTTGTCTGGGTGTCTTCATGAAAATAATTGTGGAGAAGTCAAGAGGAAAATATTCTATTAATCTTCTTAGTAATGATTGTGATACACAAAGGAGAAATATCAGAATATGAGATGTCATGGGTCAACTGTCTTGTTACAACCTCCTTACCACGGAAGGCACATGCAACAGGTGTCAGAGGAACATTATCCAGTAACTGTCAGCAACAAACATGGAATCAGAATTGGGATGTGGAATTTTAGAAATCTATACCAGTGTGGGAAGTTAAATAATACCAAATATGAAATGGAAATATTTTAATATTCTTGGAGAATTTCACATTCATGAGAGGAAAAAGGAAAATAACATTGGATGAGAGGAAAATGAAAGCAGAATTGGACTAATATTGGATAAGGAAAATGGGAAGTTTGTTTTCCAGTAAATTTTATAATAGTTCTTTTGGTGAAACTGAAATATGGCAATTATAGAGTTATATTCAGATATATGGAAAATAGCAAAGATGAAATAGATAAGTTTTATAATACACTAAAAATGTCAAAAGTCACAAGAATTTATAATTATCTTAGGGAACATAAATGTAAAAGTAGTAGAGGAATAAGAGAGTGAAATAGTCGGTAAGTATGCAGCAATGTAATGCCCATTGAGAACAATGGATTGATTGTTGCACAATGAATGACTAATTAATGACCAACACTTGTAAAACACCCGATGGCAGGAGACACTAATAATTTAAAAGAACTGAAGTAGGTCTGCCATTGAGAGTGGTCTATAATAGCAGCTGAAGAGGGTTAAAGTTAGCAGTTACTTATAGGCAGTAACTGTTTATTTTATTATGAAGAAAAGCTGTTCTACAATGTATTAAGCTCTATTTGATTCTACTTTGTAAATATTATTGAAGTCTTTTTTAGATATATAGATTGTTCTAGTTCCATGTGCCATGCCTCTTCCAGATATCTCAGTTTCAGTTATTTCCCTTTTAGTATCACAACTCTCCAAGTTTTTATCCACCTCTACTGATGCCAGCTATTGAACTAACAAATCTTTGTGTCAAGGCACTGGATTATTTCAACAAATACTTTTAACCACTGGACCACGTGTCCTTGAATTGTATGCGTATGATTTTTTATAGTATTTACATTAGTCGGACTATTGTCCTCATCTTTGTCACAACATTTCGGCCGTTGTACGCTCTGACCTTCTACAGGTGGTTGGAATTTCGAACTGAAACCTTTATTTCGATCACTGGGGTAGACTGCTCTAGTTCCACGAGTCATGTTTGATGTCAGTTATCAGTTATCACCTGCTAATTTTCCCTCTGTCACTGGATCTAACCAACGCCTTTATCCACTGTGCCACGTGTCTTTGAGGACATCTGGTTATGAATTTCTGGGTATTATAAACCTAATGTTTTCAGCAACCATTTTTTTACCAGTACTCATATTGCAATTTTGCTGTTATCATTGCATGTTTTTACCAGATCTCATATTGCAACTTTTTGTTATCATTGCTTTTCTCTGGCACTCCTTATTACTGGTTCCCATATTGTATTTATTTCTATGCTTGGTCGACTCAGGAGATTTTTGTGGCCTAACATATGTGCTGATTCCTTAAGTTTACGAATTTTCCAATGGTGTTCCCTGTCTATGATCTCAACATGATCCCACAGGGGACGGTGATCTCCCTTCTCTCTCCATATGTGGTCAGCCACAGACCCAAAGAGTGTGAGTTCAATACTTGGTTAAGGCAGTGGAGAACTTTCAGGAGGAAAATTAGCAGGAGATAACTGATAACTGACATCCATCAAACATGGCTCGTGGTAGTAGAACAGTCTACCCCAGTGATCGAAATAAAGGGTTCAGTTCGAAATTCCAACCACCTGAAGAAGGCCGGAGCGTACAACGGCCGAAACGGTGTGACAAATATGGCGACAAAGATGAGGACAATAGTCCGACTAATGTAAATATTGTACATAATACCTCATCTCAGAAATATAGACAGATGATTTTTTATGACATAAATGTATGAATCTTCTGAACTTATAAACCTAATGTCTCAGCAACCATTTTTTTACCAGAGCTCATATTACCATTTGTTGTTATTGTTGTTTTCCTCTAGCACTCTGTATTATTGGTTCCCCTATTATATTCTTGTCTATGTTTGACCAGCTTAGGAGAGTTTTGTGGCCTATCATATGTGCTGTTTCCTTAATTTTTCATATTTTCCAGTGATTTTCTGTCTATTATTTCAATCTCCTCCCACAGGGGGTGGTGATCTCCCTTATCCCTCCATATATGGTCAACCATGCCTGATTTTTCTATTTCCCCTTGTGTTGTGGCTTTACAGTGTTTCTGCAGTCTTATCTTAAGAGGGCAACCTGTTTCTCCTTTTTATGTCTTGCCACAACTAGTTGTGGCAAGACATAAAAAGGAAAAACAGGCTGCACACAGTCCTTAATCATGTTCTCCTCTATGGAAGCTCTTACGTATAAGATGTGTGTGCAAATAAAAGGTTCGTTTTGAAATTCCAATCATCACCTGAAGAAGGCTGGAGCATACAATGGATGAAATGTTGTGAATATGACACAATGGTGAGGACAACAGTCCAAACAATGTAAATAGTTACAATATCTTATCCCAGAAATATAGACAGATATATATTCTATCATCTGATATAAATGTATTTGTTGAAATTTAAGCTTATATTTATGATTGTACAGATGATACCTATATGTGATGTAATTTTGAGATAAATACTTATTAGGTATGTCGGTAAATGATACAATAAAACTTGTTATTTTTCTGCTGAGTATTGAATTTCTTATTCTCCCCACTGTATTTGTAGATTTGGCTTACTAGAAAGGTATCATCAGACTTCTGGCTAAATGCCTGTCATTTCATCATAATTGCCTGTCTAGTGAGGCTTCCAAAATTCAGATGTAAAGAAAGGAATCTAAATAATAGATAGACATATCAATCACAACACAAAATACATTTTTCCAGATTATCCATTTTAGATATAACATATCATAATTTTAGAAAGTAATTATTGACATGATCAGCAGAAAGTCTTTTTCAATTGCTGCTAATTTTGTACATTTAATCAATAAAAACTCAGGCTATTTTCCATTCTGAAACTATTTCCCTACAGGTGCAACATTGCAAACCTATCACTACTCTATTTCTATTTCTATGGCAAATGTTTAAATTACCTCCATTTCTAGTCCCACCAGTCAGACCTTTGCAGTTAGGACATGCCATGCCACTTCCATAGAGTTGAATTATCTTCATTTCCTCTAAGTTCCATTCAGTTATTTTTCCAAGAACTGCCACTTTGTAGAATAGACTCCACTGTGGGTGCTTACCCAAACACATCAATCTTGACCTCTTCAAGTAAAGAGTCAGTCATCATCTTTCCTCCTTATCCTCATATCGTTCATCCCCTACCCACTTCCATTCATATCACACACCTCATTCATCATTACTATTATGAGTGAAACCCTCTACCTTGAGTGGATCTTGAGCCTTGTAATAAGTGTAATTTAGTATAAAAAGACACAAAAATCTTCAATTAGTCATCATTTTTGTTTGAAACATTTGTATGAGTAAGAGCTTGACAATCAAGAAATGCTAAAATGTATTCTTTTCCTGTCGTTACCCTAGTAATTCTTAAATATTAGTTGCAATGAATGCAACGACCCTTTTTGTTATGTGATAAATCTTAGTTTTTTTTATTTTAATCTGTATTTCACATAATTTCCCTTCTTTTTATTGTTCTTTGATTCAATTACAATAAACCAACCAAATGCAATTTTCTTTTGTCAGCTGAGTGTTAATGCCTGGTTCTTTGAATTCCTTTCATAAAAATAATTACGAGTTATTGCTAAGCAACTAACTACTGACCCGTACTATGATATTAATTTTAATTAACTCTGACCCCAAAGGCATTATGGGTTATTAACCTTCAAAGTATTGCATAATTTTGTTTCTATGAACAGTGTTCCAAGTGGCAACACACTTGCATATGATCCCTGCAGAAAAGTACAGCTAATTAAAAAACTTTTGTTTATTAAAAACAATATGGTTTAAATGTATTCCCCATACTTGCGTGTTTAACATTGAAAGACAAACATTTCTTACAAAACACAATTTCTTTCATAAAACTTTATGAATATAATTAATGAAACTTGTTATGAGAAATAAGCCACTATTTCAATTCCACAGAAAATTGCAAAATTTTTCACTCTCCTTACAAAATAACATGTTATTCACAAATCTCTCAAATTGGTAAAGTTTTGTATGAAATAATACTTTTAAAAAGTCAGAAAATGATTTATCTTTTACAAATCTTCTTCTTCTTTACCTTCATGGTAAGCTCACATGTTCAGTACATGGTATCCTCAGCATCCTTCTGTAGAACCACATTTCTGTTGCTTCAAGTCTCTTTATCTTTGAGGAGATTGTCCAGCACTCACTGTCACACCGGAGGACAGATTTCACATAACAGTTTAGTATTCTTTTTCTTGTTTCTAGTGAAGTTTTTCTATTTCTTAGTGTTTTGCTTAGCTTTTGGAAGTCATCTTTGGCTATCCCAATATACCTTGGAATTTCAATGTCACACTTTCCATCTTCTATTAAAACACTTCCCAGATACTTAAATTTCTGGATCTCCAATTTGCAATTTGGGCTCATCCTTTTGTTAACAACCATGCATTCTGTCATCTTGCAATTGATGTTTAGTCCTTTCTTTTCACTTTCCTTTACTACCTTCTTCAGGAGTTTTTGTAGTTTTCTTTCTATGTCTTCTATTAACCCTGAGTCATCTGCATATCTTATGTTGCTAAGATTTTAAATCACTTTTGCATAAAATGTTTGCATTACAAAATGCTGTCTCTCCCCCATGAACATTTATTAGGTTTTACAAGAAACCTCATAAATCTTCATGACTATCTGCAGTTATTTATAGTAGCTGGATACAGGTTTCTTTGCATGATATAACTGGGTGAATACAGATTTGATGAACATCTGTGAGGCCCCATCGGTTTGAGCTTTTTCCACAAGTTTATAATAGAATTCAAATCTGGGTTTTGAACTGGTCAGACTTAAACTTTCATATTTTCATATGTAGCTTTGGCTGTGTGGCTTTCAAAACATTCTCCTGAAAAATTTGGTGATACAAGACACTATCATTTGTTCCCTTTCTTGTGACAAACTCTTCAGTTCAATGATACTACAAATCTAACCATGAAAGAGCACAGAATTTTAATTTACGGTGTTTGTTGAATGGTAAGATATGTTGGTTTTCTACTATACATAGTGGATTTGAAGTTTGGCCAAATAATTCTACTTTGGTCTTTTTTGACCACAATACTTTTCATATGTGGAACTAAAACCAATAAATAAAATAATAATAATGAATAAAAAAGAAATACATTTTCCCATGATGCTAGTATGGATTTGTCAACCACCATTAGGCAGTGCTTGTTTTCCTGGTTCACTAACAATGGAACTCTCTGTCTTCTTTCCAATGCATAGCATTTGCATGTGTCTTCCAAAAACGCCACCTATGAAGTAAATCAACCTTTTCTTTTGTTGTTCCAACTCAGCGCAAGGCTGACTTGCGCATGACCATTATAACCATGCTTATCCTTACTTACCCTACCTTATGGACCAAGAAAAAGAAAACATACATGCCATAACTATGCTTAAACTCTCCAACAATGAAGTAAGTACAAATTATTCTTTGGTTGTTCCAACTCTGCACAAGGCTGATTTGGGTGTTACCATTTTAATGATGCTTACCCTAACTCCTGGCCCGAAATTTAGGTAAATGTTACATTGTAACTTTCTCTAATTTCAAACAACTATTTTTTCCTCTGTCCTATGGCTTTGACAATACTAAAAGTCATTTTCTTTATTATATTTCTTTTCAACAATTCTTTTCTCATTTTTCACAAGTGGCACTAACTGATTCTAATAACCATACACAGATGACACTGGGGTCATGTCAGTTTAAATAAATAGACAGATGCATTGTTAAAGCATACAACAATGAATCTACTTGGACAGTTTTTCTCTCTCAAAGTTAAAACATTCAGATAGAATGGAGATCAAATTTACAATCTAAAATCGAATCACAGACTTTTGCAAAGCCATTCTCAAGCAGAAGTAATTTCAAAAAATAAACTCACTGTGGGTTTTTTTTGCCATTGTTGATGGTGATATAAAATGTTGTTCATGTGAAAAGACATTTGTATGCAACATACAATTCTGCCAATCTTTCTTCCTCTTTCACTGTATGTCAGATAATGAGACTATTTCACTGATTAGTGTTTCCTGTACAAGAGAATATTATTCTAAGAAATCACAAGATTCACCTAGGAAAACACAAGTTCTTTAACCTATTATGGCCATAGTTGCAATGTCTGTATTGCAGCTGTAGTAGCAGTAGGTGTGTCTAGGGCTAAACCATCCCTCTTCAGTCTAGTTTTGAATTCATAGTTGTTCTTTTCCTAGACTGGCTACCAACCAAGGTTAGAGGACTCAGTTTGCTCTGCTATTTAACTCATAGCTGGAGAGAGGGGAGACAGGTTCATGCCTCTACAAAGGGCATTTGTGGAACAGTGACTGCAACAGACTGCTTGGGATTTGAACTCAGCTCATTGATTTCACTTTCTGTAACAATGTCCATGACTCTATCCACATGTCTGAAATGAAAAGATTTGTAAATTGCTGTTTTCATAAAGAATGCATCTAGAACTTGATTTATTCAACAAAGATGGTGTCAGATTATAAAGTTCTATTTTACTGAGTACCTAGCAACAGAGATAAAAATGGGCCAACATTATCTTTGAAAATCTTTCTATTTCTTTGATATTCTTGTCAATTTGCATGCTACAGGCATAAATCCTAATTCTTGAATTTTATTTCTTTAAGACGGAAGTACCAGAGAGTAGAATCTTCTTTCAGTATCAAACAAGGCACAAATAAATTATTTCCTATTTTCCTCTCAGTATTACATTTTCGTATTTGTGTTAATGTCCTCAGCTTCTTTTGTAGAATACAATGAACAAATTTTGATTTATAATCTGGTGACACATTTGAAAAAAATAGTTACCCTTAAGTAAACTTTTGTCCCTCAACTCCAGTTGGCTGCAATAAAAAGTTCATTTTCTTCAATCTAACAATATTGTATATCCTTTTGATTCTGATCTTCTGACATATTTTGTTAATTACTGAAAAACAAGGAAACACATCCACCAATATCTCTCATTCTTTTCACATTGACTAATTTCTCTTTTTTAGAGGTTGACATATTTCATTTCCCTAATTCAATTCTAATGATAGCAGTTCTAATTAAATATCCTCATTAATGCTCATTAATTTCCAAGAAAATAATCTGAATTGACATATATATATATATATATATATATATATATATATATATATATATATATATATATATATATATATATATATATAGGAGGCATGGTGAAGTAGTGGGTGGTGGTTTGGATTGAGGAATCGGAGAGCTGAGTTCGAATTCCACTTGAATCCATTACATTCACTTATGTGCTAATACCCTTGGGAAAGGTGTGAATCCTCATCTTCTCCTCCCAGCTATGGGTAAATAGCAGGACAGACTGGGTTCTATAGCCTTGGATGTCAACTGATCTAGGAGAAGGACAACTCTGAATTCAAAACCTGCAGAGGGTTGTTTGGGACCCTGTTGCATGTAGTGCACCAAGTCTCTGTATTCGGCCCTTCAAAAAGTGTGGATGGTTCTACACAAAACCTTCACTACTATTATCAAATCTTATGTGCTGGTGTCGGGCTGTCAGTTTCCTAGGAACTGATCTGCTTGACCCTCATATGTCGAATTAGACAGGAGAGTCAAGTATATATATATATATATATATATATATATATATATATATATTTATTTATTAATGTATATTTGGGCAGCAACCCTTCTTTTAAACATCTCTCAATAAATATGATGGACAAGGAAAATTTTATTAAATTCTATTGAATTTTTCTATCTTTCTTACATTTTTCTGTTTGGTGGGAGTGATGGTGTACAAAAACTGTCCATATTGTTTATTGTCCCAAGTGGCTTTGCCACTTTCTTAGGCATTTTCAAGGGGGTTTTGTTTTTTATGTTATTAGTTTCTTTTTATGTTTTGATTATATGAGATATATTATTTGTGTGGTATTTGAATTGAAGTTGGATTGTTTAATCCAAGCAATCATGTGTTGTGCATGGTTGGAATTCAAGTGGGTGAGTTTCTATATTTAAAAGACTTTCAGCATGTCACTTCCATTGTTAAACGAGAGGAGTTTGATGGTGGGAGAGAGGATATTTGATGTACAGGTACTTTGATGTACTCTTATAGCAAGATGTTTTCAGGAATTTGATTTACATAGAACTCTAGTGTTTTCAACCTGTAATTTTCTTAAGGGTTCTAGTAGATTGTGGGTTGATAGAAAATTAATAAACTTTTCCTTATCCGTATATTTGACGAAAGATATATATATATATATATATATATATATATATATATATATATATATATATATATATATATATTTCCCAAGTAGTTTCCATCTCTTTCTGAGATCATCATCAGTAGTGCAACTGGTAAGGCAAAAAACTATCTGCAGCCATCCATTACTGAATTTATTTCTTTTACATTTAAATAACTGTCTGCATTTAAATGCAAAAGAAAAAAATCAGTAATGGATAGCTGCAGATAGTTTTTTGCCTTACCAGTTGCACTACTGATGATGATCTCAGAAAGAGATGGAAACTACTTGGGAAATAAAAGTGATTTTCACTGTTACAATGCATTTCTTGCCTTATTTAATTGTAATATATGGAAAAAGATTTGTGAATATGAAAAGATTATAAAAAATAAGCAGACATAATGTTTGTAATTTATTCAGTCAGATGTGCCTAAAAGAGAATTTGCTGCCTATATATATATATATATATATATATAGATATATATATATATATATATATATATATATATATATATATATATATATAACATCAACTATGAACAAGGGCACAACGTGCTATGTTTGAAAAATAAAAAAAAATATTCCTGTAACTCTAGATAAATACATAAAAAATCCATACATTCAGTTAAAAATAAAAATAATCATTCTTGATAATGGTTAAAAGGATAGCTGAAAGCTATACAGAAAATTTAGACAATTTTTTTACATATTTTATGTCTAGAAAAGAAAACAATTATATGAATACAAGAAAAATTAAAAAACTGCTTAATTGCAGTCCCGTTTTTAATGAAACTTGTATAAAAGAGGGATTGATACCCAAATACACAATACATATACACACATACATACATGGTTTCTATTTAGTCTATATGGGAGAATAAAGAATTTAATGTATCACTGATTTTTATATCATGTGTGTGTGTGCGTGCGTGTGTGCATGCGTGCGTGCATGTGTGTAGTGGTGTAATGGATTGAGGCTTGGAATAAGAAATTAGAAAGGCTACTTTGAATTCCCGCCAACTTCATATATGTAATCATTAAAAACATAATCCTTAAATAGTTACATATGCAATTAAATAACCACTGTATATTCAGTTATCTCCTGAGATATTTTTATATTTACTTAAATGCTAGCAAGCATTGCCACCTAATCTAAGTCAGAAAACTAATCATCTTTTTACAGAGTTTCTTTCAATTTATTATTTATTTAATTTAATGATTTAATTTAAATTTAATAATTTTAAAAAAATTTCCCTGGTTTAATACATTAAATTTAATCTTTGATAAAGAACTAAATAAAAAAAAATACTTTTAAAATATTTTGCAAAATTATACAAAATTTCTATTACTTTGTTTTTTTATTTCAAATTAAAACAAAATCTTCATTCCCAAAATGTATTATTCCTACAATTTATTATTTTCAATGTACCATTCCCAAGATGTATTAAAGCTTTTGCACATGCCATGAAATTTATAATGTATTTCTGAAAAATTACTTTGCCATAGAAAAAATTAGTGTTTGTAAGATTTAAATCAACGTAACTGAAAAATCTTTCTGAAACACACACACACACACACACACATGCACACAAACATGTGCACCCATGTGCAAACACACACACAAAACCATAAATATATCAATGTATGTATTAGGCAGCTGCAAAAGTTTCAAGAACTTTTTCAAAACTACAGATTGAATAAACAATGGAAGACTAAGATTTTGCAGAAACCTATTATTTTTCTGTGTTTCCAAATATTTCCAAAGACTTTGACTCTTTGCAATCATAATAAATGCTTCCTGGCTCAGTCACTGATGGTCACTATAAAATGGATTCTTGCATAAGCATTCAATTTGTTATTAGACTCTGTAGAATTTGTTCCTGTCAAAAGGTTCTCTTGTTAGCAAATGATGCAAATAGAGAGATGCAGAATGCTCTCTTTTTGAAATAGGATACAAATAGAGAGAGGCAAAATGTTCTCTTGTTTGCACATAATACAAATAAAAAGAGGATTAGAATATTTATAAATATTAAATATTTTATTATTTCTCATATATCAGAAAATATTATTATCACTGCTTATCAATTTATAACAATTAAAATAGACTTAACATATATTCATTTGAATATTTTCTTTTTTACGTTTTAATCTTGGTTCTGTCATTTTATTTTGCAGTAAAGGAAGTTACTTTCATCCCCTGATGCACAATATTCACCTTAACTTCGGGTTCTGGTTCTTTAATCCCAAGATGTCCTGCATTTGAAAAGATCATACTTGAGATTTCCTTTTTCTGTCCAATGAAAATTATGGTAGTAATGCTCACATAATGTAACCAAAGACATTTGTTACATGCTTTGTCACTTATTTGTCACAGATTGATGATGATGATGATGATTATTATTATTATTATTATTATTATTATTAGTAGTAGTAGTAGTAGTAGTAGTAGTAGTAGTAGTAGTAGTAGTATCTATGACCCCAATCATCAGCTGATGATGTCAATGAATGGTTTGTATTGCATTAGTTTGTGAATTTGCTGGGATTGCAATTATGATTTCAATTCTTGGGTCAGGTAATACAAATTTAAACTCAGTGGACACAGGGTGAGCAATAACTGAGCACTACTAAGAAGAACAAGATGAGATATCCCTAGACATGGACAGTAGATTGAGGACAATCTATCCCTGTAGATTAAAGTGTTCAGTTCAGAATTCCATAAAGGTTACCCAGATTGAAAGACACCTCAAGAAGTCCAGAGAGAACAAAACTGTCAAAATGTTATTATAATAAAAGCAACATTAGTCCAAATGTAAATAAGGATCCAAAAGCTGTGGATATTTTTAGAAAAGCAAAAACAATTGTAATGAAGCATATTTGGTAGATCTTTGATGATAAAGACCTCAGTAATGCTAGCATAAATAGTTGAATGTCTGAAAATATTGACAGTCACTATTGAAATAAATATTAGCACTGATTTTGATCTCCACATTATTTTTTATGACTATAGATGTCTTTACTCTTAATATATAGTGAATTTTATATTTTTCAAAAGCTTCAATATTTGAAATCTGTTATCTTTTGTGTGTTTGAGGAAGATCTGGTGTGTGTACTACCCCCAAAACCCCGATTGATTGGAGGCCCTGGGCAGTGCTTTGTCAACCTTGCCATATTATCAATATTTGATTTTTTTGACCCACATTTATAAACATTACAAATTAAACTAAGCACAAGTGACTATTAAAGGATGAAAAATGTTTGCAAATTTTGACGTCATGCTGAGTTTTTTTTCATTCAAATCCATGAATTTGTTTTGTTCATGTAAATGCTTGAAAAAACATTATAGAAAATTCACTATTTTTTATCCATAATGTTGAATATGTTAAAATTATTCAACTTTTTAACAAGAAGAATCTCAAGTTGATGTTAAAAATTGCTGCAAAACATTTAAGATAATATGATCTATTATAACATGTCTCTAATTTGTATTTAGATACATTGTATTTATTTTCAATTTTTCTAGTTGAATTGTTCACCTATATTGCATATGATCCATTATTGTACATAATTAGGTTGCCATAAAATTTTTACTTTATATAAATATTACATTATGAAAATTGAGATGTGGTAGATTAGGGGGGCCCCACATCATAGATTTGGGGGAGTGGGGTTGAAACCCTTGAATGGGCCCTGGCTTGATACATTATAATTTTTTAAATCTTATTTTTCTATATCATTTATCAGAATTACTTGATTATCCTTTTTGTTTCTACTGGTGAATTCATTTAAGAATTCCCCCAACAGCTGAAAATTTAATAATCACACAATTGGTCAAAACCTGTAAAATTTATGAACATGGAAAATTATTTTGGCGTTATTATGTGAACAGAACAAATTATTAACAGAACAATGATGTCTGTTGCTTTTTCAGTAGCAGTTCCAATAGATTTTTTATTACTTTCCAACTGAAAACTGAAGAGAAAATATTGAAAATATCTAACAATCAAACAATAACTTGTTTTCTTCTTCAACTTTTTATCTGATTTACTGCTGACATTCTCAGGTGTACATTGTGTATTTGTAAGAAACAAAATCAATATCAGCACTTAAAGATGGATAAGAAAGTTAATCATCCTAGAGACAATAAAAAATATTAAGAAAATGGTGACAGTTAAAAATATCAGAAATTCTGTAGCAATAATCATAAATATTGTGTTACTGTCACACCAGAGCAATGCCTGATTCATGTTAATGGACATTAATTTCTTTGATTTTTATATATTTCTATTTTTACAAGGTATTTTTAGAAAGATCTTAAATTTAGATATCAGGTTTTATTGCAACAAAATGGCTTGAAAATAATACGAGTAAAAGTAAATTGCATTTCAAGAACAACTGTTTTGAGAAAAAGATTCTTTACTTAGAAATGCTAATTAAGCAAAAGATTTTGACCCAATCTTTTGCAGGATTCCCATATGTAAAAGATAGATTCAACTTTTTGTCATCCTATTTAGATATAAATAGGTTTCAATGCATTTGGTTCTTACCTTACTGATTACTTTTCTTTCTTAAGTTATATCAACTTCTGTTTGTTATTAATGCCAGATTTTACTAGTACACAGCCTGGAGTATACAAAGTGGCTCCAAATTAAAAACTATACATAAATATTAAATCATAAATTATTTTCTACCACAGTGATAGAGCTTATAAAACAGGTAAGTATTTAACTTTTATTAACATGATAAACAATCATCTAGTTCACACTCCTCCCCAGTCATGTGAACAGGAGTACAGGTTTATCCCTTGTTCCATGTTTAGGATTGGATTTCTGGTTCCTTCTAAAGTCTACTTCAATTCTATACTGTTAACGTCTCTGCCTAAACTCTGAAATTAGATTTACTATTTATTTTCTCTCAATAGAAGTAGATAGGTTCACCTATCATCTGGTTCACAATCCTCCCAGGTTGTTTGAACAGGTTTATTCCTTGTTTCCTGTTTTGGATTTGGTTTCCAGTTCCTTCTGAAGTCTTCTCATTCTCTTTCAGTCTCATTAGCCCCTTACACCTTAGTGGCATTATTGCCTTGTTTGGGGTGAATTGATTAAAAAAAAATCAGATATGATATGTGACATCTTAAAATTGAAACCAAAACAGACAAGGAATTTTCTGGTTTCAAAAAACACACTGTCTCATCTCACTGCTAACCACACTAACCTGAAGATGCCAGAGGAAATAGAATATATAGTATAGATCCAAGCATTACAAAATCTGTCTCCAAACATAAGCAGTAATGAATCTAGTTATGAGGAAGTCAAAAAAGCTATGAAAAAAATTAGAATAATAGAGCAATAACTTGACAATGAGGCTGAAGTATTGAAAATTAAAGTTCTCTTTTCTTCCTTATCATACTCTTGATGAGGTTTGGAATCATTCACTATCAAGGTCTTCACTACTAAAATGGATAGCATATGTAACTCAAAGAGAAAATAATGACATAATCAAGATGTTTCAATGCTACTTATAACAAAAGGTTAGAAAGGAAGCTGTCATCAATACTGGAAAGAGCGGCAACAGTTACTGGAGTTTTGAAACTTATTTTCCTGAAAAATTGTTTTCATAGAAAGCTTTTATAAATTTTTCCCATACAAGAAAATGGGTAATATTACCATTAACATTACCATTTTAAAAAAATAAAGATATTCTTGTATGCTTCATGAGAGTTTTATTTGTTTTATTTGACACTGAAAAGCTTTTAGTCAATGAGGTTAGTGCACTGATTGCTCAGAGAATTGGACAAAAAGCTTTTAATCAATCAGTCTAACTGATTAGAACATTGGACAAATTCTTTCTTTGTTATGAATTTTGAGAATTTGACCAGAATTTAAGCTAAATTCCCTATCATTATGTCAATCACTCAGCCATGAGGATTGTATTTGTAAAGTAAGGAACTATTGATATTCCAAATATTGTGAATAAAAATATTCATTTTTCACATTATTTCTGTTGGAGATAAATGACAAATATGTCAGTATAGCAGATAAAGACATTAATTTTAACTCACTTGAAGTAAGTGATTCTCTTTTATGTTTAATAAGGCTAATTATGGAATTGTAATAAATAATTATTTCCATTTGTAGAATGCAGTTGACATGGCTATAGAGACATATAGTCTGAAACAACAGTTGGCTGCTCCCACTCCTTATTACAGGACAATAAATAATGTTAAATCTGTTATGGAAAATAAAGAAACTCATAGGCTTCTTCTTATTCTTATTCTTCTATGTGCTGTGTCACTTCAGGACATTGGTGATCATGGCTCTCCACAATTTCTTGTCCTTTTAATAGATTTTGTTTTTTTGTTATCTCTCCATTTACTCAAGCTCGCTAGGTTTTTCCTTAATCAATTTGCCCCAATCAAGGCAATAATGCCACTAAGACACAAGGGGGGAGCTACTTGGAGTGAAATACAATGAGAAGACTTTAGAAGGAACCAGAAACCCACTGTAGGTTATGCATTGTTTCCCTTTATCCCTTTTGCCTTGAATTTGTCCTGTGAGTATCAAATTTTCCAAGCCCTCTTTCCACATTATATACCCTAGAAATTTCAACTGTCTCTTCCTGATGTTAAGTGTAAGTGTCCTTTTTGTTTCCATTTTCTCTAAAACTTTGTCTTTGATCAAATATTCTGTCTATGGTATTCTCAACATCCTTCTATAGAACCACAATTCTGCTGCTTCAAGTCTCTTCTTCATCTTTGCAGAGATTGTCTAGTATTCACTGCCAGATAGAAGGACTATTTTCTTTGTTTCTAATGAAATTTTCTTGTTTCTTAATACTTTGCTTAGTTTTTGGAGGCATGTTTTGCTATACCAATGTGCTTTTGAATTTCAATGTCACACTGTCCATCTGTTCTGTTAGAACTCTTCCTATATATTTAAATTGTTGTACTTGTTTGATTTTGATATTTTCAATTTGCATGTCTTTTGAAATCAGAGACTAAAAATTACGAAGACTTGTCTGCTTTTCTAAAGCATATGACAATGAATATTGGTCTCCTTTATTATTTTTGTATCGGCTTACTCAAGACATATTTGTGTATAAAAAATCTTTTTAATTGTTGGATTGTGGATATGAGTGACTATATGCAGGAAAATGGGGAACTACAAACAGATGCATTTCTGTGGGGATACAAAGGAGTGTAGTTCATCTGAAAAGTCTCTATGGAAATAGTGATAAAGTAGTGAGAAGTTTGCAGTCTTTGGGAAAGGGATTTTAGGGTTGTAAAGTTTGTAAAAGCCACTAAATTAAGTTTCATGTATCAATTAATTCAAAAAACTATTTTCTCAGGCAGTATTTCTCTCTTGTGAATATTACTTATTGTTTATAACCACCAATACATTTTAAAAAATACCAGCAATAAAAATTTTGTCAGCAATAAAAAAACCATTGAACTTGATATGCCATAAACCAAACCAAACCAAACCAAACCAAACCACTAAAAGTAACCATAACTTCTATTCTAATAGTTTCTTTTCTTACAGTTCTCACCTGTGGAAATCTCTTACTGCTTCTTGCTTTTCAGTCAACTATAATCTTCAAAAATTTAAATGCAATGTCAGTTGCCATCTTGTTTTTTTTAATCCTGTCTTTTTTATTTTATTTTCTCCTCGCTAACATTTTCTCATTTTCTTTCACTCTCAGTAACCTCTTGTGTCTTTATTGCCTTGCTTGCAGTCATTATACTGCTTTTATCAAGATCTCTTTTTGATTGGCAAATACATTTCAATAGACATGTTGCTGGATGTGAGTGCTAAGAAAGCAAAATCCAAATTAAGAAATGTCATCTTCTGGGCATGGCATCCAGTTCACAAAACAAATCCCTGCAAAAATCTAAAATACATCACAAATGTCGCCACCCCACAAAACAGGATGAGCCTGGGAGCCAGTACCTGTTAAATCACAGACATAAAAATGGTGCACCTTGCTGACAACAGGCAGTTCAGCTGAACACATCTACCTTGTCACAAAACTGCTGGCCCATCCATATACTGATTTCGATTTCAACCCTAAAGATAGATGGATCTTTCCCTGCCAATGACACCCAACTTGTGCTACCACTAATCCACTCCATGCCTCTCTCCTGACACCAACTGTGACCTTGGTCAACCAAGCCAGCAAATCCATCAACACTGTCTTACCAACAACACCCCTACGCCTAGTCACTTCTCTTATAGCAACTAAAGAATCATATAACAGTTTAGTCACCTTTTTGCAAAATTATGCATATATTCTGAAAATTGATCCATATATGCTGTTGAGATTTGAATCCTTGTTTGTTCTTTCCTTTGCAAACATTCATTCATTATAACAGAGGGTGAAATGATTAAAAATAAATAAATTAGTGATGATATTATTTTCAATTTCTTAGATGATTCAATTTTTATTTTCTTTTTACCAGAAATGTTTCATCTTAATTATAGTTACTTTTATCAGTTTGGAAATGACAATCTGAGATAAAAAGCAAAAAGTGACACATTAATAGAGAATTGTAGATAGTTGTTCAGACTATTTGGTTTGTTCTCTTTTACTTTCTTTTTTTTTTGTCTACCAATTTTTTTTCTAGACAATTTAGTATTTTAAGATATTTGAGTTACACTTTTTCTAAAGGTAGTTTCAAGTATCAATATGCTGGCTGCTGCTTCTGCTGTTGCTGCCGCTCTTGGTGTCAGCCACCATTTTTGCCTCTACTACAGTTCTGTATCTCATCTATTATTCTAGTTCTGTGCTATCTTTTCACTTGAGCTGGCACTTTTCAGGGCTTGGCATTGTTTTGTCTCATTACTCTTCATTCTCTCAGGTTAACACTTCCTTTATCTTTTGGTACCAGTCCAAAATTTGCTTCCCAATTCTCATTCCTCTTTTTCAGATTTGTGAAATGCACAGTTCAGGCTTCAGCAAGCTTTATCACTTTTGGTTTCTTTGCCTCTGCTCTGTTACCACAGCCATAAAGTTTTTCCTGTAACTCATATAAAACTGATTATTGCCCAACTGTCTGATATCTCCTTTCCACTGAAGAATATAGCCAATGGCTGAAATGCTGAATAAATATACAATTTTATTCTATTGTGTTGATATCCCAAACAAATAAATGTTTAGTTATACTTGTCAGTATTTCTGGTAAACACTGTCATCCAGACATTCTATTGGTAGATTTATAGCTCTTGTTCGCACTTTCTGAACAACTCTCCAGTTTCATTCTTTAACATTTTTCAAGCATTAAGAAACAGAAAGAATAAAAGTTTCTCAATGTTACCAAATACTTTACAATGAAACACATACAGTAGCAGCAAAAAATATTGGCTAGAAATTCTTTATTCTCCTGCTCTCATATTAAATATTACACCAAATTTTCAAGAATACATTTCTTGGACCCAGCGCCTGTTGGTATCAACAGCATTCTGGATAATCAATGAATTATCTATAGCTCTTGAAATCTATCATATTTTTGTTTTACAGATATAAAATCTCTACCTCATGTCTAACCATCTTTGTACAGCTTTAGCTGGTTGAATTTTGAATTCAGAGTTGTCCTCTTAGATTGGTTGTCAATCACTGTTAGAGAAACCAGTTTGATGTGCTATTTAATTCATAGCTGGGGAAAGAAGAGGTGGATATATACTTTTCCCAAGAATATTTCTGCGAAAGTGAATGTAACGAATTTGCCAGAATTTGAACTTGGCTCTCCTATTTCTCATTCTGAGACACTAACCATTACACTAGCTGACTGTCTTGGATGTTTCATGTGAATTTCTATTACTTATAAATAACATAAAAGTTTCTAATGATTTCAAGTAATGGAACAACAAAAGAAAAATGAAAAAAATGATAAAAACAATGTGAGTGTAATTTTTTTTATTTTTGCTTGTCTGCACTTACTACAGGACTTGATTAACTTGTTTAATTTATTCTGATTAAAGTTTTACTCTTTAATTCTTACATATATTTTGGTCTGAGTGCTTGGCAACATTCTGTCATATTAGACATTAACAATTTATTAAATGTTATTCAGAGGCAAAATTTGTTTTTGAATTTGGTAATTTTTGTTTCATTTTCATTTGACTGGGTTGCTAATTCATTTGTTGCTTTAACCCTGTGGTTGCCAATTTTTTTTTCTCTGGGTCACAATTTTGGAATGAAAAAGTTTTATGTGATAAAAAGTACATTTAAAAATAAAAAAAAGCAGAGAGAGGGTTAAAGGGAGATAACTGTGGATTCAGAGTCAGAACATTATCATTGATAACTCTTTCCTCCAATTTGTGGACCCTACTTACTATATTCTTAATCCTTGATATAATGCAAATATTTCACATTGATAAAATCAGTCAGTAATTATTTGTAACTATTTATACTGGGACGCATGCATGCAATTACAGGTAATCCATAATATTATTTTAAATGTTGAAATCTAATTTTGGCATATGAATTTTTAAAAACTGTTTCTAAATCTTTGATAGTCTTTCAGTTATTCCACCTCACCAGCTTCCTCTTCTGCTGTACCTATGAGGCATGCCACACCATTTGGAAACCACTGGTTTAACCAGTCAGTTAAGTGCCATATGTGATACATGCTTGGGTGATTATGTCTCTTTTGATTCATGACTGACTAGGCAAAAGGTTTTCCAGCAGTAGGTTTTTTCTGTGGTAGACTGGTTGCCACTCAAGGCTATAGGACCCACTCTGTCCCGCTATTCATCACATTGCTGGAGGGAGAATAGATGCATTTATACCTCTCCCAAGAACATCTGCATATAAGTAAATATAATGAACCTGACTGGAATTCAAACTCAGCTCTCTAATTTCTCATTCTGAGCTGCTATTCATTACACCACAACACGCATTTGTTTAATACTTAATTAAATTGTGCTGTGATCCTTTTAACATATGTGTAAATGTTTTCTTTTCACAGCCATAGTACCAATGCAATACTTTCACTTACTAATGTCCACCTTGGACCATTGAATTTGTGTAATCTTTCACCTGGTTTTAAGAAACTATGAAAGGTGATCTAATAGGAATTAGTGAAGAGGTGAAAAACTGTAGTAAAAAAAGACACTAATTCAACCAAAAGTTAAAAACAGTTCATAAACAATGCAGATGATATGATTCAATCACCATTCAAGTCTAGATTGCATGATATTGATTGCAATAAAAAACATGAAAAGTCTTTCTCAAGAGAACCAAGTGCAAATTGATAATGGGCATAGGCCACAATTAGATGAAAAATATGATTTTGAGCACCAACGACAGACGCTGAATAGAACATGGAGCAAATGAACATGTTTTAGTATACTACTGACAGACACCGAGAAGAATATGGAGTGAAGAGACATGTCTCCAGCCCACTCAAGAAGCCATCATGTTGGCCTCATGCTAACTTGAATAATGCAAGGACAATGCAGCTGGTGCAAGCAGAATATGAACTCCATTCAGCTACATGTACCATCTATTTCAATATGTATTTGGATTTCACCCCTGAGGCTTTGAAAGAATATGTTTTTAGCAATCCTATATTCTCTTTTTTGTTATACATTTTGTTTCTTGTATAAACTATGTTTTATAATGTTCAATTTTCTCACTTTCATCAAAGCTACGACTCAGTTTTTTTTTGGCAGGGGCGTTGTTAAATTTTCCACATTTAAAAAAAACTAAAAACATATTTGCAAGTAAGCAATTTTGCCCAAAATAAATGCAATTTTGCTAAACAAAATAGCATTTTCTATATATATATGTAAACAATTTGCCAAACACAGAAAGCAATTTTGTTGGCATGATGACAGAGAATTTAAAACAAAATCAAAACAGAGTTGACCATAAAAATGTTGAGGGAGAAAGTATTTACTAGACTGCTGTCCTCCTATATGAGAGAAGATATCTCCACAATAATCGACTGTTTTTATATATGAAAAAATATTAAAATAATTTTTTGCCTTCACAATTCAGTGAGATTATTAAGGAAATGTGCATCCAAATATATATAAAATAATTTTGCCTATCTTTACCATTCAGTGAAATAATTCTGGATAGGTGGAGTCTAAAATAGAATTTTTAAAAATAAATAATTTAATTCATTGTCTATTTTAAGATGAATAACGTCAAAGTGTTAAGAGGAGTTAAGGCCCTTATTGAACTTTCAGGAAGAGATTTGAGCTTTGGATGGTAAAATTAAGGAGATTTGTATCAAAGCCAATTTGGAAGAAAGTGGTTTTATGACTGAACAAAAGAATGAATTTAGATTTTGAGGCAGTGTCAATAATCAACTTTGCTGATATTGAAGATTCTGTTCAAGCAAGAAGTATTTCCCATAGAAGTGAAACTGGTTCCATATCTAATAGCCATTCAATGATCTCAACTCCCAAATTATTGTGTGGTTCTTTGTGCAGCATTAATCCATCTAAATTTGAATTTAAGAATTTTATAGCACAGTTTAATAATTGTACTAATTCCATTAATTCTACCAAAGCAAGGCTGGCTCTTTTAAAGAGTTATTTAACTGGTTATTTAGCTAATATCACATCTTACCTTAGAAGAAGGCAATTATGAGGTTGCTATAAATTTGTTAACAATAGGATATTTGGTTATGCCTTTTATAATTCATGAGATCTTTAAACAAATATTAAACAGTTCTTCTAAATACAACCCCAATTTTGTAACTGTTAAACATTATCTTGCCAAAGTGAGGGCTGAGTTGAGAACCTCATATGATATGGATTTTTTTGAGGAAGACTCTCCTGGATTCAAACTTGTAAGCCACATCATATTTGATAAGCTATCCCATAATTTAAGGTGGGAAATCATTCACAAGGTAGGTAGCAGTTACCCTTCCTTAAAGGATGTATTTGAGAATTATAATGAAGCCATCCACACGCTAATGAAGAATAAAAAGTCCTTCCATGTATACAAAAGGATATTAAAAAAATTGAACCAAGTCCTTTTAGACGTAAATATGAGCAAAGGAAGACCACTTTCTATTCCCATTTTGCTGGATGATAAATTTGATATTCAATTTGAATTGGATGATTTCAGACAAGTGATAATGAATTTGACCAGATTAAATTATAAATTAACCTTTTCTCATAATAACAATAGTAATCAAATAAACATTCAAAGAATTCTGAGAATGGACATTTTCCAACATATGGAAGATAGCAAAATTGTTAAATGCATGAATGGCATAACATAGAAAATGCTGAATGGAATTGCCCCTTTAGGGAATAGTCTAAATTTTCTGTATAGACATTAGGCTACTCAAGCAGGACCTCAGGCTTCCAACATTCACTACAACTACCATACCATAATTTTTTTATCATTCTTTGTATATCAAGCAACAAGGAGAATTTATATTGGAATCAAAGTCCACCTACCCTAAAATATTCCATGAAGCCTTTGAATTATCCAATTTCAAACAGAACTGCAACCATTTCTTAATGACCATTCATACATCAGTCCTGTCCTGGGTAAGACTTTAAGTGACATCCATTTCTTGGTCACTTTCTAGCCACTTATTGGCCATTCCAATTCTGGTCAACTTGGTCCCAACTATGACTGAATTACAGCCACATCCTGACCAATTTTATCTGGGTCAGTTTTGTACTTGATCAAGACATTAAACTCTATCCATGATAGTGGTAATGATAATTACAAGTGAATAAAGATTGAAAATGCATGTAAAATACTGCTTGAATGGGTACAAGATTTAAAACAATTTACTTCAGAACACAAGTGTTAAATTTAAAATATTACATATTCACAAAATGTAAAGGATCACTTGAAATAATGCAAGATCTACTGTTCATAGAGGGAAAACTCAATTGGTATTGTCAGCGACAGTTTTTCCTCTCCATCAGTGCTTTCACTAATAATCAGCCATAATAATGCCAAGGTGCATATCAATAATAATATATCAAGGACTGTCATATCTCACACAGGGAAGTTACTCTTACTGTATAGCTCTAAAAATTCAATTGTCAAGTAAACACCAACTATCGTGCTTACACTAGCAGGTATTGATTTCTTTTTTATTTGTTTGATCTGTTGAACTGATGAGAATACTTTTGTATTAATAAAGAATTGATCTGCTTATGTAAAAAATATTGTATTAATAAAGGAAATGTTTTATTGAAATGATTATATTAGGTCATCCCATAAGTTCTGTCCGAATTTTAACTTTTTGTTAAAATGAATGAAATTTAAAGAGTGTTTTATAATGTCTAAAGGAGCTGAACATTATTTTTATGTTTAGATGCATTTAAACTGATCAAATTTTATTTCAGAGAACAATAAAATTAAATTTTGTTTGATTAAAACCCTGCTAACATGGAAGTACCCAAGAATCATTTGAGGCACATAATGCTTTATGAGTTCAAGAAAGGAAACTCAGCAGCCAAAGCGGCTAGAAACATTCACTCAGTTTATGGAGAGGAATGTGTGAATGAAAGAACTTGCAGAAGATGGTTTGCAAAATTCAGAGGTAGAGATTTCACCCTTGAAGATGAAGATCAAACCAGACATCCAGTTTAGTTTGATGAAAAGCTTCTTGAAGCAGCCCTTGAAGAAAATCCTGCTTTATCAGTTGAGGAATTGGCAGTGGTTCTCAGTTCAAACCATACAATTGTTCATCGTCATCTTCAACAACTTGGAAAAGTTCCTAAACTTGGAAAATGGGTGCCTCATGAATTGTCTGAAAACAACCTCAAATCCCGAGTTGACATCTGCTCTTCTCTCCATTCTCGCCAACATGTTTCACCTTTTTTGGATAGACTTGTGACTGGCGACGAAATATGGATCTTTTATCAAAATGTTAAGCGTCGTAGACAGTGGCTTGGTAAAGGGGAAGGACGCCAGCCACAGCCGAGAAGGGAACTTCATGGGCAAAAGGTTCTTCTTTCAATCTGGTGGGATTGCCAAGGAATAATCCACTTTGAATTCTTACCACCTAATGCAACAATTAATGCTCAAATATACTGTCAGCATTTAGAGTGTTTGAACCAAGCTTTGAGGAAAAAAAGACCTGCTCTAGTGAATTGAAAACGGGTGATGTTTCATCAGGACAATGTGTGACCACACACAGCAAGAATCACATCACAAAAGATCGAAGAACTTGGTTGGGAGAAAATTCCTCATCCACCTTATTCTCCCGACCTTGCTCCTTCAGACTACCATTTGTTTCGTAGCTTACAGAATCATTTGGAAGAAACAGCTTTTGTAACACAGGAAGAGGTTAAAACTGACATTTGTGAGTTCTTCGAATCAAAGCCAAAAGAATTTTACAGTAATGGAATTAGTAAGCTTGTTAATAGATGGAAGGAAGTCATAGATAATCAGGGAAAATACATTGTTGATTGAATCTGTAATTAAATGTAACATTTGGTCACTTGTTTTCTTTATTCAAAATTCGGACAGAACTTATGGGATGACCGATAGAATAATAAAGAAATGTATTATGATCATATGAACTGTATTACTGGCAATATGCAATAGAACTCTGAATTGCATGTTTTCCCACGTGTTGGGAGTATATAAAAAATATAAGCCATTTCTCTTGGGTAGATGGCACCTGCTGATAATAAGAAGAGTCTATTATAAACTGAAAATGGGCAGAACCCAAAATTAGGCATAAAATAAGATTCTGGGCACCAACTGCAGATGCCAAATAGAATATGGAGTGAATGGACATGTCTTAGGATTACTCCAGTCAGTCACCATATGGAGTGAAGAGACAAGTCTCCAGCCCACTCAAGAAACAGGCATGCTGGGCACAAGCTAACCTGAATAATGTGAGGACAAGCAACTAATACAAGCAGAATATGAAATCCATTCAGATAAATGTATCATCTATTTCAAACAGATATGTATTTGGATTTTGTACCCAATGCTTTGACTTTTAACTGCTAAAAGAATATGTTTTTAGCAATCCTATATTCTCTTTCTCATTATGTATTGTGTTTCTTGAATAAAGTATGTTTTACAATGTTTAATTGTCTCACTTTGTGCATCAAGACACAACTCAGTTTTTTTTGGTGGGGGGTTGTTAAATTTTCTACAATCCAAGTATCCTAAATTCAAGTTCTCGAATTTTTTAAATGTGTAAAAGAAAACAACATTGATCCACAATGTCATATTATTCTGGCCAGATTTATGCTTTGGAACTCCCACTTATAACAGTACAAATCAAATTTTCTAATGAGTCAGCAAATTCCTCTATTGGGATCCCCATCAAGCATGTTGTTGCATATTTCTTGATCTTGTCTACAGCATTTCATCATTGGGAATATTACATTCACATTGGTAATATGACATTCACATAGTAAATAAACTCACCAAGGGCATTTCACTTCTGACTGAGTAACCTAACAAGAGAATTGTCAGGTTCTATCTAATTGGTTGCCAAGTTACAAGGCAGGGTGACAAATTCTTAAGATCTGGATGGGCATGTTTAAGACTGATTCCATAAATAGAATGTAGAAGTGTTCCTTAAATTTTGCAAAAACCTTGAAAAGTGAAACCAGTTTAGTTTCATATGGAATGAAAAATTGTTCAATGAATGGTAAAATCATCAAAATAGCAAGAGATCTGGACTGGAATGATGACTAAATCATATCAGCTGCCATGATTATCAACAAGGTTTATATTATATTTGTGCTTAAGAAATCGATCAGTGTCAGATGGACAATTAGAATTTGACAACAACATAACAAAGTAGAAGTAAATTGTAAGTCAACAATTAAAGCACAGCGTTGTATTATAATAGTGAAATGGATTAAGAACTGATTTTATATGGTGACAAAATCAGTTTAGATGAAAATGTATCATTCTGAATCAATCATTTTATATTCTCATTAATAATCATAATTTCATACACTCATTTATTTCTGTCTTCTTGTATAATCATTCTCTGATATCACACAATTAACTTTTAAATGGTTGGCATCATCAGTTGAGGTTTCAGTGGATATCACCAATTGATGATTTAAACTTTTTCCAATGTTACAAGCATTATTCATTCTGATTTGAGTCTAGATGACTAACTGGCATCTCCATGAGGTTGAGAACAATCAACAGCAGCATCAACTAAAATGCATAACACATACTGTATAACTTGAAGTGAAAATAATGACAATCAAAATGTTGATGTTCCACAGTAATCCAAACAAAAGGGTAGGAAGGAAACACCCATGAATACTGCAAAGAGCAATAACAGCCGCTGGACTTTTTTTGAAAAATTGTTTTAGGAGAATTTTGAAAAATTGTTTTAAGAGAATGGTTTTATAACTTTCAACCAAAAGCATCACTGGCTGCTCAATCAATGAATGCCAAATGTTTCCTCACAAGGATATGGATAATACTACTGTTACCATTTCCTCGAAAGACTTGCCTGCAAATAAAGTTGGGACAACAAGCTGAGGAGAGTGCTATACTTCTCAAAGAGTATTTTAGGTCTTTGAAAATATGCAAAAATAAATAAATGAATAAAAGTATACTTTCAAATTCCCTCTACATCTACAATTTCATCAAGTCTAAAAATAGACATGTAAAGTATTGCCTCTCATGCCTATGGAACTCTCTACTGATTTCTTGCTTCCCTACCACTGACAATATTCAAAGATTTAAATGCAATGTCTTCCTGAATCTGTTCTTTTATTGTCCTGTCTCTTCACTAATGTCTTCTCATTTTCTTTCACTCCTAGTAACACTTTACATCCTAGTAACATTATCACCTTACTTGGGGAGAAGTGATTAATAAAAACAAAAGAAATCTACAGGCATCTTATAATCATGATTTAAGTCTAAATGACTAATTGGCAACTACAGTATTCATGAGCTTAAGTTGTTTCCTGGAATATTTACCTGCAAATAAAGCTGGAAAAACAATCCAAAGAAAGTGCTATGTCTGCATACATATTTCTCAAAGAGAAAAGAAGCAAAACATGGTGACAATTTGGTGCAAGGAATACACAACTTCATTATACATGGAATGCTTCAAGGAGTATCATACTGTTAAAATATATTCAATTTAGGAATCTAAGATTTCTTTTCTTCCCCTTTTTTTTCTTTATTTTTATAAACTAAAAGAGTTAAAATCTCAGTTTTATAGTTTTTGTATATAATTAAAATGAAATTAATTTTTGGATGGCATTAAATTGAAAATATTCATAAAAATTGCCATTCAATAAATGAATTTTCTCAGATAATCCCTCCACCCCCAGTTTAGCATGCAACTTTCTTTTATCCTGTTGTTTAAGGGTTAATTATTGACTTCTGATAATTTTCTTTGGTGGATTATTTTGGTCATAATACATTTAGTTAGGCAGCAACACTTTTCACTCAACTTTTGCATTTTATTCCATTAAAACTAATATAAATTCATTATGAATTTTCATGTGAGAAAACTTTTATACTAGTTTTTGCATGACCAGCTTAAATGAGGTACTGGTTTAAAAAACAAAACACACACACACACACACACACACACACATATGGTGGACTCTCCCGTCGTATTCGACATATGAAGGTCAAGCAGCTCAATTCCTAGGAACCGACAGCCCAGACACCAGCACATATGATTTGATTATAGTGGTGAAGGCTTTGTGCAGAACCAACCACACTTTTTGAAGGGCCGAATACAGAGACCCAGTGCACTATGTGCCGTAAGATCCCCAAATGACCCTCCACAGGTTTTGAATTCAGAGTTGTCCTTTTCCTAGACCAGTTGCCATCCAAGGCTATAGAACCCAATTTGTCTTGCTATTTACCCATAGCTGGAGGGAGAAGAAGAGGACTCATACCTTTCCCAAGGGTATTTAGCACGTAAGTAAATGTAATGGATTCGACTGGAATTCGAACTCGGTTCTCCGATTCTTCAATCCGAGCCACTCTCTGCTACACCACTGTGCCTCCTGTATCTATCTATCTATCTATATATATATATACACTCACTTTAAAACAAGAAGCATTAATAAAATCCTTGTAAATAATGAAATAAAATCAACTTAAATTTATCCCAACTTTCTGCATGAATAACCCTCTCTTTATTTTCTTTCCGGCTTGTATTTTATTACCAGATCAGAAAAAAAAGGATGGTGCCTATTTTATTGCTTCACTCTGATATGCATGGCCACATGATTTATCTTTTATGCAAATTATAACACTGCGTCTGATATCACAATGTTAAGTTGGCAGAATTTGAGAACCAACAAGACTTAGGACCCACACCAAAAAAGAATGTTATTTAGTTGAAGCTAATTGAAGTAAATTAAATGAATGATAGGATATGGGAAGTCTTTGAGAATTTTTCAATCACAGGCAATCATTGCTGGATTTAGCAACTTGCTTTCTGGGTGTAAATTTCAATGTGATCACCAGTTTTACATTAACCATTTTTATAACAAAGCACATGAAATAGAATTATCTAGAAATACATAATACCTTAAAAGCTTGTTATCAAACATATAACATCAGGTAAAATTTCCATGGCTGTATAAGTCAAGTTGTATGACTAAGAAAAAAATAATTTTGAAGCAAATGTTATTTGATATATTTGGTCATACTAGTAAATTATTTCATATTTTTATAGTAAATATCAACATTAAGGTAAAAGAATGTACATTTGCAAAACAAACCATCCCTATTAGTTTATATATATTGCATATTTGGGTAGCAATCCCTCTTTTTTACGAGTTTCATAAAAAATAACTGACAGTCCATACATTCAGTTAAAAGTAAAAATAAAATTCATCCTTGATAATGGGTAAAAGTATAGGCAAAAGCACTTGGACATACATATATATATATATATATATATATATATATATATATATATATATATATATATATATATATATATATATATATATACATACATATATATATATATATAAATATTTATATGCACACACACACACATATGTATATATTTATTGCTTAGAAATAATTTGTAGTGGAGACTAAATTTAAGTAGACCCACCATTTATTTATTAAATAGTATATTCATTTATTTTCAGCAAACTGCCTAAACATTGGAGAAATCATGTTAGAGAAAAATATGCACTACAAAATTTCTGTGATGTAAATGGAGAGTCTACTCAAATATGAGTATCCACTAAAAATAATATCTAAGTAATAAAAATCTGTTGGATCAATAAATAAAATGCATATATATATATATATATATATTAAAAAATTTTTATGTTTATACATTCTTTTTATAAATACAAATATTTAAGTAAATGCTCTGTTTATAATAAACAGTATTAAACATTTACCAGCCTGAATGTCCAAGAAATTTTCACAGAATATATTTGTCATCTAATTCGAACCTGTATCCTATATGGAACCATTATTTAGCTTGATGTGCCTTTAACCAATTTGGCCACAGAGGAGCGTTCGGTTAGCAAGGTCAAATTTACTGTCTTTAAACTTCAATCTTCCATGAATCTCTCACGTACATTCATATCTGCTCAAAGCGCATCCAAATGTAAACAAATGACATCACACATTATGAAATGGACAAAGTCCGACAATTATTTTAAGACATTTTTATCTTGAAATAATTGTCGGACTTTGTCCATTTCATAATATATATATATATATATATATATATATATATATATATGCAACCATTTTCCTGCAAATATATGTATATATGAGAGGGTGTATACATGTTTACAAGGTGGGACACTGAAAAGTTACCAATATCTGACTAAATAACCAAACCTCAGATTTTTTGTTAGGGAAAAGTGTCTTTTGGATGGGTCAAGAATATTTCAGCACCTCCTTAATATATGGTTTTATGACTCTAAAATAAACACACTCTTGAATAAACACATATTTGGTTAAAAAATTAAAAGCAAATATACTCTTTAAATTGCAGCTATGCATTCATTTAAATTAATTTAGTCATCAAAACTCTAAATTAATTTTTAATTTGGTGAATTCCCTGCTGACATAACTTCAGGGGCAAACTCCATTTCCTGCCTACCTTCCCAATAGCAACAGACGGATAATGGTACCATTGAAGGAAGAAACCTATAAGGAAAATTGACCACAAATACCACAATGTATCATGCTTGCAAGACTATACGAGGAAAAACAATTTCATGAGATTAAAATTACATATAAATATATGTTGCAGCTGATAGCATAACTGCCTAGAATTTCCGTGCGGCTTTTCTTCAAATTCCCTAAAGTGATTTTAGAACGAGTGAAGTGGGTGACAAAATTATCCATTTGTTTATTCAATATCTTTTCTATAAATTTAAAATTTTCTTCCAACTATAATTAAATCTAGTTTGGATATGCGTGAGTGGATGTAATCTAATCTTGTTTCAACACACATATCTAGCTTCTATCAAACATGGGCATTTAAAAAGTTATTGCAAATTTTGTTTATGTTCCCAAAAGAATTCTTTATAAAAAATCTATTTGGCAGCATTGGCCAACAACTAACAACACTATATCGGAAAATTCAGCTGGAATTTCTTCACTGTTTATGTTTTTCTTTTGCTCTTTCTAGTTACATTATCATACTTTATCTTTATTTTTATATATACATGAATAATCCTGAATATGTATTTGCATATGCCTATGATTCTATTTTTTATATATATATATATATATATATATATATATATATATCTATGTCTCTGTCTGTGTCTCTCTCTTTCTCACCACACACACACACACACACACACATATAAATTAATTCTGTGCATGTTAGATTTATGAAATTTATCATGGTAAATGTTATAGAAGAAGTTGTTTCTATATGATTGGAAAAAGGACATATGCATATTGAATTAGTTTTAATCTGAAGTATGTCTTTAAATATCTTCATGAGCTTTTTTTAATGAAAACCCTTTTAATCTTAAAGGCCTAAGGCAATTAGTCTCTTCAAAAAGATAATTTTGAAAAAAGAATGACTTTAGAATATATGATCTTGAAAACTTTACATATGTAAATGTAAATCTCAAGAGAAAGAGTAATTCTTTTTTAAGTGAGATATGGAAGAAGGGGTGCTGAATAGTTATCAGCACCACCAAATGCCCAAAATCTAATGAAAACATCAGAATTTTTTTATTGCTCTTTAGTTGAACCAAGAACCTTTCAGTACATCCCATATTAGCATACAGTATAACATAAAAAACTCAGATCATTTTTATAAAAGCTTAGCACTGAATATAAAAACTATTGAGTAAAAACAGAAAAATCCTTGTTTCATTGAAACATTTAAAGCTTTTGAAATTTATCTGAAATCAAACGATATTAAACTAAATATAATTTGCAAATTTCCCTTGTCTTCTTATTGAATTTCAAGAGGCAGCCTAAATTAGGCAATGTCTCTCAAGTACCAAACTTTCTCCATTCATTGCTAATGGCTTTCACAGAGTTTCATGATGTATTAATATATTTGACCAATGTAATCTCTGAGATGTTCCTTGCAAGCTGAAGATAACTCAGTGAAATCAAGAAAACATCAAAGATATCAAACAGAAACAAATTATTATTAAATGTTACTTTGGATAAACTTTGCTGATGACTACTTATGATATTAATCTCTGGATCAGACAACATTTTCAATTCTGTTATGTTAGTTCTTATCATTGCTACAGAATCATTCAAATAGTACAGACCTATTTATATCAACAGAATATTATGAACTGATATTCTTATTTCCTACAAGTTACCACTTGGGTTTTCCTTTCAATTTGACTATTTTCAAGGTCACTGTAAAAAGGTCTCTCACATAATTAGCCTTGTTTTCATACTTTACAAACACCTGAAATTGCAGTGGCATGATTTGAATGTGCATTGTACATATACATGTACATACAGACAAATATCTGTGTGTGGAGTGAGTAGCCATGGTCAAATGCAAAATAAATAACAGAACTGTTCAACAAACAGAATTGACAAAATTTGCAATAAACAAGAGAAAGAAAAGAAAGGAACACTGGGGAAAAAAAAATATAAAGCAAGCAAACAATATATGTCAAGACAAAACAGTAATAAGGCAAAATGTTCAGAAACTAATGGCATTAACACACAAAAGCAAGTTCGGACAAGCGAACATAGCATTCTGACTTCAAGGCAAGACAGACTGGGACGGCATCAAATGAAACTGAGAACCGGACTATTTTATTGGCTAGAAGAAATCCCAGCATACATTTGTGTCCTTCTGCTTATATAAAGGGAGAAGAAAATATTTTACATGACTGGGGCATCCATTTTGTATTGAAAAACTTTTGTATTTTTAATTAAAATAAAGTTAAAATAATCCATGTTCAAATAAAATAAATGAATTTTATACTTACTTCAGTGTCTTAAATAATAAACTTACATTAATTCAAGAGTAAAAAAATATTTCTTTTTAAAAAGGCTAAATAGTAATTTAGGTCTCTACATGTCCACCCCCTGTTGTAGACCCAATTCGCATGGCTACCAGGCCTGTTATTGGTATTGCCTTGGTTTATACTATTCATCCTGGATTATTACAAACATACTTTCAATGTAGATTTACATTTCAGAATATACTTGCTACTTGAAATTGTTACAAGTTGAAAAAATGTTGATTAGATTAACAAAAACATAATTCATAAAAGCCATATTTACTAGGTATTTTTAATATCAACTTCTAGCTTTTGCCAATACAATTTGTTTAGATGACTGATGGGCTCATGTCCAACTGTCTAGAATGTTAACATTCAAACCATGAGACTTGAATTCAAATCTCAGCCTCTTCTCTGACAGTTTGAGGAAGCAAGCCTACATATATATGAATATAGAGCATTAAGAGGATTTATACAAATACAATTTGTCACTGAGCTGATTGATGCTATATTGAGCATCTCAACTCTGAAGTTTAGTAGTTGAACCCTTTTCTAATTGTTCTGTCCACTCATCATGAGATTTCAGAAAGTAACTGCATATTTTCTCATTTTCATTATTTGTATATTAAATTAAAATTTAATTTAAGCAATGCTAATTTTTATAAGATTGATATTTTTTCCTTTGTGTGCATTTATATATATCTTTGTGTATGTGTTTGTATATTTGTGTGTGTGTGTGTGTGTGTGTGTATGGATATATGTGTCAAATTTTGTGGTGATTTCTCTTTTACATCATTTTCTTGGCTCCTTATACTAATAAAAGTAGACACTGCGGTTAATATGTGATGACCATCTGTTTCATGCTTGAACACAATCTTCTTCTCTATTACACAATCTCTTACACAAATAGTAGACCTTTCCGTGTGTTTCCCAAGTAATTCTGATGGACACACTTCTCTACTTGATCTCTTCCATACTTCCACCCTGAACTCATGTCATGCACTGCAGCTCTGTCTTTTTAGCAACTTCAATCATGCAGTGGTATCTATGGATATATTTTTCCACTCTCTCACCAGTCACGAACCTCCCATTAATAGAATTTCTCTCTGTTATCAATGTGCTGATTGGGACTTGTTTTCTGACCTTCTTCACAATGTCCCCTGGAAGGATATTTGTTATCATCCTGTTCAGAAATGTGCCACTGTGATCTTTTCTTGGGTAAAAGCTTGCATCGAAGCTTCCGATACAGTTCAGAAATACCAAGTGAATCTCATTCACTTCTTCCATCTCTTTGTTACTGCTCGTAATGAGTGCACACAGATCCTCAAAGAAGTAAAGTTTGGTTCTAGGGATTACTGTAGGCTCTACAAGAGTGTATTGAACAGTAGCAAATCCTCAGTCCCTCTGCTCTTCAATAAATTTGAAGTACTGACATCTACTACTGATAAGGTAGAGTGCTTTGCCCAGAAGTTCTATTCCAACCCCACTCTTGACTCATCTGGAGTACCTCTGCCAGATTTTTCCTCTAGAATGAAGGCTATACTCAATGACATACACATAACACAGTCATTGGTCTCTAACATTATCTCTAAATTAGACCCCCCACAAGGCAAACACATGTGATAAGGTCCCTGTCATCATCCTAAGCAAATGTGCTCCTGTTTTCTTCAAGCTTTGCAACAAATGCCATGGTGCTTCCTGCTTTCCAGCTTGTTGGAAGTCCTCCTCCATAGTACCTGTTTTTTTAAACTCTTGGGAACCCTCTGACACCTCAAATTATTGCCCTATTAGTCTATTTCCTCTTTTTAGCAAAGTATCCGAAGCCCTAATCAATGCCAAATTTATTAAGCATTTTACTTTTGGATAAACAATATGGCTTCTGTTTCACCAAGTCTACTGCTGATATGTTAATGACCATAGCTCAAGTTATCTATCAAGTTTTAGATAAGAATGGCAATGCTTGGACATGACTAAATATCTTGAAGGCATTTGAGAAGGTTTTGCATGCTACCCTTCTATGCAAACTTTAGGGCTACAGTGTCATGTGATGTGTATTTGGCTTAATTCAATTGTTCCTGACCAATCAAGAAGGTTGTATTGAATGAGCACACTTCCAGATAATTTCATACTGATGCATGTGGTCTCTCAGGGCTCTATCCTTGGATCTACACTGTTTGTGATCTTCATCAATGATTCCCCTAATGTCATCAGTTCCCATTAGGTTATTATGCAGTTAACACTACAAACTGATTTCATTTAATCACAACAGAGAACCTTTTCTGCCTGCCTTCAGGATGGCTGATGTTGAACAGGCCTCAAGTTTTCTACTGACATGAAGTAGACTGACTATATTGAATCAATTGCTATGTCTGCTGCTAGGAAGGTTGGATCACTATGTTGGCCCCCAAATTTTTCTCAACAGAATTCATCTTGCACATTTAAAATTCTACCATTCGTCCGCGTATTGAATACTGTTGTCATATCTGGCCTAGTGCTCCTGCTGTGCATCTTAATATTCTTGACAAAGTCCAGAGAAAAGTCTGCAAAACTATCAATCCTTACTAAGCATCTCAACTTCAGTCACTTTCTCACCAATGTGCCATCCGAGGCATGACGATAAACTACATCTATGTCTTGGGTAAGACAATAAACTACGTCCAGCAGCAAGGCCTCTGATCAAGAGATTTTGAGGAGCATGGAACCACTTCTTAATTGCTGGTGTTCCCAGGTCCACCCTGACCCAGGGTCCCAGCTATGGGCAAATAGTTAACTCTGAAACTGGGGTAAAAATACTATGAAAGTGTAAAAAGAAATACAAGAAAATAGGTTTTAATACCAGAAATACTTTGTAAAACTTATTATCGGCAATAAATTTTTGAAGAAAAAAACTATTACCAGAAATACATTTTTGAAAAAACTTATTACTAGCAATACATATTTGAAGGAAAAAATTATTACCAGAAATAGATTTTTGACAAAACAAGATATTGACATTGAGGTTGATATGCCGTAAAACAAAAACCAAACCTAAACCTCACCAATGTGAGGTGCCTTCTCTCTGTCTGTTCTATAAATATTTTCATGGCAACGGTTTTGATGAGCTTTTTACCCTGCTGCCCCAACTACATGAATTTAAGCATGCTACTAGATTGGTAATTAGGTATCACAGTTTTACTGTTGAATTAGCTGCATGCAACTGCCACTTCTACTTCAACAGTTTCTTCTTGGACTTCCTACCTGTGGAACTTCAAATTTTTTACTTCCCTGATAAGTGCAATCTTCAAAAATTTAAATGCAACATCAATTGCCATCTTCTGAATTCTTGAATCCTGTCCTTTTTTATCTTTTCCTCAATCCTCCCCATTATAAATCTTCTTATTCTCTTTGACTTTCACTCCCTGTAACACCCTGCATTCCAGTGGATATAATTATAATTGCCTTGCTTGGGGTGAAATGATTAAAAAATACAATGTGCACTGTGTTTATATTTACATATGCTCTACCCCTGATATTGAGCACTTTTACCCATAAATATAGCATACTTTAAAACTATATTTTTATCATATATATATATATATATATATATATATATATATGTATGTATGTATTATTATGTTACAAGTACAAAAAATGAAGCTATCAGATATGGATTCAAAGAAATCCCAATCACAAATCTGCTTTCCTTAAATAGGTAATTCAAACCTTGCTCTGTCAAGATGGCTTCTCATGATCAAACTGGTAGAAATACATATATATATATATATTTCTTTCAATCCTCTCAAATTCATTGATCAATTTCTTATTGTTGTTACAAAACTGATTAAGAAAAATGTGGTAGTTTTGGTTACTTCTTTTATTGTCCCAAGTAGTTTCAATCTCATCCAAGATCATCTTCAGGGGTGAGTTGCTCAGACAGAAAATTAATGTAATTGACAATTGTGAACTTTTTGTAAATGTGCATGAAATGTACTCTATGATAGTAAATTTAAAACATTAAGAATATGTAAGGGAGGTAACTTAAATAAGTATTTTTTTTTATTATTAATGTTTTTAAATACTGAACCTGCAATTAAAAGAATTTTTTTTCAATTTGAGAATCTCAAAACATTGCTTTTTAAAACATTGCAGGTTTATATATATAGTCAGTTTACCTATAGGGTCTCCTATCAGTAGTGTTTTTGCTTGCCTCTTTCTTAAATTCTTAGAATTCACCACATTTAAACATATTATACCTAACAACTCTATTTACCTAAGATACATTGATGACATCCTCTTAATTTATTCCCAAGATACTAATCTTTTAAATGTAATAGCTAAACTCAATAAAGTTGAAGTAACCATTGAATTCACACACGGATTTGAAACAAATAACTCTCTACTTTTCCTCAATATCCTATTAATATGTAATAATAATAAATTAGAATTTAAGGTTTACTGCAAACACACTAACAAAAATGACCTTATCAATTTCTATTCCCACCACAACCAGAGAATAAAATCTGGAATAATTAAAGGATTTTACCTTAGAGCCCTTAGGATATGTAACCCTGAATACATTAGTGAAGAAGAGGATTATATTGGGAACACATTCAAACTTATACACTACCCGTGCCATTTCATCTTAAATGCAAAAATATGAGCTCACAAAATCCATAAAACCAAACAAACAAATATTTCCAACAAAAATTATGCAAACTTCATAATCCTACTCTCCAACACTTCAACTAAACTTGCAAATGAATTAGTCATCCCTAATATGAGGATTATTACAACTGCCTCCAAAACTATCGGAGATATAATCAGGATGAAAAATAAAATAAAAAACAATTCAAATGCTGGAGTTTATCAAATAAAATGTCTACAGTGCAATAACATATACATTGGGGAAACTTCATTTGATCTAAAGACTCACATCCAGGAACACAAAAGAGATTTGCATTTAGATAAACATTCAAATTCTCTCATATTACACCACAACAACATAGGCCATAACTTTAATTTCACCAAAGGCAGCCTTATCAAAAAGAACATAACTCTTTAAAAAGAAAATATTATGAAAATATATTTATAGCAATATTACCAACTATTAACACATGTTTAAAAAACTACATTACATCACCATTTTTCTCCAGATCCATTATTCATGAATCTAACTTATCTTTTCCTAATACATAAAAATCACTCTATATATATATAAAGTACGCACACAATATAATTTAATGAAAAATTGTTCAAAATATCGTGCATCATCTCACTAACCTTTACATACTTTAACATCCAGAATGTTTTCTTACACTTAATTGAATATTATCTGTTACTTCCTTACACGTGACATGTATCCAATCAAAACATCCTACTGCATCTTACTGACTTTTATTAACTTTAGTGTTGAGAATGTTTGCCGCGCATATTTAAATATCATCTTTTACTTTTAAGCAATGGAATAATCTAACACAACATACCATTAATCTGCATCCCTTTACTTTTTATCGTATTTTTTATTATTTCTGTCTTGATCTCTGACAAAACTTTAATAAAGGGAAACATGTTAGATTAAGATCTGCTTCCTACTTGTTCATTTTCCTATCAGATATATATATATATATATATATATATATATATATATATATATATATATATATATATTATATATAATACACTATTACATTAGAACATGTAAGTAATTACTACAAATTGTACATTTTGTTTTGACATTTAAATAAAATGTCTCTTCAGGTAATTAACAATGATGGTAATATATGATCTTGTTTAAAATTGTAATTTATGAAACATTTCCTTTTCTACCTAAGATAAAAAGGATTTCTATAAAGGAAA